>ONZH01001596.1:0-453340 GCA_900303285.1 Rhinella marina
CCCTAACAACAACTTCACCACTGTCTGACAACCGTGTCTCCTCATCGTCTGACACCTCTTTACAAACTTCTTCCACTAACTCAACATTGTCATCATCATCACCCACAGACTGCGATAGTTGGAAACTTGGGCATCGGGAACGAGGTCAGCAGCAACCTGAGAAGTGGTTTGTGACTCTGGGAAGGGTCCAGAAAACAGTTCCTGAGAGTATGCCGGATCACATTCCAAATTTTCCTGGGAGGGGGCAGACTGGGGGAAGGAGGTTGAGGTGGAGGAGCCATAGGAGTGCTCCCTTGGGTAACGTGGGTGGACTGCGTGGAAGACTGACTGGTGGACAAATTACTTGAAGCATTGTCCGCAATCCACGAGATCAGCTGTTCGCACTGTTGTGGTTTCAACAGTCCTCTACCACGTGTCCCTTTTAAGTTGAGACATGAAGCTAGGGAGTGTAACTCTGCGGCGTTCCACAGCTCCCTCATCAGCAGATACTGTCTCACCCTGCCCAGGACCACTGCCTCTGCCCCCTGCAGTAATTGAATGCCCACGCCCTCGTCCTCGACCCTTAGCCCTGGGGTTCAACATTGTTTGTATATAAGTGTATGATATAAAAAAAAATTAAACGGGCCTGGTGTACTGAAACCCACAAACTTGTTCAGTCTGGTAGAATTAAGTGACGTACAGAAAGTGTCACCTGGACAGTATATACGGATGGGAGCGAGTGTGCTGAACTGTGACACACAGAAAGGTTACACGCAGCTGAGTAAAATGGATTTGTATCACTGAGCTAAAACAACTGAAAAAATAAATTTTTTTTTTTATTTTGTTTTTTTGGGAACGTGATGTGCAAGAACTATGGTAGAACTGACTGACACCCTGTTAACGGTGGCTATTTAGTCTGCGACCCAGACAAATGTCGCACAGAGAATTTTCTGGATCAAGCTGTAGATGATATTGGTAGCAAATGACTTGGTTGTATTCTGTGACGTACAGAAAGTGTCACCTGGACAGTATATACGGATCGGAGCGAATGTGCTGAACTGTGACACACAGAAAGGTTACACACAGCTGAGTAAAATGGATTTGTATCACTTAACTAAAACAACTGAAAAAATAATTTTTTTTTTATATTTTGTTTTTTTGGGAACGTGACGTGCAAGAACTATGGTAGAACTCACTGACACCCTTTTAACGGTGGCTATTTAGTCTGCGACCCAGACAAATGTCGCACAGAGAATTTTCTGGATCAAGCTGTAGATGATATTGGTAGCAAATGACTTGGTTGTATTCTGTGACGTACAGAAAGTGTCACCTGGACACTATATACGGATCGGAGCGAATGTGCTGAACTGTGACACACAGAAAGGTTACACACAGCTGAGTAAAATGGATTTGTATCACTGAGCTAAAACAACTGAAAAACTAATTTTTTTTTATATTTGTTTTTTATATTTTTTTTTTAATTTTGTTTTTTTGGGAACGTGACGTGCAGGAACTATGGTAGAACTCACTGACACCCTGTTAACGGTGGCTATTTAGTCTGCGACCCAGACAAATGTCGCACAGAGAATTTTCTGGATCAAGCGGTAGATGATATTGGTAGCAAATGACTTGGTTGTATTCTGTGACGTACAGAAAGTGTCACCTGGACAGTATATACGGATCGGAGCGAATGTGCTGAACTGTGACACACAGAAATGTTACACACAGCTGAGTAAAATGGATTTGTATCACTGAGCTAAAACAACTGAAAAACTAATTTTTTTTTATATTTTGTTTTTTTGGGAACGTGACATGCAGGAACTATGGTAGAACTGACTGACACCCTGTTAACGGTGGCTATTTAGTCTGCGACCCAGACAAATGTCGCACAGAGAGTTTTCTGGATCAATCTGTAGATGATATTGGTAGCAAATGACTTGGTTGTATTGTGTGACGTACAGAAAGTGTCACCTGGACAGTATATACGGATGGGAGCTAGTGTGCTGAACTGTGACACACAGAAAGTTTACATGCAGCTGAGTAAAATGGATTTGTATCACTGAGTTAAAACAACTGAAAAAATAATTTTTTTTTAATATTTGTCTTTTTATATTTTTTATAAAATTTTGTTTTTTTTGGGAACGTGACGTGCAGGAACTATGGTAGAACTGACTGACACCCTGTTAACGGTGGCTATTTAGTCTGCGACCCAGACAAATGTCGCACAGAGAGTTTTCTGGATCAAGCTGTAGATGATATTGGTAGCAAATGACTTGGTTGTATTCTGTGACGTACAGAAAGTGTCACCTGGACAGTATATACGGATGGAAGCTAGTGTACTGAACTGTGACACACAGAAAGGTCACACGCAGCTGAGTAAAATGGATTTGTATCACTGAGCTAAAACAACTGAAAAAATATTTTTTTTTTATATTTTGTTTTTTTGGGAACGTGACGTGCAGGAACTATGGTAGGACTGACTGACACCCTGTTAACGGTGGCTATTTAGTCTGCGACCCAGACAAATGTCGCACAGAGAGTTTTCTGGATCAAGCAGTAGATGATATTGGTAGCAAATGACTTGGTTGTAGTCTGTGATGTACAGAAAGTGTCACCTGGACAGTATATATGGATTGGAGTGAGTCAGTGCTGAACTGTGACACACAGAATGGTTCCACACTGCTGTGTGCAATGGATTTGTATCACTGAGATAGAACAATAAAAAAAAACAGGGTTAGATATGGCGATAGCTGCACTACTAGTGCCAGCCAGCCAGCCAAGCCAGGAGACAAAAAAAAAATTCTTCTAGCCCTTAGAAGGGCTGTTGGGTTCTTTGTGGGTGATTCCTGCCTAACTGAGAACTAAATTCAGGCCCTAACACTGTCCCTGAAAGGCAGCAGCTCTATCCCTAACGACATCCAGATGGCATCTGAGCCGAGCGCCGCAGCCAGTCACTAGTATATTCCAGGGTCACCTGATCAGGCCAGCCAACCCCTGCTATCGACATGTAAGGGCCCCACGTGATGCTGGGTGTATTGTAGAGTCTCCTGGCTTGTGATTGGCTGTGTTTATAGGCGCCAAAAAAGCACAATGCGGAAGTTGTCATTTCCTCGAGTATGGCGAGATACTCGTCCGAGCTGCGAGTACTTACGAGTACCCTAATACTCGAACGAGCACCAAGCTCGGACGAGTATGCTCGCTCATCTCTACTTTCAACCTATTAAAATATCAGTGAACACTAAAATACACAATGTGAGATTTGCTGCTTTTGGTCACTTCACCACCCAAACAATGGAATAAAAAGTGGTCAAAAAGTGGTTGAATGAATATGAAATGGAATAAAAGTGGTTAAAGGTCTGTTGAATAAATACAAAAGTTCTGGGTTTTAGAATATTTTATTTAGTACATGTAGTAAACACATATATTTAGTATCACCATGACTGGAATCACAGGCCGGATACAGATAACATAATTTTTTTTACAGTGAACACCATAAAAACAAAAAGTTTGTAAACTTACAGACCAGAAACCTAAATACAAACTCCAGAGTAAATACACGTCCTATAATACATATAAACCCCAAACCACCTAAATAAATACAGTTTTCAAAGCTGCTGCAGAACAGCATTACACAGCTCAGATCCTACAGACCTTCTCCCAGTCCATTACTGGGGGACTCTTTCCCACTTACATATTCAGGTCATTATTTGTGAGACTAAACCCAGAGAGGAACCTACACAGAGAGGAAGGATCATGGAAATCTCTGCATTTCTTATGTATTTTCTGTTCCTGGGTTTAATGGAAAATACTCATGTGAAAGTGACCTAAAGGAAGAAGTTCTGCAGCAGCTGCAGGGTGTATCACAAGGAGTAATGCACTTCCTAGAATACATTATTAAGAATATTAGAAGTCACCTTGGAGGTCAGTGATGTGTAGACGTGCTCAGGATGTGGCCTTGTACATTACTATGAACATGGAACTCCTGACAACGTCTAATGATTTCCATTAGGGGCACATTGCTCCATGTATCAGAATCGCTCCTGTGCATGCAGGGTTGTTATAGTGTGTACTGTACACATTTTAGCCTGCTGTTTATGACAGCAGAGCCTGTGCATGGAGAGAATACAGGCTAACAACTCATACAGGACACTATTGGGGGATTAGAAATAATTTCTATAATAACATGAAATACTTAAATGGGACTGTGTACGGCCTAATTCACACTTCACCATCCTAGCCCAGTATCTATATACCCTGACCAAGACAGAATAGCTTGTTGTCAAAGGAACTGAGCACCCAGGTTATATGGCCCCCACCCCTAATAACCCCCCAGCTATAAATGTTGAATCCCCTTCCTTCTGCTTGTTTCAGATCTAAATGCTACAGATCAGATTAATGTAAACTTATAACAATGCATCCAGGATGTGTAACTTCTGTGTTCCTGTATGTGTGCATCTACCTGAGAGTTTCTGGTCCTCCTGCTGGTCTTCTGTCTTGATCAGGGACTTCTTTGCTCTTTTTGAAGAGATGAGGATGATTTTTCTCTTCTTGGCACATTTGGGCTGTGTAGTCGCATCTTCCACTTGATCCTTAGGAGACATCTTCTTAGAGGAGCTGAATGTTCTTCTCTTCTTCCTTTTCTTGCTCCTCTTGGGTGTCTCCTTCTCTTCATCCGCTGAGGTCAGGATGGTCCGTCTCTTCTTCCCTCCTTTCCTCCTGATGAGAGTCTCTTCTTCCTCCATCACCTTCTGCTCATCAGCCGATGAGTCAGAAATTGGTCTTCTTTTCTTCGCTCCTCTCCTCCTCACAATCTCCTCTTCCTCCGAATCCATCGCAGCGCTTTACATCAGGTTAGCATATATGTCCTCCGTCGCCAGTCAACTCTAACTGCCACTTCCAACTGCCACCTACCATTCAGCTACGGGCACTACAGTTGCCCTGGTTACATGGTTGTGATGTGAGCAGGAACTGACCAATAGCGTTCAGCCATTTCTGCCATCTTTTTTTTTTTTAAATAATATTTATTGAAAATACATTTCGTCTATGAAATATAATGGATTTAAGTTTTCATTTTTAGGGAACTCATTGGAAACTTTTATCAAATGAAAAGGTGGAGCAATAATCTTCATTATAAAGATAGCAGGAGAAACATGTGCCATATTTCTGAAAAAATTCTGTCTTTATGATAGATCTCTGCATTATGCCGTTCTTCTGTTGTTCCTACTGGAATTGTATGAGAAAATTGACAACTGAGTGTTAATATTCCTCTTGTCAAAGGTCTATTAGGGTCATTTATGAAACTGGTGTAAAGTAGAACTGGCTTAGTTGCCCATAGCAACCAATGAGATGCCACCTTTCGTTTTTGACCTTTGGTAAAATGAAGGGTGGAATCTGATTGGTTGCTATGGGCAACTAAGCTAGTTCTACTTTATACCAGTTTGATAAATGACCCCATATGTCCCTACATAGGCTAATTGTATAGACAAGAGTAAGGCTGGGGCTGCATAGAAACTTTTTGTAAAACTACTGATTCATTTTATCACATTTTAATCCCTTTACTACAAGAAAATTTAGACTAGCAATTCATGTTCACAAGTGCATATCCATAAATCAAGCATACAGAAAAATAATAAAAATATGGCTGCACAACATTTCACATGCAAACAATAGAACTAAGGAATGGGGATCATTCTAAATTAAAGTGGTATTATACCTACTAGAAATTAAAGTTTGAAAAAATGGAAGCTCTTTGCGCACATTTTTGATCAAACGTGTGTCAGGCCCATCCACCAGGCATCAAGGTGGCTTCCGCAGATGGGTACCTAACACTGACAGACTGCCTCTCCTGGACTTACCTAAGCCTACAATATTCAGGGCGGTGTAGGAACCAGCTACATTTATACTCTGCTCAGAAGCCCCAGGTAGATGGGCGTTGCTCAGTCTAAAAGAGGCTGCTACCCTCAATATATACTACAAGAAAATTTAGACTAGCAATTCATGTTCACAAGTGCATATCCATAAAGCAAGCATACAGAAAAATAATAAAAATATGGCTGCACAACATTTCACATGCAAACAATAGAACTAAGGAATGGGGATCATTCTAAATTAAAGTGGTATTATACCTAGGAGCATTCCGTTGTCTTCAGTTCACTTTTGTACCCATTGACAATGAATGGGGACAAAACTGAAGCGTTTTATTCCGGTATTGAGCCCCTATGACGGAACTCAATACTGGAATTATAAAACGCTAGTGTGAAAGTAGCCTTAGTTGGGATTATCTCCTCTTCTACTGGAGTTGAAAACTTGGACAGGACTCTGCCCTCTAAAGGAACAACAGTGTAAAAATGGTCCAAGGGTCATTGGGTCCAAAAGGGTTTAGGCCCTTATGTCCTTGCTATGGGGCCCTTACTTCTCTATGTATGCCACTGCATATGAGCAAACACATGGGCAACTAGTTCAGTGTGATTTTGCACTAGTGGCACTAGAACTAGTGGCATGGCCAAAGCGGAGGAAGAAAGTACGGTGGGTACACATCCCACACTGTGTCAGGCAGGGCAGGCCTTAGAATATATAGTGCCCTGTGCCGAGTTTTATATTTAGGACCTACCTACTCTATGCCAGCACCAAATGTCGTCTTTTTAAATTGTAACAAGAAGGAGAAAGATACACAAGAAAACAAATTCTAGTCCCCAAGTACCTTCCATAGTCCAAGGGACCATCCATAGATGAATTGTGAATAATATAGCGGGCAGAATTTTGTTATTTTGTATCCCATAACATAGTCATTCACAGCCTAAAAAAATTGTTTTATAGCAGATCCAAATGTACATACAGATATAAATATACATATATTATACAGAGCGGCCCATGAAAAAGTAGCCCACCTTCAGCGATAGTGTGACAAGATGAACGAGCACTCACTTATCCACAAGTCACTTATCCACAAGTCACAAAAGGTGCTAAAAGTGCCCAAAGATGCATAGAATGGGGACCACTTTCAGCATTTTCTATCACTGGTGGGTAATTAAAAAAAGAACAATCCACTTGCTCGTTCATCTTGTCATACCATCGCTGGAGGCGGCCTACTTTTTGTGGGCCTCCCTGTATATACATTTGAAAAGCACACATCATATGCTCAAACACACGTGTACAGTATATGAAATACATACTATACACAAAGGCATGCTGTACAAACATATCATATACACATACTGTATATAGTGTACATGCACTTACATATGCTCACACTAACACTATACCTGCACACATATTTAGATATATTCTGAGCTCACCTTACTGGTTATTGTCTGACATAATCCTCTGAGTGCTTGGGGCTGGAGACTTCACTGAGGTTCCTGGGAGGTGTCTCCTGAATGCTCTTCTCCTGTCTGTTTTATATCCATTTGCTGGTGAGGAGAAGGCGGAAGGGAGAGTTTCAGGATGTGTTGGACTTGTCACCCAGGATTCAGAAAGAGAGAGGAGTTAGGCAATTACAGCTGTACTAAGGTGATACAGTGGCAGGAGCAAGATTGGGGGGGGGGGGGGGATTACCTTCTGAGTTCCCCGCAGGGCTGTGTAGGCAGAGCCTGGAATGTGGCAGCGCTCTCTGGAGGTTAGAAGCATGAAGCTGCAATAAAGTTGAAAAGGTTCGGGGCAATGCTTCTAACATCCAGGGCACAAGCCCCAGATCTAAGTGCCTAGCAAGGCCCATGTTCATTTCACTTCAGTCTTTGTACTAGAGATATAAGAATAGATTCTAATGCATCGATTCATCTCATCAGTAGGACTTCTTCACCTTGAGGAGCTGGTCCCCCAGGTGAAGAAGAACCCGCGTGCCGTTAGATTGAAAGGGCTGGACATTTAACCCTGCCCTCACAATTTTCTGCATGTGCTGCTGCTCCAATTAGCAGAGCAAGGGCAGAAGGTCTACTTTTACTTTGTAGCTGCATCAGGGTCAAGCTAAATTTCAATCTAGCAGCAAGTGGGTACTTCCTCACCTGCGGGGGCAGCACTTCCCAGAAGTGAATAAGTCCCACTGATGAAAGAAATCCATAAGCTCTGCTCTACTTTGTAGATTACATTGTGGGCTACTTTGAGTCACTTTTGTTGCTCCTTAGGGGGTCTGGTGCTCCCTTCCATTATTCATCTCCTCTGTTT
Source organism: Rhinella marina (assembly GCA_900303285.1). Lineage (NCBI taxonomy): Eukaryota > Metazoa > Chordata > Amphibia > Anura > Bufonidae > Rhinella > Rhinella marina. The sequence goes on from ONZH01001596.1 coordinate 8,140, forward strand.
CTGATCTTCATCAGGACTTTGAATCGTTGCTCAGACGATTTGATCATGTCATAAGGACCATTCATGTAGTCGTCCAATACTCAGCTGTTCCTTTGGAAAGGGTCCTGCCTCCAGTGGACCTCCTAGGAGCAGGAAATAAAAAACAGAAAGAAGCCAGTAACAGAAAAAAAAAAACATTTTCATGAGAAATATAACATTTAACAAATCATAAATGTGTATATTAAAGTATTACACAGAACGATATCTCCCAGGAAGGATAACCATCTCACTAGTACCAGCTATTGGAAATAGCTCCCAGTTGATCTGACTTTCCAACAAGCCTTGGGAATATCGCAAGATAGCCAGATATCCATCTGTAGACATCTGTTTTTGGGGTGCTTGCACCATGTCAGTATGGAGTAGGATTCTCGCTGGCTCAGTGTGATGGCTTAGATACAGCTTAGGGCTCATTCACACGACTGTATCCATTTTTGCAGTTCGCATTTTGCAGAATGGAATATCCTTCTCCTTATCCTTGTGGGGCCACAGAACGGACATACGAATGCGGACAGGACACAGTGTGCTGTCCACATCTTTTGAGGCTCCATTGCAATGAATGGGTCTGCATCCCATCCACAAAATTGCTGAATGGTGGATGTGGATAGAAATATTAAGGGATCATATCCTCTCAGGGGGTCAACATCACACAATATCTTCAAAACACGGGGATTTTCAGGTCAAACTCAGTTTTATTGGCACCAGCACACCAAAACAAATCATAAAAACAACACCTGCCCGGCTGGGCTCTGACTAAACATAGTTCAGCTAACTCATCTAAATACATACGCTGTTCACACACAGCTTTTAAGTGTGGCTTCCTCAGCCGATCAGTCCAGCAGCCTCCTGGCTGTGACTTCAACCGTACCTTTGGGGGGAGATGGTCCAATAGTCCTCCCGACTATGACCGTGTGACCCTCTTCTCCTAGGGTCACTGGGCCCCCCAAACTTCCAGGCTACACTGAGACTTGTGGCCCCTCAGCCCTCGTGGTTGAGACCACACAGAGCAACCACAGGCTCTAACCTCTCAGGCCTCCTCACCCTTCTGGCTGGGACCACACAGGCCCTCTCCAGGTCTGTTCCTTGGGGCCCCCTCTCTCCAGACTGACACTGAGGGCTGGTTTATCACAGCAGTAATTACACCCAGGTGGCCTCACCTGTGGTGGAATAGGGATGTGGACTGGAATATCCACCCCCTCCAGACCTCTATGAAGCGTGAGGCCTGTCACTGCCTCACTATATATATATATATATATATATATATATATACAGTACAGACCAAAAGTTTGGACACACCTTCTCATTCAAAGAGTTTTCTGTATTTTCATGACTATGAGAATTGTAGATTCACACTGAAGGCATCAAAACTATGAATTAACACATGTGGAATTATATATTTAACCACTTCCCGTCCGCCCGTTGAATATAAACGTCCGGGAAGTGGTTATCTATCTCTGAATGGCCGTTTCTAAACGTCCATTCAGAGATAGCAGCTGCACGCTAATCGTGCAGCTGCACAGAGGGGTACCTGCTGTCAGTGACAGCAGGGTACCCCAAAGAGAAGGCAGGGACCGTTCCTCAACGAGCGCTGTGTATACATATCAGGAAGCGCTATTGCGCTTCCTGTTCTGGCCCGGCGGTCACGTGATCGCCGGGGCCGGGAGAGTGCAGGAGCTGCCGGGTCTCTCATAGACCCGATCAGCCCTGCACTGAGGCTGTACAGCATAGTATTATGCTGTACAGCCTCTCTGGGGGTGTATTTCCCCTGTAACTGGGGCTACTATGTCAGCCCCAGTTACAGGAGAAATCAAGTGTAAAAAAAATAAAATAAAAATAAGTGAAGTTAAATGTCCCCCTGAGGTCTTGTATGACCTTATGGGGGACACAAAGTGTAAAAAAAAAATATAAAAAAAAATAGAGTATTATAAAAATAAAAAAAAATCACATATATATAAAAAAAATAATTTCCCCCCAAATATTTCATTAAAAAAAGTTACAAATAAAAATAAATAAATAAGATAGAAATATTTGGTATCACCGCGTCCGAAACGACCGGCTCTATAAAAATATCACATGATCTACCCCATCAAGTGAACTGCGTAAAAAAAATCTAATAAAAATTAAGCCAAAACAGCTTTTTTGTCGCATCACCTACCAAAAAACATAATATTAAACAATCAAAAAGTCGTATGCATCCCAAAATGGTAGCAATAAAAACGTCACCTCATCCCGCAAAAAATGAGCCCCCACACAAGATTATAGCCCGAAAAATGAAAAGAAAATGGCTCTTAAAAAATTGCAACATAAAAACATGATTTTTCTTCTAAAAATGCTCTTATTGTGTAAAACGTAAAAAAAATAAATAAAAAATAGACATATTTGGTATTGTTGCATCCGTAACAACTGGCTCTACAAAAATATCACATGATCCCCATCAAGTGAACGGTGTAAAAAAAAATATAGAAAAATGCCCCTAAACTGCTTTTTAAAAAAAAATTAGATTAAAAAGTGATCAGAAAGCCGGATGTACCCCAAAATGGTGACAATAAAAAGCACAGCTTGTCCCGCAAAAAATAAGACCTCACGCAGCTCAGTCCACAAAAAAATTAAAAAGTTATCACTCTTACAAACCATGACAAAAAATTCCATATTAGAAAATGCAGATGCTGCTCCTCCCCTTCTGAGCCCTGGTGTATCCCCAAATAACAGTTTACGACCACATATGGGGTGTTTCTGCAAACTGCAGAATCGGGGTAATAAATATTGAGTTTTGTTTTGTTGTTAACCCTTGATGTGTTACAGGAAAAAATGATTAAAATGGAAAATCTGCAAAAAAAGTGAAATTTTGAAATTTCACATCTATTTTGCTTTAATTCCTGTGGAATACTTAAAGGGTTAACAACATTTCTAAAACCAGTTTTGAATAGTTTGAGGGGTGTAGTTTCTAAAATGGGGTCATTTATGGGTGGTTTTTATTATGTAAGCCCACAAACTGACTTCAGAACTGAACTGGTCCTTAAAAAAAGTTGAATTTGCAAATTTGCAAAAATTGTATCTAAAATTCTAAACCTTCTACTGTCCTAAAAAAATAAAATGACACTACCAAAATGATGCCAACATAAAGTAGACATATGGGGAATGTAAATTAAAAAGTATTTTATGGGGCATCACTATCTGTCTTAAAAGCAGAGAGATTGAAATTTAGAAAACTGTGAATTTTTTCAAATTTTCGGTAACTTTTGGATTTTTTTATAAATAAAATTAAAACTTATCGACTCAAGTTTACCATTAACTTGAAGTACAATGTGTCACGAGAAAACAATCTCAGAATCGCTTGGATAAGTAAAAGCGTTCCAAAGTTATTACCACATGAAGTGACACATGTCAGATCTGCAAAATTAGGCCTAGTCAGGAAGGGGGTAAATGGCCCAGAGCTGAAGTGGTTAACAAAAAATGTGTGAAACAACTGAAAATATGTCTTATATTCTAGGTTCTTCAAAGTAGCCACCCTTTGCTTTGATTACTGCTTTGCACACTCTTGGCATTCTCTTGATGAGCTTCAAGAGGTAGTCACCTAAAATGGTTTTCACTTCACAGGTGTGCCCTGTCAGATTTAATAAGTGGGATTTCTTGCCTTATAAATGGGGTTGGGATCATGAGTTGTGTTGTGCAGAAGTCGGGTGGATACACAGCTGATAGTCCTACTGAATAGACTGTTAGAATTTGAATTATGGCAAGAAAAAAGCAGCTAAGTAAAGAAAAACGAGTGGCCATCATTACTTTAAGAAATGAAGGTCAGTCAGTCCGAAAAATTGGGAAAACTTTGAAAGTGTCCCCAAGTGCAGTCACAAAAACCATCAAGCGCTACAAAGAAACTGGCTCACATGAGGACCGCCCCAGGAAAGGACGACCAAGAGTCACCTCTGCTGGGGAGGATAAGTCCATCCGAGTCACCAGCCTAAGAAATTGCAGGTTAACAGAAGGTCAGATTAGAGACCAGGTCAATGCCACACAGAGTTCTAGCAGCAGACACATCTCTACAACAACTGTTAAGAGGAGACTGTGTGCAGCAGGCCTTCATGGTAAAATAGCTGCTAGGAAACCACTGCTAAGGACAGGCAACAAGCAGAAGAGACTTGTTTGGGCTAAAGAACACAAGGAATGGACATTAGACCAGTGGAAATCTGTGCTTTGGTCTGATGAGTCCAAATTTGAGATCTTTGGTTCCAACCACCGTGTCTTTGTGCGACGCAGAAAAGGTGAACGGATGGACTCTACATGCCTGGTTCCCACCGTGAAGCATGGAGGAGGAGGTGTGATGGTGTGGGGGTGCTTTGCTGGTGACACTGTTGGGGATTTATTCAAAATTGAAGGCATACTGAATAAGCATGGCTACCACAGCATCTTGCAGTGGCATGCATTTAGTTGGACCATCATTTATTTATCAACAGGACAATGACCCCAAACATACCTCCAGGCTGTGTAAGGGCTATTTGACCAAGAAGGAGAGTGATGGGGTGCTACGCCAGATGACCTGGCCTCCACAGTCACCAGACCTAAACCCAATCGAGATGGTTTGGGGTGAGCTGGACCGCAGAGTGAAGGCAAAAGGGCCAACAAGTGCTAAGCATCTCTGGGAACTCCTTCAAGACTGTTGGAATACCATTTCAGGTGACTACCTCTTGAAGCTCATCAAGAGAATGCCAATAGTGTGCAAAGCAGTAATCAAAGCAAAAGGTGGCTACTTTGAAGAACCTAGAATATAAGACATATTTTCAGTTGTTTCACACTTTTTTGTTAAGTATATAATTCCACATGTGTTAATTCATAGTTTTGATGCCTTCAGTGTGAATCTACAATTTTCATAGTCAGGAAAATACAGAAAACTCTTTGAATGAGAAGGTGTGTCCAAACTTTTGGTCTGTACTGTATATACAGGATATATATATATATATATATATATATATATATATATATATATATCTGCACTGCACAGTACCACTTCTCCTGTCCTGTATACTGGGTGTAATTCTCAGTATCTGCTCTTATTCTGTATATATGGACACTGCACAGTACCACTTCTCTTGTCCTGTATACTGGGTGTAATGAACAGTATCTGCTCTTAGGCCCCATTCACATGACCGTATATTTGCGGGCCTGCATTACAGCGGACCCGCAAATATATGGGGGCTGCCCGGCGTGTGTTCCGCAGCGCTCGAAACACACGCCATGCGGCCTCATTGAAAATGCCCGATCTCACTGGGTTTGAATACCTCTGCTTGCAATCCTCTCCTCCTGCATACATGGTGTCTCTGAGGCACCTGGGGCTCTGGGCCTTCTCCAGGGAAAGTGTGGATTTTTTCCCCCCTCTACCATTTGTCACTGCCTAGGAGAGGGAAATGAAAAAATTATATTCTCCTGAGTTAAGGTCCAATGCATAGGTCCACTATAGAATAAAAGCTTCAGGAAAAGATCTTCAAAATACTGTCACTAACACCTGCAGTATAATTTTAATCTGGCTTGCCTGTACATCTGTTGGAGATGTTAGGTAGAGAAGGGCGCCATGATACACATATGGTGGCAGTGTGAACAAGTCAAGCCATTTTGGAGATCTGTCAATGACTTGTTTGACAAGATGTGTGTCTTCCCCTCATCCTGAAGACTTGAGATGAATATCTCCTCCATGTTTGCCAGTTCTCTGTCTTCATTGAAGAAGGTCCTGCTAACAATTTTCCTTCAAGCAATGGATCTGCACTGCACAGTACCACTTCTCCTGTCCTGTATACTGGGTGTAATTCTCAGTATCTGCTCTTATTCTGTATATATGGACACTGCACAGTACCACTTCTCTTGTCCTGTATACTGGGTGTAATGAACAGTATCTGCTCTTAGGCCCCATTCACATGACCGTATATTTGCGGGCCTGCATTACAGCGGACCCGCAAATATATGGGGGCTGCCCGGCGTGTGTTCCGCAGCGCTCGAAACACACGCCATGCGGCCCCATTGAAAATGCCTATACTTGTCCGTGCGCACGGACAAGTATAGGACATGCTTCAAAAGAGCTCCGTGCCGCGGCTCCCGGGCCCCATAGAGGTGAATGGGGCCGCATCTATTCCTGCATTTTTGCGGATAGATACGGCCCCATTCATACGGTCGTGTGAATGGGGCCTTATTCTCTATGTATGGACACTGCACAGTACCATTTCACCTGTCCGGTATACTTGGTGTAATTCTCAGTATCTGCTCTTATTCTGTATATATGGAAACTGCACAGTACCACTTCTCCTGTTCTGTATACTGGGCATAATTCTCAGTATATGCTCTTATTCTGTATATATGGACACTACACAGTACCACTTCTCTTGTCCTGTATACTGGGTGTAAGTCTTAGTATCTGGTCTTATTCTGTATATATGGACACTGCACAGTACCACTTCTCTTGTCCTGTATACTGGGTGTAATTCTTAGTATCTGGTCTTGTTCTGTATATATGGGCACTGCACATATATACACAGAATAAGAGTGTGTTTTATGTTCACACTTGTCTTGTTGGATTGTATTAAATTTTATACAGCAGCAATTACAGAGACGGATTCAGTGGACATCAGATTTTATTGCAGTATTCACATTAAAAACCGCACATCATCAGAACAGTCATGACGCATTTCGACCATACAACAGTCTTAATCATAGACTAAAAAACATCAGAATATTCTGTACTAATAAAGAGAGGTTCCACCAATGAATTGTCAGAACAAGGCTGATTTACACAGGTGTGAAAATAATTTAATCATCCTAGTGGACGTCCCCTTAAAGCGCACCATGTATAAAAACATTAAAATATTGACTGATCATGAACAATTATGGGACATGTATGATATAAAGATATATGTATAACATAGTATAAGAACATATAGTCAGATCAAAATATGTCTTTTAATAGTGTGTCAATAGATCTTTATGATAATTAAGCCCTATAGATATACTGTATATGAATTCAAAGTCAATATCCAAAACTCCTCTCGAAGAGGGCTTAACCTCTTCAATACTAGAAATATTGAGGGAGGCTAAATTCCCCCCATGAGAATCCCGTAAGTGACTGGAGGCACACACATTCATTTGTATACTACCTGATGAAGTATACACTGTGATCTGAAAGCTTGCAAAAATAACTTTTCTGATTAGCCAGTAAAGATGTTACTGCTACAATACGTCTTATGTAACACAAAAGTATTTAATAGCACATCAATTTTTCTGGCAAACACGGTACATTATTACTGAGACGTTGAAGCATAACAGAAAAAGATCTTATATGCCTCAAATTCCCTGTGGTGTTCCTTCACTTCTAAGCCCCGCCATGTGTCCAAGCAGTTGATTAGGGCCACTTTGAGGATATTTCTGAACAGAGGAGAAATAGCCTAATAAATTTTGAGATGTATTTCTTTGCGTTCATGCTCTATCTCTGAAAAAATATGGCCTATAAATGAAACATTTGCCCTATCACCCCAGTTTTTAATAATCAAAGCTATCCAATAGGTTTGAGATGGTTAAATATCATGGGCTTTACTGCTCTAGATGGTCCTTGGGTGCAGAATTATGTTTGGGAGTTATTGGTTCGCCCACGGGCATCCTTCCCAGGAGGGGAGTGTACAGAGGCCTGGTTGCAATATGCCCAGCTCTGCAGTCTCATCTCATCCCTGGGTCCACTCTCTCAGTTGACTAAGGATCTCACTGGGTTTGAATACCTCTGCTTGCAATCCTCTCCTCCTGCATACATGGTGTCTCTGAGGCACCTGGGGCTCTGGGCCTTCTCCAGGGAAAGTGTGGATTTTTTCCCCCCTCTACCATTTGTCACTGCCTAGGAGAGGGAAATGAAAAAAATCTATTCTCCTGAGTTAAGGTCCAATGCATAGGTCCACTATAGAATAAAAGCTTCAGGAAAAGATCTTCAAAATACTGTCACTAACACCTGCAGTATAATTTTAATCTGGCTTGCCTGTACATCTGTTGGAGATGTTAGGTAGAGAAGGGCGCCATGATGGCAGTGTGAACAAGTCAAGCCATTTTGGAGATCTGTCAATGACTTGTTTGACAAGATGTGTGTCTTCCCCTCATCCTGAAGACTTGAGATGGATATCTCCTCCATGTTTGCCAGTTCTCTGTCTTCATTGAAGAAGGTCCTGCTAACAATTTTCCTTCAAGCAATGGATGTGGTCATTCCAAGGCATTGGCAGTCCCCTGTCCTCGCCCGTTAGGGAATGGTTTGATGCTTTTGAGGAAATTATTCAGATGGCAGCCTTGGATTTTATTCAATGAAATTGCCTCAATATGGGAATGATTGTCTCCAGTTGCTTGTCTCATTGTTTCTTGCATGATATATATATATATATATATATATATATATATATATATTGTACACTGTTGTACATGTTTTTCTGAACTTGCAATTGTTGAAATTTTTTGCAATAACAGTTCTTGAACAATAAATGGCATATTTGTGAAATCCTGCATAAAATCTATGGGGTCAAAAAACTGATCATACCTCTAAATAAATTCCATGAGGGTTACAGTTTTCAAAATGAGGTAATTTCTGAAGAATTCCATCATTTTCGGACTGAGAACCTATTCAAATATCAAATGGGGCTGTTCAACCACTCATGCAAATATTGTGAACGCTTCTTTACTTCCAGGCCATACCATTGTCCAAAGAGCAGAATTTGCCATTCTGGGGGTATTTCTAAATTCAGGAGAAATACAGTGGGGAAAAAATTTAGTCAGCCACCAATTGTGCAAGTTCTCACACTTAAAAAGATGATAGAGGCCTATAATTGACATCATAGGTAGACCTCAACTGTGAGAGATAAAATGAGAAAACAAATCCAGAAAATCACATTGTCTGATTTTTAAAGAATGTATTTGCAGATTATGGTGGAAAATAAGTATTTGGTCAATAACAAAAGTTCATCTCAATACTTTGTTATATATCCTTTGTTGGCAATGACAGAGGTCAAACATTTTCTGTAAGTCTTCACAGGGTTGGCCCATTCCTCCATGCAGATCTCCTCTAGAGCAGTGATGTTTTGGGGCTGTCGCTGGGCAACACGGTCTTTCAACTCCCTCCATAGGTTTTCTATGGGGTTGAGATCTGGAGACTGGCTAGGCCACCCCAGGACCTTGAAGTGCTTCTTATGAAGCCACCCCTTCGTTGCCCTGGTGGTGTGGTTGGGATCATTGTCATGCTGAAAGACCCAGCCACGTTTCATCTTCAATGCCCTTGCTGATGGAAGGAGGTTTTCACTCAAAATCTCACAATACATGGCCCCATTCATTCTTTCATGTACATGGATCAGTCGTCCTGGTCCCTTTGCAGAGAAACAGCCCCAAAGCATGATGTTACCACCCCCATGCTTCACAGTAGATATAGTGTTCTTTGGATGCAACTCAGCATTCACTCTCCTCCAAACACAACGAGTTGCGTTTCTACCAAACAGTTCTACTTTGGTTTCGTCTCACCATATGACATTCTCCCAATACTCTTCTGGAACATCCAAATGCTCTCTAGCAAACTTCAGATGGGCCCGGATATGTACTGGCTTAAGCAGGGGGACACGTCTGGCACTGCAGGATCTGAGTCCCTGGCGGCGTAGTGTGTTACTGACGGTAGCTTTTGTTACGTTGGTCCCAGCTATCTGCAGGTGATCATTTTGACCCCACGGGTTAAGATCTTGCGTGGAGCCCCTGATCGAGGGAGAATATCAGTGGTCTTGTATGTCTTCCATTTTCTAATTATTGCTCCCACAGTTGATTTCTTCACACCAAGCTGCTTGCCTATTGTAGATTCAGTCTTCCCAGCCTGGTGTCTACAATTTTGTTTCTCTCGTCGTTCGACAGCTCTTTGGTCTTCACCATAGTGGAGTTTGGAGTGTGACTGTTTGAGGTTGTGGACGGGTGTCTTTTATACTGATAACAAGTTCAAACAGGTGCCATTACTACAGGTAATGAGTGGAGGACAGAGGAGCCTGTTAAAGAAGAAGTTACAGGTCTGTGAGAGCCAGAAATCGTGCTTGTTTATAGGTGACCAAATATTTATTTTCCACCATAATTTGCAAATAAATTCTTTAAAAATCAGACAATGTGATTTTCTGGATTTGTTTTCTCATTTTGTCTCTCATAGTTGAGGTCTACCTATGATGTCAATTACAGGCCTCTCTCTTTTTAAGTGGGACAACTTGCACAATTGGTGGCTGACTAAATACTTTTTTTCCCCACTGTAGTCCGATACATTTTGTGGGTTAACTTATGGAGGTTTTTCAGCATTCTGGCATCTCCAGTGCTCTTTTAATGTGTGTAGGTGCCTAAAAAAATAATCTTGCTAAATATGTACATCCTTTTTCACATAAAGGCAAAACAGAACCTAGAAATGACTGAGAATAGTAAACAAGAAATATACGTTTCTGCATGTTCATGAAACAATCATGTACAAATCCTGCAAAGAACGCAAGTGAATTCACGCTTCAGTTATCTGATCGGTTATTTCCATTAGTTATTGAGAACCAAAACTAGGTACGGGTCAAAAACACAGAATAGGTGCAGCTGCATCTCTGACTAGGCTTCACTACTGGTTTTGGCTCACAATAACTGATGGAAATAAAATCAAATCCAATAGTGTGAATCGGGAGCATTGTTAGGCTAAAACATTCGGGGCCTGGGCCCCTGATGTTTTCTCCCAGGCCCGAATGTCCTGACTGTTAGACAGATACAATTGTATTGCCGTCCTCAGGACGGCAGTACAATTGAATCTAACACACTGCAAGATTTGTAGGACCTGTGATTACATCACAGGTCATGTGATCAGTGCCGTCCAATCCTGCACTGGTCACATGACTGTGACATCATCACAGGTCTTTTTCAACCTCTGTCTTCTAAACTGAAGAGGAGAATTGTGGGGAAGAAGCTTCAGTGAGCTCTGATACATCAGAAGAGGTAAGTGAAGTGAGAAGCAGAGGGATGCTGGGAGTTGTGGTTATTTAACTGGGACTGTATGTTAAGGCAGAAGGGAGGGATGTTATCATGGGACTGTGTGTTGGAGGTGACTTGGGCAGGGTTCTGTTCGGATACTTTCACACCTGCGGCTTGGGACTCCAGCAGGCTGTTCCGGACGCAGCACGGCAAACCCTGCCGAGAGGCGGCCAGAACAAAAGTACAGCATGTTCACTCGCTGGAACAGCCTGCCGGTGTCCCCTGCCGCAGGTGTGAAACTAGCATTAGGCTACTTTCACACTTGCATTGTAAGGATCCGTTTGTGAGATCCGTCACAGGCTCTCATAAACGGTCCAAAACTGATCAGTTTTGTCCTAATGCATTCTGAATGGAAAAGGATCAGTTCAGAATGCATCAGTTTTGCTTCAGTTCAGTCTCCATTCCGTTTTGGAGGAGGACACTAAAGCGCTGCTTGCTGCGTTTTGGTGTCCGCATGAAGAAACTGATCCAAACTGGCTACTTAAAAGATAATACAGCCGGATCCGTTCAGAACGGATGCAGACGGTTGTATTATCACGACGGAAGCGTTTTTGCTGATCCATGACGGATCCAGCAAAAACTCTGGTGTAAAAGTAGCCTTATTTACATTGAACTGTGGGGTGGAGTGATGTTATTTACATGGGACTGCATGTTGGAGGTGGCTGTGGGAAGGAAGTGATGTTATTTACATGGGACTGTATGTTGAAGGCGGCTGTCGGATGGAGTGATATTTACATAGGACTGTATGTTGATGATGGCTACGGGTGGGAATGATGTTTTTTACATGGGACTGTATTTGGAGGGGGCTGTAGATAGAGAGGGATGTTATTTACATGGGACTGTATATTGGAGGGGGCTGGAGAGATGGTGTGATTTACACAGGAGGGAAATAGCTTTATTTACATGGGACTGTATGGTGGAGGGGCTGAGGAATTATAATTTCTGAGGACACTAAAGGGAGGAATATAACTACAGTGGGCACTTCAGGGCGAGCATTATAACAGTAGGGGGAGAGATATAAATACTAGGGGCACTGTAGGGGTATTATAAATCCAGGGGACATTAGGCGTTCTTATTACTACTGGGGGCTTTATAGGAGGGACTTATAGATCCGCCTTATTTCTACTAAGACCACTATGGGGGCCTTATTACTAGTGAGGGGTCTGTAGAGAGCTTGATTATCACTGGGGGAACAATAGGGGGCCTTATTACTACTGGGGGCTCTGTGAGGGCATTATTAATACTCGAGGACTCTTCTACTAGTGGGGACAATCTTGGGGAGCGTTATCAGTGCTGGGGTCACTGTAGGGTGCAGTGTTACTAATGAGGGAATTACTACTGGTAGGACTATTACTATGGGGAGCACTATTATTTCTTCAGGATAGTATTTGGGGGTATTGGGGGGCACAGTGAGCAGCAGGATAAGACTGTGGGGACTCCAGGTTCAGGGATGATGATAGAAATGTGAGGAAGCTAAGATGTCCGTGTGTCACATTCTGCAGAGACGAGGAGCGGCTGAGAGAAGTTGTCCGGGCCGAATGGAGAAGATGATGACAGAGAAGATCTACATCAGAGGAGACGTCACCTGGAGGCCCTGGATGTGAGGTATGTGCTGCTGTATAGCAGGGGTGGGGCGAGGGTCTACATAGAGAATTGGGCCATATGCATTGGGGCTTGGGCCCCGGATCTTTTGAGACCTTAGCAACGCCCCTGGTGTGAATCTATTTTTGTGAATCTGTTCGTGTGAATCTGTGAATCTATTTTTTTCCAGGGAATTTATGAGATAGAACCAGAGGATTGAGGCTCCTGCTCCACCCAGTTTTACAGTCAGACACAGAACAGTGAGGAGGAGCAAAGAAGACATTGCTGATCTCCTGGGCCATAAAAAAATATTTCTTTATGTATTTCTCAGTTTTGAATTCAATAGAAGAAGATGAAAGGAAACGAGAGATTAAGCAAGAGAGTCCTGGGATATTTATGTTTACTGTTCCTTTTAAAGCCAACTTTTATAGCCAGGGGAAGTTGTAACCTGCCATGCAGTATAACATGGCAGATGCAGCTCTCTGACTCAGAGAGAGGTTCTCAAGATGAGGATACCCGCTTTGACCATGTCTATAGGAGTGTATAAAAAATGAATTTATATTATGAGACTGCCTAAGTTTCTCGATTTACATGATGGAGAATGGTGCATACGAATATTGAGGCCCTTTGTTGGAGATACTCTCAGTCGGATGCTACGGTATTCCACATCTTCTGGTCATGTGCCCTTCTATTGCCATTCTGGCGTTGTGTGAAACGGTTTGCCCGGATAGTTCTGGAAACTGATATTCCCAGAGATCCCTTGATACTGCTCTTAAATGTGGTCCCACGGGGTATGAAAGGCTGTGATGCCAGGTTGCTCCTCCATATGGTTACCGCTGCCAAATGTTTAATTGCTCTGCATTGGAAACGTCCTACCCCTCCCTCAGATATGGATCTTTATACTCGGATACAGGAGATTAGATCATTGGAATTTTCAGTGGCCCAACAAAGAAAAGCTACTGATAAATTTCTGAAGTCCTGGCACTCCTGGGACACTAGGAGGCATCTATTGCTTTCATGATAAACGAGAGACACAATGTAAAGTTATACTTTATTGTTTGATCTGTTTACACAGACTTTGCATGCTTGCTATGATATAGTGATTTCTTTTCATACTGTATACTGTATGTTATATATACTATATAAAAACCTAATAAATTCTAAATGAAAAAAAAAAGAATATTGATTCCGTTCTAATAGAGATACGTTCACACAGAGCCAACTATTCATACAGTTCAGACAACAAATGCTTCTTTTTGTGCTTGCAGATCCAGAGGTGATAATGAATATGCCATTTTTCTGAGTTCTCACTTCAATAAAAAAAAAAACTGCAGAAGGCTGCCTAAAGTAACATTATAAAACATGTATATGACTTGGTAGTCTGATTTCTATTGTAATCTAGAATAAAAAATATCTATGACTTGTTTGCCAGACAGACAGGTAAAAAAACCATAGAGCTCAAGTAAAATTACATTATATTTTATTTATTAGTACTTCTGTGAGAACTTTATTAGGATGACAGAAGGTTGGCCGTTTGTCTTTGTCAATAAATTGGGTGCCTACAAATCCTGAGCCTGTTGTAATACCAGTATGCCAAAAAGCCTAGTCATATTTTAAGGGGATTTCCAGGAAGAAGTTTGGCCAGACAAAAAACAAGCTGGCTTGACAAACCAGAAATGCCAGGAAAGGCAGCGGTGGGGACCAGTGGAGGTGAGTAACGCTTCTTTGTTATTTTTAACATTGGCCAGATTTTTTTTGTGTTCTCCCTGGAAAACTCGTTTAATACACTCATCATGCTAAAGTGGCTTCATACTTTTAACAAACCGAACTAACTTATTAGTACTAAGTTATTGTAAGTGCTACAAATGTTAAAGGGAACCTGTCACTGCCAAAATGCCCTCTAAACCGCCTGCAGTACCTCACAGCTGAAGTTATCTTTTTCTAATGATGCGCCATACAACTTTGTTTTTGGGACCTGTGCAGTGAGCCCCCTTGTACTGTACTTGGCATGGCTCACGCCCCTGAGTCAATACCTGCACAATGAGCCTCTGAATCCAAATACATATCGGGGCTCACTGTGCAGGTTGTGAACAGAGATCATATAGAAAATGCTGGAGAATTTCTACAAAGTCTATATTAAATGCTACATTTGAATATGAGTATTTTTCTGTGATTTGTGGTTTAGTTTAGTACATCCCAGTCAGACTGGTTAAAGCCAACAGCAAGGTGACAATAGAACAGTGATGTGTGGAAGGGCATGAATAAATGCAAATCTCAAACTATGATGTGAATACACTACAGTAATTGAAGGCACACTGTGTTCTACCCTTTGGAGATACAGACAGACAATCAGAGGCAGACTGGGTGCTTAATGTGGTCCTGGAAAAAAAAAAAGGTCCCATGTTGTAGGCAGGACCAAATTGACAGAAGGTGGGCAACACAAGTAGCCAGGGTCAGCAATACCATAGTGCAGCACAATATACTGACCCAGAAGAACCAACTGAATGCAGTAGAACATTTTCTTCTTCCTGCCCGGTGCATCAGCATTAGATACTCCTAGCATTAATTAATGTTGAGAGCTTCAGATCATTATGTATCCAGCCAGCAGCCATGAGGAGGGCTTGGGTGGCCCCCTGGGCATCGGCCCACCAAGAAATTTTCCTGTAGGGTCTATGGGCAGCACCCCAGTTCACCTTTGAAGACAATGAAGCTACAGTATAGAGATGCTTGGAATATTTTGGTATAAAGTACATGATCCATCCAGCTCTGTTTTACAATGGGAGGAGGCTGGTGGTTATGTACAGGATGATCAAGGGCAAAGCCCAAATATGTAGTACAAAAAATGAGAAAATAGAAGTCAATGAAAGCAAGACAAAGCTCTAACCTACTGATGGGGGCATGTGGTTTGTAAACACCTATGCAGTAAACTTTGATATGTTTTCACCTCTCTAGAGAATAGTATGGCCCACAGCACACTTAAATGCAATTAGGATTGATTCATAAGTAGTGGTGTATCTCACATAACAGTCAGGCTTTCATTTGTCTTTCAGCTGGTACTTCCTCAGATCATAGAGCATTCTCCAGTATACAAATAATGCATGTAGTCACTAAATAAATACTGCACACTGATTTATCAAGTGATTTGTGGTAGTAGTTTGGCATAGAGAAGTCGCAAATGATGGCATACATCATAATTGTGCTTAAATGTGTAACTTTTCATGCCAATTTTGAAAAGTGGCAAGAAACTGATGAGTGGGTGTGTGTTAAACAGAAGCAGCCAGACCAGAAACTTACCAACAGATTTATTATTCCTAAAGACTGAAAATGGTGCAAATGTTAGTAGAAATCTCTGCCTGTAATTAGTAGGAGTAGATATCATTCTCTGTCACTAGGAAAGCCCAAGATGCATCAAACGTATTAAGAGGTGGGCTTTTTTAATAAATTTGAGGCATTTTACTTTAAAGAGTCTTACACTGCCATATGAAACACCATTTTTTTTAAAATAAATACCCCCAGGGAGTGTCATAAAACATTCTATTCTATTGGGACCTTCTCAGCAGGATGATGCCATTATAATTTTATACTAGTCAGTGTAACCTATGTTACCTTTAGTCATGCGTTATTTGTACAAAAAGTTCTCTGACCTTACAGTGCAAACGTTCACCTGATAATACTATTTGTTTGCATCTGAGTGTGCAGTGAACCACATTTGGTTTCTTTTAATACAGATATATACAATTTAAAATGCCAAAACGAATCTATATATGTTAAATGTGATAGGCAGTAAAGAGTAAGAAAAGTTAATTTGTCTAGTTTTGATAATTTTAACATAGAGTCTGATCCACTCCCAAAAAAAACCAAAAACAACTAGTATCCTCTCTGCTGACCTCACCATGATTCAGCGGTGTCTGCCTCTCTGCTCAGCAGCCGCTGCTCCAGTCCATGCTGTGGTGCTGGGGTAGATCAGGAGCAGTGCAGGTGGCATCGCATGGCCATTTGAGAAGATACAAGGGATGTGCCGGTGACAGTCTTTCCTTTGTTATGCCAACCTGCCCAGCTATGTCCCATTCAGGGCTCTGACTTGGTATCCGATCACAGGTGTAGGTGGGGGCCTTTAAAAGGCACTGACACAAAGGGGCACATTTATTAAGACCAATGTTTTAGATGCCAGTCTTAATAAAGCCCAGCACTGGCGGTGGTTCTGCGGCAGTTATTTAGAAGCACCAGCGTCTACATAACTTCGGATCCACCACCGCTTCTAAATGTAAGACAGCTTTCGAGCTGTCTTACATTTATACCATTTTCAGCGCCTAAAACAGGCATAAAAAATGTTAAATGAGATGAGCCGAGACTGCATAAATCAATAGAATAAGTCAAATGAAGAAACCAAGTAATTTTTTTTTTTTTTTAGATAAAAAACATTTTTTCAAAAATTAACATCCTCTCATCCCTTCACCTTATTATTTACTTTCAGTTCGCAACTTAAGGTATTATTCACGCAGTCAGTGTTCAGTCAGTGATTTCCATCAGTTTGTAAGCCAAAACCAGACACGGGTCTGAACAGAGATCAGTACCAGTGTCTTTCACTTATACCTTATCTGTATGTAGCCTCCACTCCTAGTTTTGGCCCACAATCGCTGATGGAAATCACTGACCAAAATAGTGACGTGTGAATAAGGACTTAGGGTACTTTCACACCTGCGTCAGAGGATTCCAGTAGGCTGTTCCGGCCGCCTCTCAGCAGGGTTTGCCGTGCTGCGGCGGAATCCGTGGCCCGCCCCCATTATAGTGAATGGGGCCGGAGAGTAGTTCCGGCCCCACATGTGCACCTGCGGCAGCACGGAACAGCCTCCCAGTGTCCCCTGACGCAGGTGTGAAACTAGCCTAACTCTGTCTTTTGAGATAAGACTGAGGGATCAGGTTACATGCTACCCATATAAATCTAGGGATATAGGAGGGGGAGGAGGAAGTGCAGAATACAGGAGAGGCATAGACATACACAGAAACACTGCTGAAGGCATTAGTAAGTGTTCTATTACATCCCAGTTCTGGATTCACTGTTACACTATTCATTATTGCTGTAGGATGTTCTCCACGTTGCTGCTGCTTTTGAGGGTATGCTACAGATAGATAGGGAGAGCACCTGCAGAGGGGAAAAGCTGGTGATACCTGCTGTCATTTAACGCTGCTCCTCATGTACACACATAGGACCTCGTATACAGTACACTTTAATATACAGTAAAACCTCTTTAGGACAACCACCAAAAATCACATTGAAAACTGGGGTAGTCTTACAAAGAAGATGGAAATTATGCATTGTATATGGTGGGGCTTAAAATTTGTCAAAGGAAATCTGGTCTGAATAGGGGTGGTGTTCTTAAAGAGGTGGCCTTTTGGAAAGGTTTTACATGCATTTTCAGTGAAAAGTGCCGTTTTCCATACAACCAGATATGTAATATGTACATGTAGAATTGTTTCTACAACAGAGGAAGAGTTACAGTAGTTGCCAAAAAATTGAGTGTAACATTGTAGCTCAGCACACACCATACTGTATCTGTATTATTGACCCAGCCAAAATGCACTGCACTGCCAAGTAAATAATTAGTGGAAATATAGTGGGTGGGAACGGCACACACTGTCTCTTTTTTATTTGGGCAAATAGCTGCAACAATGCATCCTAGTGGATGAGCTCCAGGGAAGGTTCAAAAAGAAACAAGGACAGCTGTATTCTTGTGAAGTTATGATTTTTTTTATTCTTCCATGAAACTAACACTTAGCGATGTTTCGGCTAAAAAAGAACCCTCCTCAAACAGTAGTCACTATGGATTTTATTTATAGGTATCTGAGTATAGGGGGGGCTGAATACAAATGCAAGCCACACTTTCTACATTTGAAAAAAATGTGAAAACCATGTATCATTTTCTTTTCACTTCACACATACTTGCTACTTTGTGTTGGCCTATCACATAAAATCCCAGTAAAATACATTTAAGTTTGTGGGTGTAACGTGGAAAAAAAGTTAATGGGGTTTGAACAGGGGCGTAGCTATACGGGGTGCAGAGGTAGCAGTTGCTACCTGGATCAGGAACCTTAGGGGGCCCAAAAACCCTTGTGCCACATAAGAAGGTACCGGTATTATAGAAAGTGCATGCTGGTCAAGTTACACCTCTGGCTGGAGGGAAGGGGTTAGGTCAAGAATTTGGCATGGGGGTGCTGTTTCAATTTTTGCCTCAGGCTATGTTGTTCCCTACCCTTGGCCACAAAGCACTAAGGGAAGGGGAACCCATTAGCCATGACCTCTTGCACCAGGGCTCATTAGCCTTTAGCTACGCCCCTGGGTTTGAATACTTTTTGAAGGCACTATTTGTACACATAGTAAGTTTGCTCAGTCAATCCAACCAATAAAAAATATTTACCTAAATAAGATACACACCAATCAGAATAAAAACTCTTACAATATAGGTAAACTATTCAAGTAATAAACATCAGAAAATGCATTTAGACAATAAAAGTGCACCAATAATCCTTTAGCATATTTGTAAATGAGCATAGAATAACAGATTACATACTGATGATGATAAACTTGGGCAGCTGGAGAACTATGGTCAGGAGTAGAGTGTCCATACTGAAATATAGTAAGAGCAGCAGAGAGGTTTTCAGTATCCTGTGTGTCTACTGCTACCAAGCAATGTCTATAAGTCTCGATGCGGATATTGCTACAGAACATAACAATGAAGTGCATATAAATAATTATGACATTTCAATGCTGTTATTAGCAGGGCTTTTACCTAATTCTGAGATGGTCAGAACACACTGCAATGCCAAATATCTAAGTGTAATATCTATGTCCTGTACATATAACATCCTACGTTTTCTATCTGTAACGTGCAGAGCTCACTGCACTGTCTAATAAATAATGTGTCTTGATGCTCACTTTGCATTATTCCAGGGTTTTTCCATCTGTCAGAAATAATGAAAGTGTGCTGAGTGAATTGTTGGGCCAAGGAATGGGAGTATTAGCAACTGTGATAGGTGCAGAGTGGGCTATAGCTGCCAAAATCCTGATAAAGCAGGAGATTTAGTCAACTGTTGAAAACAAGTGATGATAAGGAAGATTTCCAATCACAAGCACTTGGAAAGAACAGGGAGAAGAATCTGAGTGGTAGGGTAACTGCTGTAATAGAAGTGGCTGCTAAAAGGAAAATTGGCAGTGGAATATGCAGTTGTGGTGTTTATAAATAGGTGGACAAGGAATGGTGTTCTATAATTTGTTACATGTGGTTTGGACCATGGATGATGGAATATAGCTGGACATGACCTGGTAACAAAGTCCTGCAGAGGTGAAGGAATCTGACATGGAGGGTATTCATGCTAATGAGGACTCTTCATCATGGTATTTCTTGAGATAGAGGTGCTGTCTCAAGGGCCCCTGGAGGCCCCTGTGCTCCAAAATCATCCCTGTGCTTTACGTCCCTTGTATGAGAAAAGTACATTACAAAATGTTTGTCATTGTCTGTATTTCTTTCTCCTGGTGCTCACATGTGGTCATATCTCCTTCCAGGTTATTCAAACCATAGATCTCATAGACTTTATGATCAAGAGAACATTGTACAAAATTTGCCCAAACATCGTCCCTCTATTTGTCTCAACACTGCTGTCGGATCTCCATAGCAACATGCTTTCGATTAAGCCTCCCAGTTTAGCCCTACACCAAATCTAGAAGTGGCTTCTGGATATGTGAAATTTGAACCCTCTTGGAATAGATACCAAACTACTATTTCAACCACTACTACAAGCCACTGCCAAGCTTACCAGGGACACCTACAAGAAGAAGAGGTCTTAGAAAACTGTAAGGCTACTTTCACACTAGCGGCACAGTTGTCCGGCAGGCTGTTACGGTGGGTGAACAGCCTGCCAGATCTGTGCTGCCACTAGTACACATTTGTGGCTGGAACTACGCTCCAGCCCCATTCACTATAATGGTGGCGGGCCAGAGTTCCTGCCGCAGCACGGCAAACATGCCGAGATGTGGCCGGACTAAAACTACGACATGTCTGTCGGCATGTTTGCCGTGCTGCGGCCAGAACCCCAGCCCGCTGCCATTATAGTGAATGAGGCCGGAGCGTAGTTCCGGCCGCACACGTGCACTAGCGGCAGCATGGATCCAGCAGGCTGTTCACCCGCCGGAACAGCCTGCTAGACACCCGTGCTGCTAATGTGGAAGTAGCCTAAGTTGCGAAAAATGGACACTTTCAGCCACTTTATGGCACAACCCAAAGATCTGCACTGTTGGGAGGTTTGTTTTTGAAGGAATTTTTCAACACTCATCTAATTTAGGGTACCAGTTATACCATACAGATTAATATTTGAGATAAACATAATTTACTGTGTTGCCAAGAATCAAAATCAATAAAGAAGTCCCCCTCCCCCAAAGTTTTTAAATTACCTTAGATATACCAAACAATTGGCAACAAGAAAACTTAAACCACTTAAATGGTCACTGTAGTTTCCACTGTAGAACTTTGTGAGAAATCGATCAAGACAGACTGCCAGCTCACTGAAGAATCAAATTACATCATCCAATAGAAGTCTATGGAAAGGGGACAATGGAGGAGGAAGTTTAGAAGGACCAGACAGCACAGACATGATTGAGCAGATTCAGCAGCTAATAACAAGCTATATCTCATCTCAAGTGCTTTGTTCACATCTATACTGCTATTGACTTCTCCATAATGTCCTATATGAGGCTTCTAAGTGCATGAGAGATAGGAAGCAAAATATGGTAAACGTAGTCTATGGGAGCAGCTTGTCCCCACCAAACAGCTCAGAGACAACTGAGAATTAGAGACGTAGACTTAAAAGGAGAAAACTGCTAAAATGGCAGGTACAAGTCATAAATTGGTCAGATATAGTGCTATTACTCATGTGTACACATATGGTAATATATTCTGAAATGTTATGTCAATTTAGGTACAGAATATTTTTAACCAAATTCCAGAATTTCAAAAGCATAATTAAAGGGGTTGTCCCATCTTGCTGTCATCAATATTAAAAGCCTGGTCAACCCCTTTAAGGTGAATTTAACTAACCTTGCAATAACTTTTGTATAATTTTTTGTAACTGTATGAGGGCTTGTTTTTTCGCAAGATCAATTATATTTCATTGGTGCCATTTTGGAGTACAGTGTGTTGAGTTAGCATTTTGTCAGGCCCGAATGCATTGGTTTTTGTTTTTGTTGCCACTTGCCATGTATTAAAATAAGACGCAAAAAAAGATAATTTGGCTAGCTCAAATTCAATTTGCATATAAAATTATATGCAAATTGACTGTGACCTAGCCAAATTTTCTTTTTTTCATTTTATGCTATAAATCGCAAATTGGTAGTTGGTGGGTTGAGCTCCAGCACATACTGGTTGAGATTCTCTGATATATATTTTAATTGTTATTATAATAAGATGCTGGCTTGTTGGTATGAATGGGGCAATACCAAATGTATAATTTTTTGTGTTGCTACATCCCAAGACTTTATTCTAATGTTGATGTTTTTTATATGAAGGCTTGTTTTTTTATTGTGGGATGTTATACTTATTGGTAAAATTTTGGGGTACATTTTAGCTTTTATTCATTTTGCATTGTTTTTGCCATGTATCAGTATAACAAGTACCGTGTTTTTCGCTTTATAAGACGCACTTTTTTCCCCCCAAAAGTAGGGGGAAAATTGCTGTGCGTCTTATAAAGTGAATAAAAGTGAGAGCTTCCATTATCTTCCATAAGCATGTACTAGGTGCCAGGACCCCCATCAGACCTCAGATCAGCCCACCCAGCCCCATAAGGATAAAATAAAAAACTCTCTCACCTCTCCTGCGCCGCGGCTCCGCTCCGGGTCCGGCGCTCCTCTGTCTTCTCCGGGCCGGCTCTGCACTGTCCTGACCGCATATAGCATCAGGACGTAGTGCGCGCACTATAACCTGACGCTGCACGCAGTCAGGTGACAATGCAGCGCCAGACAGAGAAGACAGAGGAGCGCCGGACCCAGAGCGGAGCCACAGCGCAGGAGAGGTGAGAGAGTTTTTTATTTTATCCTTATGGGGCTGAGTGGGCTGATCTGAGGTCTGATGGGGGCACAGTAGGCTAATATGGGGGCTGATGGGCTGATCTGAGGTCTGATGGGGGCACAGTGGGCTGATATGGGGGCACAGTGGGCTGATATGGGGGCACAGTGGGTTGATATGGGGGCTGATCTGAGGTCTGATGGGGGCACAGTTGTCTGATCTGAGGTCTGATGGGGGTCTGACATGGGGGGCTGATGGGGTTCTGACATGGAGGGCTGATATGGGGGTCTGATGTGATTTCCTGAAATTTATGGGGGTCTGATATGAGGTGTGATGAAAAATATTTTTTTCTTATTTTCCTACTTTAAAATCTGGGGTGCGTCTTATCATCGGGTGCGTCTTATAAAGCGAAAAATACGATAAGTGTTTTTTATTATGATTGCAGCGGTAGCAAATATGTGCTTTTTATGATATTTTAAAAAATAAAATTGTAATGAAAAAAGAGTTTAATAGATTTTAGGGAGCTTTATTTGTATAAGACTTTATTAACAAACAACATCATTTCACTTAAAAAAAAAAACTTTTTTGTCCCACTAGGTGACATGAAGCAGCAATCTCTTCAGTATTATGCTGACAGGAAACTTATTAGGCCTAATAGGCAGATAAAGATGGCCTGCCTGGTGGTCCCCTGGCTGCCATGGCAACCATCTGCACCCCAGAATTGTGAAGCAGGAAGCTGATGGACTGACAGAGGAATGAGTAATAAAATAAAGATGGTAATGTAATATATAAATATAAACATACACTGACACAAGAAGGAGTAACACTGAAACCTCAGGGTACCCCACCAGTAGCAATTTGTAAATGCCCATGTCAGAAGAAAAAGTCAAACAAAAGCCTGGCATTGAAGAGGGCATGGCACTTCAATGAACTTATAGCAGAAACCGCACAGATGTGGTCAGCAAACTGGGAGACATTTTCCAATCAGAATTCACCAGAATTTTGGTGCCTTTTTGTGCAAAAAACAAAACAAAAACAAAGCCCCCCCCCCAATATGCCCCCAGCAGTTCTTTGCACCAAATGTATTGTTTTGAACACTTTTTTCATCGTGTCTGCCAAAGGGGGCATGACTTACTGGGAAAGGGGAGTGACAAAGTGCAACAAAATGGCGTCAGAATTTCACCTTGGGGGTGGGATCCTCATCTGTCAGGCAGCACTCTGGATATAAAGGTTATCACAGAGAAATTGTGTAAGATTATTATTATTATTACATATGAAAAGACACTAACCGTAGATGAAGGAAAATGACATAATGTATGCAATATTTCATCTTATGGTATGACAAAATCATATTTATTGTGATCCACAAGGTTTGTTCTGGGATGTTCAGTGGCTAGATTAGTGCTGTAGACTGAATTATTCTTATTATTAAAATGTGGGTACTCCTGGAGGAAAGAGCATAACACAAATGTGAACAGAGCCTTATTAATACAAAATATCAACTATTGAGGGAGAATTTAAACAAGTTATTTGCTGCACCTTGGTTTACGGTACCTCTCAAAGCCTTTTTTCATTCAGTGGCTTGTACAAATGAAGAAATTCTGAACATTTATGAGACTTCTCACATTAACTTCTGCTGTCTTATGTGTTTACTGTTAATGTTCTAGATGTAACAGGAAAAAGGTTACATTTGTAGGGTACTTTCACATCTGCGGCAGGGGACTCTGACATGTTGTACTTTTGTTCTGGCCGCCTCTCGGCAAGTTTGCTGTGCTGCGGCCGGTTGCGGGGCCCGTCCCCATTACAATGAATGGGGCCGGAGCGTAGTTTCGGCCCCACACATGCACCAGCCACAGCACGGATCTGGCGGGCTGTTCACCCGCCGAAACAGCCTGCCAGAATCCCCTGCCGCTAGTGTGAAACTAGCCTTAACTATAAAAAAAAGGGATAATCCAAGCATTGATACCTAGCTCTAATGCACATTTGTTACTCACATGTTACATACGACCATGATGTATACCATAACTTTTCTGACTGCATGTGGGACCTCACTGCACAATATTTTTTATTTCTTTACCTTTCACATGTAACCATCTAAACCAAGGGGCTTGTCAACTAGTTGTTAATGTACGTAAGCAAGCCAGATGAAGTGTTCAAATGATGCCCCCAGCAAGGCTCTTTTACAACCTGATATTGGCCAAAAAAAACAACTGTATTTCATGTAAATATTCCTTCTTTTAAATAATAATATTCTGCAGTGGTAGGTAAAGGGTTACCAGAAACAATGTGAGGCTACATGGCCTGACTATTGATGTGAAAATGAGTCAAGATAAACATACTGCAGTTCTCTAGCAGGGGAGGGGTTAATGCAGCAGTGCCCTACACAACAGATCTGGGAGAAGCTTTTTGGGACACAACACCTCCCTAGCAAGGAGATAGTTAATAAAATGCTGTAGTATAGTAAAGGGGTACAACACAGCTGCAAGAAATTTGGAGCAGTCATCTGCAAGTCCCTACTAAACAATGTTCAGTATCTTTCCCTCCTCCATCACTTCCTCCCTCCCCCTTTTCTTTCTCTTCGGCAGAGCTGGGGCACACGCTCTGGACACTGTGCTTGACAAGGGGGAATCCAGAGACACAGCAAGTGATAGCTGTGCATCCCCCATGATAGAAAGAGGAGAGCGAGAGTGTCCCCTCCCACAGGCCAGCAAAGGAAATTGTGAAGAAGAGAAGGGTAGAGAAGAAGGAATGTCGCAGAGGGCTGAAGCATCCAGGACTGAATCTGCTGTGGTACAGCATCAGGACCAGCGAGGGAGAGATGAGGCCTGAGCTGTGTGTCTGCTCCTGCCTACCAGAGGAGAGAGAAAGGCAAATGCTGAATAGAGGGATCATCGACCCTTCCAGGGAGATATTAAATTGGACGTAGGAAGGTAGGACTATTGGAAAGATGGAATGTCTAAAAATTAAAGGAATAAATGTGGCGAGATTAGGTATGCAGAGGAAGAATAAAATGACACATATACAGTATAGAGGTGGCAGGCAAATATGCATGACTGTAATATTTAGTATGCCAGGAGAAAATAGGAGAAAACATGGGACCCTGGCAGGGTGCAGATAAGGGATATTAATGGAATTTAAGGATTTTATAACAGATGAGACCGTATATTGCCTAGGCAAAGGTAAGACTGTAGAATACATAGAATTAGTGGAGGAGAAGGACATGGAGTGAAGCCTAGAGGATAAGTGGGTGACACATTACTAACATTATATCTTATCTGTATAGGTTGGAGGAGCTGCTCTTCACTTATCAGAGCCCCTGTAAACAATCCCGACTGTTTTATATGTGATCTGGATTTGGAAACAGAAGGAAACCTCTCATCTTCTGGTAGCCTTGTGAGAATCATTGGGAGGGAGTGCTCCCTGTTCTGGATTGTGTGTAACACTGGGGGTTGCCTGGATGTCATTTTACAGTCATCAGAACTGAACAATAAAACACAGGAAAGTCTCTCTCTCTCTGTCTTTTGCACTTGACGAGCCTAGTCCGATCACCCATCTCAGTGATCAGGTAAGATAAAGCCGTAAGCTTGCACTTCTTGCAAAAAATGTAAAGGAGAGAAGGAGATGGAGGATTGGGGGTGGGGTGTACCGAGAAGCAAAGTGTATGGTAGGGGTGATGGCAGAAAGGGAATACTAGAACAAGCAAGTCAATAAAGAGGTGATAAAGATCTAGATCCATAATTATATTCTGCATCTGATAACCCTTGGCACCCTCTTATTATAACGAGGCCATGCATGCTCTACTTCCTCTCTACAGTAGGTCCTCCTATTTCTATAAATAATCTCGCCATAGAAATACATCACTTGCTCTGTAAGTCACAATATGATTGGACAGTTACCAGGCTAAATATTTTGGGGGGCATACTCTGTATCCGCTAGAGTGATCAGGAGACATGGTAGACTATATTATTTAAAATGTAAGGCATGTAAGGCATGTTGTAGACAGGTCCAAATTGGCAGAAGGCGGGACAACACAAGTAGGCAAGGTCAACAAAAGTGGGGAAGGGGCAATAATACGACAGTGCAGCACAAAATACTGCCACAGCAGAACCAAATATCACAGTGCAGCACAAAATACTGCCGCCCCTGCTGCAATATTCAACTTTATTACCATCCTGAGGACAGCAATATAGTTGAATTCAGGAGGGCACCTCAGCCGTATTCCAGGTGCACCGGTACCTGATGCTCCTAGCATTGATACTGTGAGCATCAGATCCTTATTTACTCAGCTGGTGGGGTGAGGAGGCCTCAGGTGGCCCCCTGGCCATTGGCCCAACAAGAAACTTCCCCATAAGGTCTATGGCCAGCCCATCCCTGTCTGCTACACATGCCAAGGGCAAACCACCTTTCATGAAACAAAATCTGAGCATGGGCAGTGGGTACAGATGAGAAAATTGATTCTAAACAGATCAAATTTGTCTTGTGAAAAATTTGAACTCCAGCCAAATCCAAGTCTTTTGCGATTCGGTTCAGACATACCTCTCAAAACAGCGGTCACCATTTTACAGTTCAGAAGACAGAAAATAAGTCAACTGCAACCAAAAAGGGATAATTTGTGGACCATGTTTTATTTTAATAATAAAATCCTAAAGTTCAGTGTTATTAAACAGGTTGTCTTACCACTGTGTACCATGTGTTTACCCATAGCCATGTATGTCACTGTCACTTTGACATTACTAATGCTGTCAGTTTGAAAGGGGTTGAATACAGTCTTAGGAGACCTCAAAGTGTCAGTCACAACTTTTCATGGCAATCTGAGCACTTTCAATTTGGGTCAAATTTATTTATAACTGAATCGAATTTGCCAACCGGTTCATGAGAATTGGACCCTAAATGAATTCCAAGAAATTCACTCATCTCCAGCAGAGGGGTGCCAGATTTTCCTAGTTTGCATGTCTGACACATACTCAGTAGGTTCCAAACATAGTACTGGCACATATACAAAATGAGTTGGTGTGTACCAACCAAATTGTATTGACAATTATAAAGAGAAGGGGCAAACAAACAATGGCTGAGAAATATACAATAATGAAAAAAATCATAAGATAAAGCTTGGCATTGAAGGCACTAAACATCTATTTCACTATATTATAAAAATGATAGCAAATAACAAAGACAAAAAATAAATAGGTTTTTGTATGGCCTTTGCGATAAATAAAGATAAGTTTGATGAATGATCATGAAATAGAGGTCTAGTGCCTTCTTCTAAAAAGCCGACAGTTATCATTTGTTTTTGTTTTTTTCATTATTACAACATAGCAGTCACAGTCAAACTGTCAAAAAGGGGAGGCTTGTGGGCACATGGGTGCAAAAGCAGGAGCTGCTAGGGAAGGGAGCAAAGTGGGGAGAGGCTTTTTTTTTTATAAAAAATGGCGGAGCACAGATAGGGAATACTTTACAAAAAGAATGTTTCTATGAAGTTAGGAAAATAAATGGATAAAATCTATATTATCCTGCACATCCTAATGATTCATTCTGATAGATACAACTATCATGTTGAGGTTGGAGCAGGAGAACCTCTCTAAAAATGTTAATGACTTTCGCTGTTGTGCTACCCTAAAGCGGCAGGCCTACTGGAGCAGGAATGGCAAATTCCTGTTCAGACTTCATATTACAAATATCAGGGGGTCATCCTTTTAAAGGGTTTCTGTCATCAGATTTAACCCTTTTAAACCTGCTGACATTAGCGATGTGCTAATGTCAGCAAACCCTAACTGTGGTATTATTATGTTTATTGGGGGCCCCCTTACTATCTTACTTTTGTAATATGTAAATGAGCCTCTCGGAGCAGGGGGGCGTTGCCCCTGCTCCTAGAGGCTCCATTTTCGTACCTCCTTCCATGCCCCGAGGTCCTTGATTGACAGGGCCAGTGCTTGTCTTCTCCGGCCAGCCCTGTGTGCCGGGGAAATCTCGTGCATGCGCAGTGCAGCACACAGGGCCGGCAGCAGGACGCAAACGCTGCCTGGCCCTGTCAATCAAGGACCTCGGGGCGTGGAAGGAGGTATGAGAATGAAGCCTCTCTAGGAGCAGGGGCCAAAGTAAGATTATCACAGTAAGGGGGCCCCAATAAACATAATAATACCACAGTTTGGGTCTGCTGACATTAGCACATCGCTAATGTCAGCAGGTTTAAAAGGGTTAAATCTGATGACAGAAACCCTTTAAGGACACTTTTAGTTAACAAATTACCTTGCTTGTGTTCTAGATAATGGGGACACATAGTGCCATGAATGTGAAGGAGTGAGTCTTAAAATTACTTTATTATTGTAGATTCTGGTGGGAAATATTATGTCAATTTTTCGTGAATAAATCATGTTATTTTCATAGCATGACTGTATATTGTTACATTGCTTGGATTCTGAACTGTGACAGCTGTAAAGTACCCCCACATGTTCATAAACCTGCCCAAGCAATTATAATTCACTTTTCTTCCTTTACGATCAGTTGTAAGCTCACGCATAGCGATAATGGCACAATTATAATGACAGTGATTAATAGCCGAGTTTCCAGGCTTAATAAAGTAAACCTAAACATCTTTTTAACCACTAGAGCTGTGTCATATGTGTGCTTTCCTAGGCCCTTCTTAAGTGTAAATACCCCTCTGTTCTTTCCTACCATTTGCATTCTTCTCTATGGACTGACTACTATTGCAGCTCAGCTTCACTCATCTGAAGAGAGCAAAACTGTAATATCACCGACCATCCATGGATCAGAGTGGGGCTGTTTCTGGAACAGCAGAAGACGTTTTTTAATCTCAGACCATCCCTGTAGGCTTGTTGAGGAGCTTGTAAAATGACTACTCATGTGCGAGAATATTCATTGTTACTGGATGATCTTGGTTGCACAGGTTTAGGTGTGCTGCTTACTGGTCTGTAATTACCTGGGGAAGACCTAGAGCCCTATTTGACTTCTGAAACCTGGTGGATGGCTACAACAGTGGTAGATACAGGGAATAATACAAGTTCTGACCAAGTCTGTTGGAGTGGTATCATCATTTTAGTGTATTTTTACTCTGGCTCATACAGAGGGTTCTCCAGTGGGTGACGCCTTTATATGACATCTATAAATGAGAGGCATATTGAACAGGTTGTCTTCATAAACTTGGCGAGACAAACACATTAATACTGTGTAATACAGACCTAGAGGTCTGAGCTCAGTTTCTCCTGTAGGGAGACCAAGGCCCCTGCTCCTCTGTACTTGTAGTATACCACAGAAAACTTAAATTGCCTGACATGTCCCTTTTCATCTAGTAGCCCATATGGGATTCCAGCATTTTGGTCTGCCTCATGAGTTTAAAACCTGGATCAATTTGCAGGATAGCAGGCTGAACTGGATAGACAGATGTCTTTTTTGGCCTTACAAACTATGTTACTATATGACTTTTTCAGGGTATATATAATGTTACTGTGGAAAAACTTTACCCGCCTTAAAATGATTTTGCACATTATCAATGAAACTAACAAGAAGTAAATTAACAGGAACTAAATGAATAACTACTGTATGTAGAGAGAAATAACACGTTGCAAAAGCATATAGTATGAAACATTCTTTGCAGTCATATGAGAACACAAACAGGGACATAACTCTAAACACTACCTACAGCATTTAGAATTTAAAGGGTTTCTCCAAGAATTAATACAATAAAATTACTTCTCAAATACTACTTTATTATAAATACATTCCCAGATACCTTTCATTATGTATAATGACTCATTTTGTCTAGGGAGTAATCACCATGGGAAAGAAAATGGCTGCCGTCCTATTAGTACACCAAATCACACTGCAAGACAAGTTACATCAGAACACTGAACTAAAGAGCTGCTTCATCCTCCTCTCTGCTCTGCTTGTCAGGGATTATGATCCTGAATACAGCTGATAAGATCTTCAGCTGAATCTTTGTAGAAATGGAGTTCATGAGGTGACAGCTGAAGTAAATAGAGGATGGACAGGACAAACTATGATAATGTGGGAATGTACAGTGGGGAAAAAGTATTTAGTCAGCCACCAATTGTGCAAGTTCTCCCACTTAAAAAGATGAGAAAGGCCTGTAATTGACATCATAGGAAGACCTCAACTATGAGAGACAAAATGAGAAAACAAATCCAGAAAATCACATTGTCTGATTTTTAAAGAATTTATTTGCAAATTATGGTGGAAAATAAGTATTTGGTCAATAACAAAAGTTCATCTCAATACTTTGTTATATATCCTTTGTTGGCAATGACAGAGGTCAAACGTTTTCTGTAAGTCTTCACAGGGTTGGCATACACTGTTGCTGGTATGTTGGCCCTTTCCTCCATGTAGATCATCTCTAGAGCAGTGATGTTTTGTGGCTGTCGCTGGGCAACAAGACTTTCAACTCCCTCCAAAGGTTTTCTATGGGGTTGAGATCTGGAGACTGGCTAGGCCACTCCAGGACCTTGAGATGCTTCTTACGAAGCCACTCCTTCGTTGCCCTGGCGGTGTGCTTGGGATCTTTGTCATGCTGAAAGACCCAGCCACATTTCATCTTCAATGCCCTTGCTGATGGAAGGCGGTTTGCTCTCAAAATCTCACGATACATGGCCCCATTCATTCTTTCATGTACACGAATCAGTCGTCAAAGCATGATGTTGCCACCCTCATGCTTCACAGTAGGTATGGTGTTCTTTGGATGCAACTCAGCATTCACTCTCCTCCAAACTCGACGAGTTGCATTTCTACCAAACAGTTCTACTTTGGTTTCATCTGACCATATGACATTCTCCCAATACTCTTCTGGAACATCCAAATGCTCTCTAGCAAACTTCAGACGGGCCCGGATATGTACTGGCTAAAGCAGGGGGACACGTCTGGCACTGCAGGATCTGAGTCCCTGGCGGCGTAGTGTGTTACTGACGGTAGTCTTTGTTACGTTGGTCCCAGCTTTCTGCAGGTCATTCACTAGGTCCCCCCGTGTGGTTCTGGGATTTTTGCTCACAGTTCTTGTGATCATTTTGACCCCATAGGGTGAGATCTTGCGTGGAGCCCCTGATCGAGGGAGATTATCAGTGGTCTTGTATGTCTTCCATTTTCTAATTATTGCTCCCACAGTTGATTTCTTCACACCAAGTTTCTTGCCTATTGCAGATTCAGTCTTCCCAGCCTGGTGCAGGTCTACAATTTTGTTTCTGGTGTCCTTCGACAGCTCTCTGTCTTCACCATAGTGGAGTTTGAAATGTGACTGTTTGAGGTTGTGGACAGGTGTCTTTTATACTGATAACAAGTTCAAACAGGTGCCATTACTACAGGTAATGAGTGGAGGACAGAGGAGCCTGTTAAAAAAAGAAGTTACAGGTCTGTGAGAGCCAGAAATCTTGCTTGTTTGTAGGTGACCAAATACTTATTTTCCACCATAATTTGCAAATAAATTCTTTAAAAATCAGAAAATGAGATTTTCTGGATTTGTTTTCTCATTTTGTCTCTCATAGTTGAGGTCTACCTATGATGTCAATTACAGGCCTCTCTCATCTTTTTAAGTGGGAGAACGGGTGGCTACAACTGGTGGCTAACTAAATACTTTTTTCCCCACTGTATTAATGTAGCATAGTACACACAGGTGCTGCTGATGCTCAAGCCAAGCCCCCAGCTATTCATCCTCTCTTTACTTCAACTGTCTCCTCATGAGCAACCTAAAGAGGCTCTTCTGAAGATCTTATCAGTTGTATTTAGGATCATAATCTCTTTAGCATCTGTGTGATTAGGACAGATTTGGTGTACTAATAGGACAGGGGGCATTTTATTTCTCTTCAAGTTTGCCCACTAGACAAAATGAGGGATTTCGACATGTATTTATAATAAAGTTATATCAAAGTATTTTCAGTCATTTTATTTTATTAATTCCTGGAGGTAGTGTTGCATGGTATGTCCCTGTGTGTGTCCTCATGAGACTATGTTTCATACTATTTCCTTTTGCAATGCTTTATGTCTTTCTGTGATTCATTTAATTTCTGTTAATTATATATATTGTCACATGTGGTGTTATCCATTGACTGTAATTCTAAATCTTCTATACATAATGATGAAACCACAGTCATAAAAAAGGTTTCCACACAGTTATACCCAATGTAACAGCAACCTTTTATTTCCTTTTTACAGGTAGCAGTTCTTCATATCTCCATGACATGCACAACCCTGCCTCCTAAACTTCTTGGTGATTCTTCGAAATCAAATATTGAATTTTCCAACTTTTGCCTATCTTCTATTTTTTCTTATTAGAGCCCACCTAATCTACTAACTTTATACACCACCACAGGAATAGCGTTATCTGACAATTATTAGTCCTCCTTAAAAGGAGGCTGGGGAGTATTGTGTGTGGCTGTGTAAAGGGAGGGGGTGCAGGGCAAGAGGGGGGTTAGACGTTAAGATGCAGAGCTCCCCCCAGAGGAGAGAAGCTGTAGAGGAGGCTGGAGGCCTCTCTCTGAATCATGTGCTCTCGGGGGGTGGGAAAGACCACGGAGCAAGGGGGACGCAGCTGCAGAGCTGGGGAGAGGGAGAGAATTCGAGGGAGAGTCCGGGCAGTAATTGGTCAGCTGGAAGGAATCTTGCGGGATCTCAAGGAAGTGGCCAAAGAACTGAGAGAGGTATGTGTATTGCAAATTTCTCTTATTACAAGAATGCATCAC
This sequence comes from Rhinella marina, assembly GCA_900303285.1. Lineage (NCBI taxonomy): Eukaryota > Metazoa > Chordata > Amphibia > Anura > Bufonidae > Rhinella > Rhinella marina. The sequence goes on from ONZH01001596.1 coordinate 41,531, forward strand.
ACTTAAGTAATCATCCATTTAACTTGAGTTTATATTTGTATTTATACATCTATTAATATGATGTGATGAGTAAACGGAGCACTACATGCCACTTTACGGTTACAAATATATGGCGTGTCAGTATATTTAAATATAATTTAAATTATGCAACACTAGGTATGAGTTTGACAGAGGCGCGACTTTGATCGGACCTCCCACTTACCATTTGTCATTTACAATACTTATGTGGCACAAAAGCTTTTGGGCACACTCAAGCACCAGAGCACAAGAACTATTTTTTACCCCCTAGAGTCATGCCCCTCTACATAAAGCAATCATTATTCCGTTTATTTTATCAAAAAACTGTTGATTCAATCTTATATACTAACTTTCATTGTTAAAATGTATTATTATAGGGAGCATTGAAAAGCTGAGTAATAAATTATTTTTCCATAACACCTCCAAATTGCAACATAATAAAACAATCATAATTAATTTAACTACCATACAATCCCCACAAATAGAATTCAAAATTGTGAATAAGTATGTTTATTATCTACTTACATATACAGGAAACCAATTAATGCTAATCTTCTAGAGGTGGTGTGAAAATATATGAGTATTATTGTCTATTCATATGCAATAAACCAGAGAATAAAGACATATAAATATATATATAGCGCTACAGTATAAAATTCCTCTTTTCCCTAAAAGTTATTCTTAAAAGCTAACATTTGCATAGTGTTCCCCCCAAATATTGCTGAAGCTGGATACAGATATAGGAGCAGGAGCTGGTGCAGAGGATGGGTGTGGTAGTGGCCCTGATGAGATGTTGTAGTGTCATGGTGTCTTACCTCAGGCTGCCACCTGAGGTAAGGTATTGATGAAAGGAACCGGGCCAAGATTATAGAACAAAGAACAGCTTTTGAAATTGAGTAGAAAAAAGAAATAGCAGCACATACAGCAGCAGTTCGTACAACATGCAATTCTTTCCTCCTAGATAATGGAGTATGGTGGCTGGCAATGTGGCACTAGATGAAATTTGCTACCTGACGCTGTCTGTCTCTGGACTCCCTTCCCTATGGCTTTACTCTGGCACCTGTGGCTGTAGGTGTCCATTGTATGATGCAGGCTTCTAGCTATGCCTGTCCTGAACTGCATTGATGGTGTCTTGACGTGTCTCCCACCACCTTGCAGCGGAATCTTGATAGCTTAGTCACTTGAACACTCAAATACACTATAGTTTACATATCTTCTGTGCTTTGCCAGCAGCAGGCCATTTCGCTCATTAATCGAGGAATCTGTGCCACCTTTATACCACCAGATAATCGCTAACAAACATTCCTATGAACGCGTGTAAAGGGCCCTTTAGACTGACTCTCCCTAGCTCAGCCCCACCCATGGCGGGAAGTCATACCAGCCCACTCCTACCAAGAGGGGAGGAATGGAATTGTGAGTTCCATTCCTGTTGCCAACACTGCCAACCATACCCCATCTGCTGGTTATAAAAAGTGCATTGCATGTCATTACTTTCAAATTGCATATAAAACAGTATACAATTGCAGATACCATAGTAGTACCCTCATATCGGGGGTACCACATATGGACACCCTTGATATGAAAAATGATTTTTACATACCGTCATGTAAAAAAAAAACAAGCAAGCTCTTTGAATCCTACAGTTTTACCTATCAGGACATAATAAAACCTGGTCTTTGGAAGATCTTAAACTTATCTAAATACATCCTCAGATGAACAACAAATGACATATTTCACTGTGTCATTATTTATTTAATAAAAAACTAGGCCATAAATGCAGAAGCTGTCTGTGAAAATTAAGTACCTCCTTATGGCTTTCATAGAAATTGAGAGGGTAAGTGGCAGAAAGGTGCTGCTAATCAAATGCCCTTGATTAATTGATCATCAGCAAGTGTGACCACCTCACTAAAAGCTGAAGTTTTGGCAGTTTGCTGGTCTGGAGCATTCAGGCATGCCTTAACATAATGTCAAGGAGAACTGACCTCAGCAACGATTTTAGAGAAATAGTTGTTGCCCATCAATCTGAGAAGGATTCTAAGGCAATTTCCACACTATATGAAATACATCATTCTACATTGTGAAAGATTATTCCTAAACATTCAAGACAATTGACAGAAACTGGCTGACCTGTTACATGTGCGCTTGGCAGCTGAAGACATCTGTGTTGATCTCATGTTCATATATGTCCACACTACTGAGAAAAATGAAGTTTTAATATATGCAAATGAGCCTCTAGGAGCAACGGGGGCATTGCTGTTACACTCCCTCTCCACTTTGATTGACAGGGACAGGCAGAGCTCCTAGGTGTTAAGGCAATGGCCCCTTTGCTCCTAGAGGCTCATTTGCATATAATAAAACTTTATTTTTCTCAGCAATGCAGGTACATATGAACATGTGACCAACACAGATGTCTTCTGCTGCCAAGTGCACATGTAACAGGTCAGCCAGTTTCATAGGTACAAAACAGATTTAAGGCAAGGCTACACGGCAACACCTTTCGCAGCGAGGATCGCTAAGTAGCGGTGATCCAATAGAGATGATTGGAATTGCCAAGGCAGTCACAAGAAATCCAACACAGCCTAAGAAAACTGTGCATACACAAAGTCTACAAACCTCAATGAACGTTGTGAGGAAGAGTGGGCCAAAATTCCTCCAGAACAATGTGGGAAACTAATACAGTCATACAGAAAATGATTACTTCAAGTTATTGCTGCTAAAGGTAGTTCTGCGAGTTGTTGATTCATGGGGTGTACTTAGTTTTTCTCACATGGCTTTCCCATTTTGGCTTTTTCACACACATATACTGTATATATATATATATATATATATATATATATATATATATATATATGTATATATATGATGTAATGATGGATTTACCTAATTTTAAGACCTTCCAAGGACTAGATTTTTTTTAATTATGTCCTGATACGTAAGACCATAGTAAATACCTACTGTATATTATTTTCACTAAGTTTCAGGCTACAATCTTCATTCGTTCATTCATTTTCAGGCCCCTGATATTCAGTTTGCAGCCTGCTCTTAGTTTCAGATTTCTCCTGTGGATATATTCCTCACAGTAAACATGCATTATGTGAGGTCTGTGAGTCTAGGATGCTGCTGTGCTCAGTGACTCTTATGCATCAGCACAGCTTCAACACTGTACTGATTTCTCCTACAACTCATAATGGCTCACTTGTAGTGGCAGTCACTGAGAATGAGGAGTGTCGGATTAGCATCCCGCTGCAGAGTTTGCGGTGGTTGCTTTGCTTTCTCAATACACTTTTACACAGCCTACAGATTCCCCCCTGCAAACTGTATTGTGTGCATTTTCACCCCATCTACAGTCTATATGAGCTGCCCTCCTTGTCTGCTTTTCCCCCCTCTCCAAACACTGACCTGCCAAGTACAACCTCCTGCTGCTATCTGTAACACTGAGTGAAGGGAAGGGGAGAGCAGAGAGAACTGTCAGAAACAGGATCAGTGCTCTGGTGAATTGTGCTGGATAGTCAGCTAGGTGAAGGACTTACACACACTCTGCACTCAGACTATTTAGAAACTTTCCATCTTTGTATTTAGGAAGCATTTAATCATTTAAAAAAATTAGTGCAAAGGTGGCCAATGCCTTCTTCCACTCTTTATGGTTCCAGTCAGCTATGATTAGCCTTTAGAAGCATACAAAAAAGCATACAAAACATGAGGCACAACAGACACATGTAGTGAATACCTGTAAACCTAATTATTTACCACTGAACTGTATTAACAAATATAATATCAGTTTCAATAAAATCTATCATATACTCACTCTTTCTCCTGTAACATACTGGCGTGAAAATGCGATTGTTTACTTTCAATGACATGAAGACGAGTGGTTGACTAAAACACTTGGCCAATAAACTGTATATGGATGGTGTCCATGGAAATGACTTTTCTCATATTTTAAGATCAGCTGTAGATACAGGCTTAACTCTACTGTTTATGATTTGCTAAATATATACAAACATTATTTATACATAATAAATCCATTGACAAAGTCTGAGGAATTTTATAATATAAATTATTGGATTATTCCAGTTTTAAAGATTACATTTATTTATTTAGAGAATAGAATATTGTACATTTTTCTAATAGATATCTATTTAAAATTTTGCTTGCAAACCTTTATTATATCCCTACAGTAGCCTCTCGCTAAAGAAATAAAATTGTACAGCCCATTTTAGTCCTCTAAAATATATTCATAGGAAAGCTGGATAGTATTAAACATGGCATCAATCACAGCATAACCCCTTTAACTGCCCAGGTTTCTAACAGGGAAATAGTAGTGTGTTAGAGGGCAGCACATACACAGTATATATAGTATTGCTATCTGAAGCAGTGTTTCATCATGTCTGTCAGTGTCTGTGTAGAAACATATGTGTGTGTTTTTTTTTTTTACACCAAACTTTATTATCAACGTGGCAACATCACCTATAGTTACTGAAATAAACATAATAAAAAACATGATTCCACCTCTAGTTCTATTTAGTTATCGCATGGCGTGTCATGTGTGCTGACCCAGCACATGTATGTCATGTAACACTGCTGCTTACAGAATGTCAGGGATTATATCATTTGAAGAGTTCACATGACTGATGCCATTTTTCAGTTAGGTCATGGACATATTACATAGAACTGAGACATGGGCTATACTATTCTACTGCATATAGGGGTCAAACACCTGATAAAAGAAAGGTATGTATGCATAATTTTAAAAATGTGTATAATTTTCTATTATATGAACAAATAAAAAAATTAAAAACTGGAATACCCCTTTAAATCTTGAAGATTTGACATTAACATTATAATGGTGAACTGGTCACTTTGGGTTCCGTAGCAGGGTAAATGTTGAAGCAGGGTCACATGTATACCAGGTGGCATATCTCCTTGGTGCAATACAGGTTGCCACTCTGGCATGGTAATGGTCATACAGATACTTGATATCCTCCTGTGAGGAGATCGGTCACACCATCCAGTCCTAGATATTGACGATGCATCGCAGCAAGGGCAGATGCCACCCAGTATTAATGTGACCCTACTCCAGAACCCAAAATAAAGGGTGCACCACCTTGGTTGTGTGACCACTAACCACTAGCAGTTTATACCTTATCAATCTTCGCTCAATCGCATTACATTTCCCAGGTGTTCATTTTTCATTTTCTGCAGTGCTCTGGATGATAACAAATAGGTTTAAGAAAAGCATATTTGCAGTCTATATATAGGCCAGATTTTATGTACTGGAATCTGCTGCTAATGTTAATAAATAGGGCTATGCACATAGGCTTATAATTTCTGTCGGTATTTGAAATCTGCTGCATGCCAGAGTTTTGTGTGTGTTTGTTTCCAAATACGCCAATTAAAGTCTATGGGAGTGCATAAAAACTGCAGGGAGGAAAGAATACGCATGTAAATCCTGATAAAATCCTGAAGCAATACTGATGACAATACTGATGGTATATCATCAGGAATCCATGCATAATCCAGAGCAGAATACTGACGGATTTCAATACGCCCGTATGAAAGGGACAAGACAAGCAATATGAGAACTCGTTGACAAAAAATAATAATAATAATGTACCATAAAGGAATTGCTGGAATCGAATAAACTTTATATGTGTGAATGTAATGATAACATATGTAAGTGATTACAATATTAGAGTAAAACAATAGGTTTATTGGAGAAAACTGTACAAATGAAAGGAGACCCTAGTGCCCTGCTGGGCCACCTCTCGCCTGAATATAAGATTAGATACGGTTGTGCATGGAGCCGTACAGGGTCTGTATGGTGTCCTGCAGCACATCTGCCCATAGATGTTGCAGCTAGGCCTTTAGGTCCTGTACACTGGTAGGTTGCTGAATTTGTCTTCCCAGCTAGTCCCATAAATGGTCAATTGGCGATATATCTGGTGACTGAGCAGGCCAAGGAATTGTTGCAATCTGGTAGAGACATTCCTGGGAAACCCTTGCTGTGTCTCAGCAAGGATTATCCTGCTCAAAAATGCCAGTTGGAAGCTTTGCCAAGAGAGGCAACACAGGTGGCTGCAGGATGTCCTGCACATATCATAAGTGATGACTCCCCTGACTCATCACACTAACGATTAGGGAAGTTTATTACTCCACAGCAAAGACAGGATTGTAACACTCACCATGGGGCCTCCATCCTCGAACCCGAATGTCGCCGGATCCTAAACTGAACCTGGATTAGTCGCTAAAGACAAAATGGTTCAATTTTATAGGAGTCCAGGGTTCTCATCCCCAACACCACTGCAAAAGAAGACGACAGTGGCTGGCTATCCATGACAGGACACGTAATGGGTGCCCTGACTCCAAATTTCCAGTGGATGGTTCTGGCAGAGACAGTGTTGTGTAATAAAGGTGCCACCTACGTCTGGATGGTGGACAACGAAACTGTAGTAGCTCCTCGTGCTTGTTGGCAAATCAAATAATCCTCTTTGGGCCACCAGTAGCCTGTTCGCCACCTGCACATGCCCCTGCGTAATCAATGCTCCCAGTATCACATAACTTTTAGGCTAGAATGGCCTAGATGGCGGGCAATTTGTCAAAATGACCATTCTGCTTTCCTCAGTACAATGATGTACCCCTTATCAAAGTCTGTCAACTGGGCAAAATGTCTTTGAGTGCTTCATAGAGGCTTGTCTAGCAGCCAACCATCTCTCAGCAAGAGGTACACTATCCAAAAGTAGCCTTTGAGAGCCTTTTTATAGAGCAGTGGGGGAAGCACTTTTACACCCTCTAATTAGATCACACCTGTAAAGATTTACATATCTGCCTTAGACATAACTGCATGCCAAATTCTGCCATGAGTGTATTTAATATTAGTGAGAATAGCTTACAGATGTCTGAAGTTACTATTTCTGGAAAAAAGATGTGAAAAAACTGGTGAAATAAGAGGTCATTTAAAAAATCTTTGTCTACTAGTATCCAACAAGAATATTGGTTGTACTTGACCAGATTATAGAATGCTGCATCTACTTTGCAGCATCAGTACAAGCATTTGTAGGGTTGTGGCATGAAAAATATTCCATATTTTTTAAACCAGTAATATCTTTTTCTGTAGCACTGGCAGTTACAGAGAAAGAGCTTCAACAGAAAGGACATACAATACCCACTGAGCTGCCAGCCTGAAATAAATCTAGCAGAACAATTGGAGCAATAAATGGGGACTTCTCTGGTTCCATGTGAGGTACAGGGCTGGTTTTATTTTTATTAGAAAGAAATTGCCAGGCACTATATTTCCATTAGAAAGGGTATTTTATAAAACTCCATATTCATAGAAAACTTTTTTATAGCTGGTTTTCATTTTGGCAGAACTATGCCATTGAAAATTACACTCATTGACATAAAAAAATAATACACCCAGATAGAAATGTCAGATTGCTACAGTTATGTCAATGATAGATACGTAAATGATTACAGGTAGGGACCAGATCGCCACTGGTTCCCATTATAGTCAATGGGCACCCACAAGAAAAAACGATGTAGCAGCACTTAAGATTATTCAGCAACAGTCTCTAAACCCATAAAGGGCCCCAGGTAGACAATATCAAATGAAGAAAACTGCAGCACTCTGTTTCAACTTCTAGTATTTCAGATTTATTCACCAAAAAGATGCACCATTTCGAGTTCCTACAGTCTTTATCAAGCCTGATAAAGACTGTAATAAGTCAAAATGTTGCATCTATTTGGTGAATAAATCTGACAAGACGTTGGCATGGAGTGCTGCGGTTTTGTTCATTTGATATTATAGTCAATGGGGCTGGGAGGCATTGCGTTAAAAAACAGCTATGCCCATCCAGGGATCTTAGCCAGTGGAAGTTTTTGGGGATGTATTTTGTGATGGACTGTGGTATTTGGCTCTGTTGAGTGGGTATAATGTGCCACAATACAATATTGTTGGCCCTGCCTCAATTTGCACCAAACTACAAAATAGGGCCACTTTTAGTTTTTCCAGGACCACTTAAGTTCCCAGTCCATCCTTGTCTCTGCCAGATTGCAACACTTCCTTGGTCTGCCCAGTCACCAGATATATTGCCAACTAACCATTTATGGGACCAGCTAGGACAACAAATTCAGCAACCTACAAGCGTGCAGGCCTACAGGCCTAGCTGCAACATCTATGGGCAAATGTTCTGCAGGATACCATACAGAACCTGTATGCCTCCATGTCCAACCACATCTCATCTTCTATCCAGGCTAGAGGTGGCCCAGCAGGGTACTAGAGGCTCCTTTAATTTTTTTTCCAATAAACCTATTGTTTTGCACTAATATTCTAATCTCTTACATATATCATCATTACCTTCACACTTATAAATTTCATTCGATTCTAACAACTCCTTCTTGGTGGGTTTTTATTTTTAGGTCACTGAATTTAAATACAAAAATAATGTTCTTCTGTAGCAGTCAACACAAATGATAAGACCTCCTACATATACAGGTAATCTACTGTCGTTACTGCTGCTGTGAGGCGAAGATGTTAAATGGAAGGTAATCCTCAATGTAATAGTAGGCATATAATTGGGATAACAGTATGACAGCTCTATAATTCTCTAAATAGACCTAGATACAGATGCCCACAGAAGAGCATTGCATTGATTAGTATATTGTGTGATGCTCTAATTCAGTCACACACAAAGCCCCTCTATGGCAGGAGTGACCCAAAGAACTAAGTTTGTGCGGTGCTGGCAGTCTGTGCCCGCTCTGTGGGCATGGATGCCACGCTGCTTACCCTGCCCAATGCTCTGCCGGCAGTGGCACTGCCAGTCACTGGGGCCTTAGATAAGTTCCTGCAGGCTGCAGCCTTCGAGTTCCTGTCAGGCCTGATGGCCCGTTCTATAGGGTGTGGGCACTCTTTTCCTCCTAAAGGTCCAGTGCATACAGCTAAATATTTCTGTAGCCTATGGCTGGATATCCCTGGGTATATAAGGCACGCTCCCTTGTGCGAGGGTGCCTGAGCTTTAGGTAGTTTAGCGGTGACGCTGTGTTTGCCTGTATACCAAACCCAGCCTACCTTACGATTCTGATACTCCACTGCCTGCCCTGACAATTCTCTGTTCGGCCCACACCTCAGTCTTGACTTACAGATAGATACAAACTCTGCCAGCCCTGACCTCAGCTTCTCTCCTGAATATGAGTATTGCCTGACCCATTGGTGCTTCATACTGGTGTCTCTGACCACTGTGTGTCAGCTGCCAACTACACCAGGACGACTCAAGGAGGTAGCGGTCTGGTTGATTCCCAGCAGCAAAGGCCAAAGCCTTGTATAGGGGTTAAAGGGTGAAAACCAGGGAACAACCAGGACAACACCCTTAGGTTTAGCCCAAAGTCAAACTATTTAGTTGGCACAATGGGTCCACACCCACTGCCTGTAACAGTGAGATTGTCTGCAGTGATAAAGTAGAATATATGTACCCATCCACCCATTTTTTTTAAATACACATGGCATAATCACATATATAGTTTATATAGTTATATAGTTTATCACATATATAGTTTGTTAATATGTGATATTATTATTTTTTACTTCATGAGATCAACCATGTAACACATTGTATGCATCTTTTAGGTGGTGGAGCAAATAGACAGACTTACTTCGGACTTTGAGTTTGAGCTGGACGCCGATGACTGGACCCCAGGAACTGTTAGTAGCACATCAAGCAGTGAAAAAGGTGGTCCTCTCTGTGACCTTGGACCCCTGGATTTCCTGAGTTCAGACAGCTGGGAATTCTGTTCGTTTCTAGAAGCCTCCACTCCTTCTGACTCTGGAGATGGCTCAGACCGTCCTCCTGACTTTAGGCTACTTAATGGTGGGGCTACACCCAATGGTCCCGATTCCTCTAGTGAAGAAACTCCTGTCCCACCACAGAAGCCCCTACCAACAAGGACCCCTGGCTCCAGAGACCGAGTAAGGTTCAGTGATAAAGTTCTGTACCATGCACTTTGTTGTGATGACAGTGAAGATCCCCCATATGGCCAAGACACTCCTAGAGAATCTCCTCGGCCTGCTGTACCTTGTAATGTTATACGGAGCAGTAAAGGAGGAATGACTGGAGCCAAGAGGAGCACAAGGAACTGTAGCACCCAGACTGTGTGTGACAAGAGCACCCAGACTGTGCTACCATATGTGCCAAAAAAGGGAAAAAAGGAGCAGAGCTGAGGATTGAAAAGGGATGTAAAGAATAGTGGATAGTAAAAGAAATATAGCTGCAAAGACAATTAGAGCAGTAAATGTAACTGAATACCAGAAAACAGGTGAATGAGTGCAATTTTGAATGGATGTAATAACAAATCAAAAGGGTTTTTATGCATAGAAAAACAGCAGTGTGAACAACTGATTAAATAGGTGTCATGTTGACATCTCTGCACACAAATATAAAATGGGCAATATATGGTGCACTTTTTAACCTTTCTTATGAACTGGGGGAAAGGGGGCACTAGAGTGGGGCCTTCATAACCCATCCTGTAACCTCACATCTCCTGCTGTGACCTCACATGTCTTTCTGTCCCTGCGCCAGCAAAATGTTCACCTCACATGTATACAATTAAAGAGGATAAATAAAAAGTTTAAAGTGTAATGTGTCTTTGTCTTTTCAGGATAAAAATCATTAGCCCTATTCATGTTGTAATAATATATAAAGGGCTACTGCAATAACACACACACATTGTATTAGTGGAAAAACGGTCTCAAAGCAAGTATCCAATATCTGGGGTAATTGCTCTCCAAAGGTAATTATAATTTCTGCTGCATCCTGCCGATTTCATAGCTGCAATGCATTTCCACACTATTAACCTTCAAACACTCCACTTTCTATATAGCTTTGTTCTCCAGAGAAATTTAAAGTAAAGATGCATGCAAAAAAATGAGATTAGCAGCGGAAATAAAGTCATAGATGTATTGAGTTGCTGTCTTTTGTACACACAGTGAGGGAAATTGATTAAGCCTGGCATTTCATACACCAGTCCTAATAAGAAGTCCACAGGAGTAAGATGTAATTATTAAGAGGAGCAGGTATCCATCTAAATTTGGTGCATCTTCTGACAATCCATGTGCCAAAAAACAAATCTGCACTTGTTATAAACCAGCATAGATGTACACTTTAATTGACATCTGTTTCTGGTGAAAATTATAGTAAATCTATTGGGTAGTGGGAGGTCATGGCCTTTGCTCAGCCTAATACACATTTGCTCAAAGTGGCGGGAGTGTCGTAAATTTAAAAAAGTCAAAATTTAGTTTTTTAAAAAAGTTTTTTCAAAAATGCAATTTGCATAAAAAATGTAAAGCTTCTGTATGCCAGAAAAATTGTGTATTGCCTTTGATACTTGTCCCCTAATATCTTTCTCACTGAAAATCACAGTCCAGATAACCATACGGATAGGTAGATAGGGCTGCAGTCTCCTGTATACTGATAGTATTACATATACAATAAAGCATGGCCACTACACAATGAACAAAGCTTACAGCGTACTGTTGTATCCACTGCTTAATTTCAGTGCTGGCTCCTGTCGAAAATCACTGGCTGGTGGAGGCACCAGGTAGAATATAATAAAAAAGAAAAAATATATGAGGATTAATCCAATCTCCAGGAAACAATTATTTCCACAGGATAGAAATAATTAATTATTTCCACAGGATACAAAAATTGGGGAAGCTCCAGCGAAGTGAAGAAGATTGAATAATCACCAAAAAAGAAGTATCAAAGTGTTGGTATTACTAATAGGTCCCTGCAGCTAATAAGGGGCACCACATGGAAACACCACGTGTGGGTAAAGGCAATTAAGATGAGAAAAAGATGTACCAATTGGTCATCTTTAAAAACATAGTAAGCCCCCTATATAACAGAGCGCCAGAAACAATGTAGTAGTGTTCACAGTATTAACAGCGTATATAGGATAAAGGAGCATTACCACTCCTATGTTAACAATGGGAGTGCTCACTCGGTCAGTTAAAACCACATAAGGTACACACCAGAAGGCTAAAAAACGGAGAATGATCGGTGTATTAAAACCAATTAATAACAGCCAGTGTTACTCACTTCACAGGGTGGTGGGGTGCAGGTTAAAGCTCAAGACACCTGTCCCCCAAAACCCCCCTAGCTGAAATCCCCAGTAGAATATTTGGTGATTGATGGCAGCCACTCAGAAAGGCTTCTTATCAAGGACCTTTAATGGATTCAAGCTAAACGCGTTTCGGGGTCTTCTCAAAGTACCCCTTCCTCATACATACCATTACAAGTATTTATAGGGAGGTCAGGGTGGTGGGAGGGGATCTGGATGGATATATATATATATATATATATATATATACACAGCATAGACCAAAAGTTTGGACACACTTTCTCATTCAAAGAGTTTTCTGTATTTTCATGACTATGAAAATTGTAGATTCACACTGAAGGCATCAAAACTATGAATTAACACATGTGGAATTATATACTTAACAAAAAAGTGTGAAACAACTGAAAATATGTCTTATATTCTAGGTTCTTGAAAGTAGCCACCTTTTGCTTTGATTACTGCTTTGCACACTCTTGGCATTCTCTTGATGAGCTTCAAGAGGTAGTCACCTGAAATGGTATTCCAACAGTCTTGAAGGAGTTCCCAGGGATGCTTAGCACTTGTTGGCCCTTTTGCCTTCACTCTGCGGTCCAGCTCACCCCAAACCATCGCGATTGGGTTCAGGTCTGGTGACTGTGGAGGCCAGGTCATCTGGCGTAGCACCCCATCACTCTTCTTATTGGTCAAATAGCCCTTACACAGCCTGGAGGTGTGTTTGGGGTCATTGTCCTGTTGATAAATAAATAATGGTCCAACTAAACGCAAACCGGATGGAATAGCATGCCGCTGCAAGATGCTGTGGTAGCCATGCTGGTTCAGTATGCCTTCAATTTTGAATAAATCCCCAACAGTGTCACCAGCAAAGCACCCCCACACCATCACACCTCCTCCTCCATGCTTCACGGTGGGAACCAGGCATGTAGAGTCCATCCGTTCACCTTTTCTACGTTGCACAAAGACACGGTGGTTGGAACCAAAGATCTCAAATTTGGACTCATCAGACCAAAGCACAGATTTCCACTGGTCTAATGTCCATTCCTTGTTTTCTTTAGCCCAAACAAGTCTCTTCTGCTTGTTGCCTGTCCTTAGCAGTGGTTTCCTAGCAGCTATTTTACCATGAAGGCCTGCTGCACACAGTCTCCTCTTAACAGTTGTTGTAGAGATGTGTCTGCTGCTAGAACTCTGTGTGGCATTGACCTGGTCTCTAATCTATGCTGCTGTTACCCTGCGATTTCTGAGGCTGGTGACTCGGATGAACTTATCCTCCGCAGCAGAGGTGACTCTTGGTCTTCCTTTCCTGGGGCGGTCCTCATGTGAGACAGTTTCTTTGTAGCGCTTGATGGTTTTTGCGACTGCACTTGGGGACACTTTCAAAGAGCAGAATTTATGGTTCGATTAATTATGACAAGTCATCCAGATCCAGCAGGAGCAAAGCAGCTATAGGTAATCACGTTACCATCATTATATATGACTATGGTATCATATTTTTATGGTGAAAAGATAGCTTTACGCAAGATGTACTGGGACCCATGTCTTCCGAAAAGTTCCACCTTTTAATCATCAGTGCACAATATTATCTCAAATGTCTTGGGATCATCTAGATGTGTTCTTTTGGTAAATGTGAGATGTGCCTTTAGTTCTTTTTGGTCCGCAGTGGTTTGTGCATTGCAGCTCTACCATGGATGTCATTTTTACCGTATTTCTTTTCTTATTGTAGAATTGTGTACATCAACCTAAAGGTCCCTTTACATGGGGCGACAGAGCAGCAGATTGTTGGGAAGGAAACGTTCCTTCCTGAAAATCTGCTGCTTGCTGGTGGAGGGGACCACTGCTATTACATGCAGCGATCTCCTCCAGAGTATGGATGGGAGAGATCACTAGTGTCATCACTCTTTCCTATTCTGACTTGTTTTGCCGGCAACAGATTGTGTTAACACAGCACAATCTACTGCTGGCACTACTTCCTGACCTCATGAATGAGTCATCAGTGAACTCTTGAAATTTTGGTAGACTGGCCATTCCTTGGAAGTTTCACCACTACTTGAACTACCATTACTTTCTCAATTTGTAGATTGTGGCTCTCACTAGTGCTCACTGGCATCTCAGAGCCTTAGCAAAGGCTGTGTAACTCTTTTCAGACCACTAGATGTCAATGACTTTGTTTCATATCTGTATTTGAATCTCTTAAGAACGTGGCATCATGTACCGTTTTTGAGATTTTCTAGCCTGCTTCGAATTGAACGGTTATATTTTAGTGACGCTAAGGTGTTCAACTGGTCTACCAGTAATCATGCCTGGCTGTGGCTAATGAGTTGTCAATTGAATTTGATTAACTGGTTCATTAAGGGGCACATTTAATAAGACAGGCATTTTAGATGCCGATCTTAATAAACCCCTAAGCTGGCGGTGGTTCCACCGAAGTTATGGAGAGGCACTAGCTTCTGTCATCATTCTGTCAATTCTGTCATCATTTTTTTATTATTTTTTTTATGGTGTTCACATTTCGCCCCATAAGATGCACTTTTTTCCCCAAAACATGGGGGGGATGCCCCTGCGTTTTATGGTTCGAATGCTAATGAGCTCATTAGCACCGGAGGACCAGGAAGCGATGAAGGATCTGTACTCACCGCTTCCTGTTCCTCCGTTCGGCTGTGCAGTGCTGCGTACAGCGTGAGGGCGCTCTGTGACCTCAAGCTGTGCGCTCTGGGTCCCAGCACAGCCAACGGAGGAAGGAGAAGAGCGCAGGTGGCGAGGAGCAGGAGAGGTAAGAGGCTTTTTTATTTTAACTGTGGCATGCTGGGGGCTAATAAGAGGCGTGGAGGCTAATAAGAGGCATGGAGGCAAGTGAGGAATATGAAGTCATATGGGGGCTGAATAGAGGAATATGAAGTCATATGGGGGCTAAATAGAGGAATAAGAGGTCATATGGGGACTCATATGGGGGATGAAGTGAGGCATGGGGGCTAATTACATATATGGGGGCTAATTACAGGCGTGGGGGCTTATATGGGGGCTGATGAGAGAAATGGGGCTCTTATCTGAGGTCTGATTGGGTGTCATTCACATTGGGGTCTGAGCTGAGGTCTGATTGGGGGTCTGATCTGAGGTCTTATTAACATTGGAGGTCTAATTGGGGCTGTGAGCTGAGGTCTGATTAACATTGGGGGTCTGATTGGTGGTCTTACCTGAGATCTAATGAAAAATATTTTTTTCTTATTGGCCTCCTCTAAAACCTAGGTGCGTCTTATGGGCCGGTGCGTCTTATAGGGCGAAAAATACGGTACATAATATTTATGTAGCGCAGGTCGGACACGGCAATACCAAACTTATGGGAGATTTTTTTTTTTTGCTATTATTTTCATTGAAAAGCATATTTACTGGAATTTTTTTATTTAATAAATGTGTTTTTTTTTACTTTACAACATTTTCATTGCTTTTAAAATACAATGCATTATTCCTATTGATGCTAATGTCTGTAAAGTGCGGAATATAGCAGAGCTATATAATTAAATAAATAAATAATTAATGTTACTGGACCAAAGAGGAACCAGTGCCCTGGTCCATGCTGGACTCCTGGTGATCTAACAGCCTAACATTTCCCTGAAATCTGGTAGATCCCCCTTAAGAGTACATATGGACTGCAGTAAATAATTAAAAGTCACTGTGCCTCTACAGTATATACCTACCATTAGGTTTGTTGTGACTCTGGACTATAGACATGTAACTGCCAACTTCTGTACCCCCATTGATAGACTATAACTGATATAAGTGACATTCCTTTAAGAGACTTGTATATGTGTTGATGTGTGCTTAAAGGGGTATTCCCATCTCAGACTATGGGACCCGCACCTATCTCTAAAACGAAGCCTAACATGAGGCCGGCAAAGTGCTGGCCAGTGGTGCCGGGTCCGGCCACCACCAAGACTTTATATTGGCTTGGCTTTTTTGGGAATCCTCCTAGAATCCAGGGATTCTACCAGCCATTCCACCCCACTGCAGCCACCTCCTTGGTCATGACCTGCAAATGCAGCAATCTTTGGGTCACTGCAGCCACAGTAACCACTGCAACAGCACTCTGCATACACAAATACTAAAGTAAATACAACAGTGCCATACTCACTATAGAAAATGTAAAATGCTAATGTTACGTCATAAATGTGAGATTCTTGTGCATGTCCGCCGGTATCAAGGCAATCTCTTTAGGATAGGAATCTAACATTAAATAATAGCTCCACCATGCTCATCTCCATTAAATTCAGGGAATTCAGGTTCCAAATGCATGCTGAGCCCACACCCTTTTACATATCTCTTGTGATGCGACAATGGCTTCCATTAAATTCAGGGAATGCAAGTTCCTCATGCGTGCTCAGCCCGCACTGTATTAAACCTCTTTTGGTGCCACACTGGCCTCCATTATGTTCAGGAAATGCAGGTTCATCATGTATGCTAAGCCCACTCTGTATAACACCTCTCCTGGTGCCAAATGGCCTCCAACAAATTCAGGGAGAGCAGGCTACAGCTTTATACTTGCACTAATTAAAATCAGCCTATGGGCTCCTCACCTGCCAACTGCAAAAGACCTTTCACATGGCCTGAGCCTCCACCAGTTGGGCGCAAGTACCACCAAGGCATGTGACCTCTTTCCTCCAAGATGGCTCCATGCAGCCCTTTTTATCAGGGCCCCTCCTCTCTTCTTTCTCCATAGAGCAGTGCTGTGTCTCCATTTGTTGTGCAAGATCACATCTAGTGGCTGGATCTCGCTACTAAAGTCCATTAAAGATAATGTAATAAATGAGTCTGGCACATCCTCCTAGCAGCAGGAACACCACTCTTTAATTCAGGGGACTCCCACTCTTTTGAGGTAGGTGTCTTCATCCACCACATTACATGCAGAACCCTCCAAACTCACCAAAGAATACAGAGAGATGTCATTCCTGATCTATGCAAAATTGTGTTAGCCAAGATCAATGCAATAAAGGTAATTCTTTGAAGTACCTGATGAGGAGAAAAAACTCCAAAACAATTCTGTCTTCAGATTGGGATCTCTGGTTTGGATGCCGTCCTGTCATGTACCAAGGGTTATTTAACTGGGACTGTATGTTAGGGCAGAAGGGAGGGATGTTATCATGGGACTGTGTGTTGGAGGTGGCTGAGGGCAGGTTTATGTTATTGACATGGGACTGTGGGGTGAAGTGATGTTATTTACATGGGACTGCATGTTGGAGGTTGCTGTGGGAAGAAAGTGATGTTATTTACATGGGACTGTATGTTGAAGGCGGCTATGGGTGGGAATGATGATATTTACATGGGACTGTATATTGGAGGGGCTGGAGAGATGGTGTGATGTTATTTACACAGGACTCTACTGCGGAGGGAGGGAAATAGCTTTATTTACATGGAGTTGTATGGTGGAGGGGCTGAGGAATTATAATTTCTGAAGACACTAAAGGGAGGAATATAACTACAGGGGGTACTTCAGGGTGAGCATTATAACAGTAGGGGGAGCGATATAAATACTGGGGGCACTGTAGGGGTATTATAAATCCAGAGGACATTAGGTGTTCTTATTACTACTGGGGGCTCTATAGGAAAGACTTATAGATCCACCTTAGTTCTACTAAGAGCACTATGGGGGGCATTATTACTACTGAGGGGTCTGCACAGAGCTTTATTACCACTGAGGGAACAATAGGGGGCCTTATTACTACTGGGGGCTCTGTGAGGGCATTATTAATACTGGAGGGCTCTTCTAGTAATGGGGACAATCTTGGGAAGCATTATCAGTGCTGGGGTCACTGTAGGGGGCAGTGTTACTGATGATGGAATTACTATTGGTAGGACTATTACTATGGGGGGTACTATTATTTGTCCAGGATAGTATTTGGAGGTTTTGGGAGGCACAGTGAGCAGCAGGATAAGACTGTGGGGACTCCAGGTTGGGGGATGATAATAGAAATATGAGGAAGCTAAGATGTCTGTGTGTCACACTCTGCAGAGATGAGGCGGCTGAGAGAAGTTGTCCGGGCCGAATGGAGAAGATGACGACAGAGAAGATCTACATCAGCGGAAGACGTCACCTGGAGGCCCTGGATGTGAGGTATGCTCTCCTGTATAGGACGGTTGGGGCGAACGTCTTTATAGAAAACTTTACCATATTCATTGGGGCTTGGCCCCAGGATCTTTTGAGACCCTAGCAACGCCCCTGGTGGTGGCTATACCATTTGTTGCCAAAGTACCTGTTGATCTATTGCTGAGAATAGTTTTATGATTTGGCCATGAGTTTGGGGCGACTATCTTCCATTTTGCAGCTGCATGCATCCTGAAGAAAGAGCTCATTCAGTAGCAGAAATCTAACCTGAAACCTTAATGCATCCTCTGCTAATGTATCCTTACTGTTGGCTATAGACACTCATCCATTTAGCGCTGTCAGGGCCCCTCTAAAGATGAACATCCTGCTATGAAAAGTTGCTTCATGAATATATAATGCAGATGTTTTATTAATGGAAAGTGATTGATTAACAAGATATAGACCTTTGTAGAAAAACATAATAAATTTATATGCTCTATAGCAGGGGTGCACAACACTTTCTGATTGGGGGCCACATTGTCAGACTGAACCAACGACAAAGGCCGAAAATAACATTTGAACGGGTATTAACAACTGAAATACTGTAATTTATGGTGTATAGTATATACAGTGTATAATATAAATGCCTGGTTACACCTCTAGGACTTTCATCTAATGGGAGACTACATGAAAAATATATATAAGCAGCCACAAGACGTAGACATACATGTCTGTCACCAGATGGTTGGGGGCTGCACAGAATAGTATCAAGGGCCGCATGTGGCCCCCGGGCCACAGGTTGTGCACGCCTGCTCTATAGTGTCAGAATAGAATAGAAACATTTTTAGAGGTAGAATTCCTGCAAAGAGTAGCGCAAACAAATTGGGGCATTTAGACAGGGGAAAGAGGAGGAGATCAAAGGCAAGAGGTGGGGCAGCCCTTTTATCATCTATCTACATTATAGGTAATACATACTGTATCTGGTGGGATTTCAACTGCTGGGACCCCCACCTATGATGACAACAGGATCACAGAGTCCCCCAAGTGAATGGAGTGATGGTTGTGTGTGCAGAGTGCCTCTGCATTTATTCTCTGTGGAACCGCAGGAAATAGCGGAGTACAGTGCTTGGCTATCTCTAACAGTGCCACATTGTCACACCACTCATTCTGGGACTGTGATCGGTAGGGGTCCCAGCAGTTGAACCCCCCACAGATCAGATACTTATCAATCATGTTTTTTTTTAATGCTGTGGCCAGATGCTGGTTGTGAGTCAACAGGGAAATGAATACTTCAATCAGAGCATTTTTATTTTGCCATTTTTCTTTACTCTGGGTGCATTTTTGAGTCATTAGCATTTCTTTTCAAAATGCAGCATGCTCTAGGTAACTGTGTGAAACTTTTAAAAAATCAATTACCAAAGTTATTCAACAAAGTCACGTGCGACTTCACGAATTACTAACTTCCGCTGATCAGAGCCCATACATTCTAATACTGTACAGAGATGGATCTCGAGTCCATATTGCCTTGGAGGAAGTTGATATGAAATACGGCCCCTAGTATTACATTTACAATGAAGATAGCAGAACCAACACTTTCATGACATAGCAAATTGAAACTTTGGGGTAAGGGAAGAGGTGAACTGCCCACTTCAGGATTGCATCTCTCCTTTCTGAAGAATAACTTTATTGTTAGCTGAAGAGAACTTATTATGAAACCAGGTATGTATGCTCCTAAATTGGGACCATAAATTGGAGACATTATCCTGTAACAGCTGCATGGTTGTATGCAGAACTATCCAAAGGTGTTTGGCGGATGTCTTTACCTGCCAGTCGTCTAAGTATGGGATGTCAGTCTCACCTTGCATCCATAGGGGCCTGTCAGAACCCTGTACTCTTGGCAACACCCTGGGAGCAGACAAGTCTTGGATGGTACTGTACATTAACAGCCCATCTATCAGCTGTGTTCACACAGAACATATATCCTTCATCATAAACAATAGTAAGAGACATTGGTAGAACGATTGAAGGCCATACGGCCATACGTATATTCAAAGTCCACTGTGCATTCAACTTGGCGTATAGGTTAATCAATTCATGAGCATTCAGAGCAGCATACCACCCTCGCTATCTGCGACTTTGCAAGGTATATGAGCATTATGCCATCATCACGAAGTTTACACCCTATGATATGCTCTTCTATAAATACATATTTTGTTAAAATATCTAATAATTCTTATTTTCTTGTAAATTTTTTGTTTATTTTAAATATATGCAAACAGTCAATATCACAATAAATCAAAATGTAGTTGAGTTACTGCACTCAAATTGAAGCAAAATATAAGAATGTAATAGAAAATGAAATCCTATACATAATATAGGAACATATGTGGCATATATTCATATACTAAACAAGAAAAGGAAAGCAAGACAAATGAAAAGGGAAAGGGAGAAGGGAAAGTGAAATTGGGAAAATAGGGATAAAGGAGATCAGTCAGTATTTATTTTCTAATGATTTTAGGAGCATCACAGAGGAACTATGATTTAGACTTTAGTAAGGGTAGGTTCTGTGGAATCTCTCACCAAATTCACAGTACCCTTGTCCCAGAAATAGATGTCAGGGCCAAAGAAGGTGAGGTATAAAACTTTTTTCTTTTGTTTTTATATACAATGAACCCAAGTTCCTATTCATGAATCCCTTCAGGTGTGAAGACTTCTCTGAGATAAAAACAGCCAACGTCTTGCCACTGCTGAACAGGGAGATTAGAGATCTTCCATCTAATCTCTTGTTTCAATCATTGATCCAGGATTGGGTGACCAGGAAAATGGTTTCCTTGGTTTGTAGGAGGAAGAAAGTCCCTTACATTTAAAGGAGTTACCTGATAATTTATATTGATGAACCATTCTCTGGATAAGTGATCAATATCAGATCAACGTGGGTCCGACTTCCGGGACCCCCGCTAACTGGCGTTCAGGTGTACAGCCCTTTCGCCGTGGCCGGAAGTGATGGAACCGTGGGAAGGTTGGGGAACCGTGAAACTTCCAAGCCTAGCACCCTGACAGCAAATGGTACCTGGATCGGCCAGCGCAGGAGGTGTAGGGCCACCGCATCAATGAGAAGATTTCCCACAGCCAGCCAGGGGCTATTTGCTGGGTGAAATGCATCAACACAGTGAAATGGAAGCCATATTACTGTCACAGACAACAGCAGCATATTGATAAATGCACCGACATGATTTGCCTTACCTCAATAAAGAGAGGGCACTCCAGTAATGTGTAGACACATGAGGCAGTGCACACAAGTGAGCGGTACTGCATACACAACCCCAAGGGAGGAGCAGCTAACCACAACAGCAGATGAAACCAAAGGTAAACGTTCTACTTACAACCAAGAGGCACAGTGACTGGACCACTTAAGGAGGAAGGCACCATTTTGCCTTCAGGCAGAGAGACTGAGACCCAGCTCAATATGCAGCCTGGAGACCACTAAGTAACTCCATGCATGCAGAACATTATTGACTCACAGCACTGAACCTAACTCTCAGAGAAGGGAGGCGAAATACAGACCGGGAGCCCGGACAGGCTCTGAGTGTGTTAGAGAAGTGTCTGTAAAATGCACAATGTTGTAAGCCCTTGTCTCCATCGTGATCTAGAGAGAAATAAAATACACTGGCTCCTTCTTCCTGTTTAGCTTTACAGGAGCCATATTGACTGGTTAATTGATCATTACTGCTTATTAACCTGTCTCTGTCTAGTTGTACCTAGGGGGCTTTAACCCATTTGTGACTGTGCTGCCATAAGACGTTCAGGAAAACTAAATAGCGCAACTACACAAAAAAAATCCCATTTCATGCCCATATAACCACAGAAACATCACACCATTTCAGTGACACAGGATTGTTTGGATGGTTTATCCACCAATTCAACTGTTGCCAGGATTTAGCATCTGCTGACAGGATGTGATTCATACCGGAGTCAGCTGGAGCCAGCTCAGCAGATATGGCAGGTAAGAAAAGATCTAGTTTCCTATGACTTGACCAGTAAATCAGAGTACTCCCTCACATCTGGAGGTAGTAGTCATGAATTTCCATTTTCAGGCCCAAGCACTGAGATCTGAATTCCATTTGTTGTAACAAAATGCTGTCTTATGGAGAACAGATCATAAGGGTGTTTTAAGGATGTACAAAGGGCTACTAGTACAGATATAAGCCTTATTCAAACAGTCAGTGTTTGGTGAGTGATTTCGATCAGTGATTTTGACCACTCTGCATTTTTGATCCACACCTGGTTTTGGCTCACAATCAATGATAAAGCACTGACTGTGTGAATAAGGCCAAATACTAATTTACATCCACTCCAGCATTAGGTCTAACTCACAAGGCAAAGCCAAATGCATGCACCCAGTATGACATCCCTACAGGTCAGTATTATGGACCCACAAGAACTCCAGATGTTGTTGTATGGTGATTCTGTGAAAAGCTCTCTGTGAAAAAAAAATAAAAAATCAGAGGCATGGGAAGATACAGCATGGACCCATAGCAGTAAAAACAAGGGGGCAGATTACTTAAACTGGTGTAAAGTATAACTGGCTTAGTTGCCCATAGCAACCAATCAGATTCCTCCTTTCATTTTCTAAAGGAGCTCTGAAAAATGAAAGGTGGAATCTGATTGGTTGCTATGGACAACTAAGCCAGTTTTCCTTTACATCAGTTAGATATACCTCCCCCAAGGTCCATAATACAATGCTGTGCGTGTGACCATAATGATAGTTAACCTGATCTGTGAGAACCTTTCCAATTTGCATGTTCAGCTGATTGAAATGATGGTGTATTTTGCGCAAGAACAATCCTTAACTTACATCATGAATCAAAAGTGGTGACTTGTTTCACCTCATTTATCAAAAGGCACATGCTGTTTTTAAAATGTGTTTTTTGTAATTGTTGGCCGATAATCCGTCATTTTTTAAAGCAATGTAAATTTTTTTATGCCGTAATGTTAAAATGTGACATTTAATTGTATTTGTGAGAATGGATCTGTGCTCAACTGATTTTGAAAGTGTGACTTCTTTAAGGCATATATATATATATATATATATATATATATATATATATATATATATATAAAGAGGTGTAGCGGCACCGCAAAAAAAAAAAAATAGAGAAACAAGAAAAAAGTAAACAAATCAAACCAAAAAGCCAGGTGCACGCCAACAAGAGACCGAATCCAACTTCTCCGAGATGACAATAATACGCAGAGAAGGCAGCACTCCAAAAAAACAATGTAGTTTATTCACCCAATGACAACAACGTTTCAGCTGCTCAATTCAGCCATTTTCAAGCATACAAATGTGGTAAATATAAGTATTTATAGGTGAAACACAATTAATGCTAATTAACAGCAATTTATCAATAAAATATACAACCATGATTTGTGCAACATAAAACATCAATCACAACATTATACATGATTCAGTAGTGCAATCCTAAAATTGACATAATATTGATTCATATAAAGTGCTTAAAATTATGTGATCAGATTCAAATAAAAACAGCTGATGGGGCGCTAATCCAATATGAATATTCATGGGATGACGCAAGCAATGCCCACCCAAAACATTACTTATACAGTCACCTGGTGTGTAGAGTCCATAACTATAGATCCCCCATCGCGTCCTCATGGAGCCATTGCGCAGCTGCAAAGAAGAGATAGTCACCAGGCGCGCCGGCCTTCTCTGCGTATTATTATTCTTTAAGGCCAATATGCAATATTTAATTGCTAATATTGAGACTTTTTGAATATTTGATTCACTGTGCGCTTTTTTAACAACTTACACTACCACAGATGCAAGATTAATCTACCTCTACATTTTGCGCCTTTTAAGTCGAACATAAGTTGATAAATGAGGCACAATATTTGCCAATTTAGTAGCCCTGCCCACTTTCACATTTAAAACACTGTTCTGGCGAAAGATAAGGCGAAAACGCCATTATTTTTGGCTCATATTACACCATAATTCTGGCGCAACATAATTAGTAAATGTCCCCAATGTATTTTTTAGCACAATACTTATTGCTATTGTATTTTAATGTATTGATTATGATGTCATTGTTATAGTTCTATACAATGGTGCATGTATTGCAATGCAGTCAAAATTGCCACTCGCTGTATAAAAGATATCATTATTATACCGCTTCTCCTAATATGGTAGAATTTACTAATTATGCCTCTCATTAATCAAGACCAAACTATTTTTGGGCAAAATTTCCATATGATGAGGTCTGATTCATAGCAATTTATTCTGCTTATAAACAACTTCTAAATCTGGTCCATCTGTGCAAATCAGCAGTAAAAAGAAGGAACTTTGCCCAAAGATATGTCAGTACCCCATGGTGAGATAATTAGAGCTTTTAACCTCAGCAGGGAATGTATGTGCCACACAAGAAACATAAGATAAAAAATTACATCTACAGCAAATATTCATGTCACATAAAATGTTTCCTCACCAGAGGTATGGACGTGTGCAAAATAAAAGCAGTAAAGCATGCTGCCTAATCAGATGATTAAAAACGCATACAAAAGCAAATGTTTCATGTAATAGTTACTTGCTACCTATTTTTCTCAATACTATGTCTCATTCCTAGTCTGTTTATGTGGAATTCACTCGTCCTCCAACATCCAGGCCAGTGCATGCAGAGATGGCCGGTGCACTGCGTTTTAACGGAAGAGGCATGATGACTCTGCAGCAATTTTATGGACAGGATTAGTGTCCAAATGGGACAGAAAAATCTACAGAATGGCTCAAAGATGAGATAAACATATATGTATTAGTAAGTGCCATTATAATGCACATTACAATAGACATCATATGTGGGTCAAGCATTAACTACAGTATGCTGTAAACTGACCTTAGTCAATCGAAGAAATTGAATGCCTCTATGTCTACCCTTCACATAGCTGCTCTTAACTGGAATGTATCGGCAGAAAATAACCTATTGTTTTGAATAGTTTGTATGTTGTGGGTTCACATGGAGCACGAAAATTTGCACGCATCTGCACCAATCCGCACGCAATCGCAGTCAGTTTTGACTGCGATTGCGTAAGTTCGTTCAGTTTTTTCCACGCGGGTGCAAAGCGTTTTGATGCGTTTTTCACGCGTGTGATAAAAAATTGAATGTTTACAAACAACATCTCTTAGCAACCATCAGTGAATCACGCATTGCATCCGCACTTGCGTGCGGATGCAATGCGTTATTCACGCTGCCCCATTCACTTCAATGGTGCCAGGGCTGCATGAAAAACGCAGAATATAGAACATGCTGCGATTTTCACACAACGGTGAACTGATGCGTGAAAAAATTTGCCCATGTGAAAAGCCCCATTGAAATGAATGGGTCAGGATTCAGAGCGGGTGCAATGCTTTTCGCATCACTCATTGCACCCGCGTGGAAATTTCGCCTAAAGGGGCCTTTAGGAATGTTATGCCAGGCTGAATGCACTTGGGTAGGCAAATCATCAAAATCCCCTCAGGCAGCTTCCTTTGCAATTTCCAACATGGCATCCCAGATATGCTAGATGAGATACAAATCTGGAGACGCTGCAGTCCATGATAGCAAGTTTAGGCTATGCAGACTGCTCACAGTAGCACCAACAACATGCAGCCTGGCGTTGTACTGTTAAATGGACACTTTGGAGAAATGGCTTGAAATAAAGACTTGAGGGGTCCGGCTACCATACATTATGCTACCCCACACCATAATCCTAAGAGTAGGACCGGTGTGACGGTTCCTTATTAAGGACTCTTCATGGCATTGCACATGCGGTCTCCAGACCAATTTCCGGCTATCATTGTGTTTTGACATAAAAATGGGACTCATCATTGAAGAGGAAAATGCCTCCATTCCAGCCTCAATTGCCTTCTTGATGTGCACCATGAGAGCCTTTGAGAGCAGTGGTGTGAGGTCAGTGGAAGACCTGTAGCTGGACATCTGGCTTGTAGCCCAGTGTCATGCAAACACCTTCTGATGGTTTGTGTAGACACTGTTTGCCGCCCTAGACATCACAGACATACCTGTGTGCTCTGTGTGTCTGTATTACATGTCCAGGAAAAGCACTTTTATTCTGCAGGAAAACAGCTCCCAAGTGCCCAGCTCTGCTGCTGCAAGTGTTTAAAGCAAACCAGACTGAAGAGGGGAGGGCTGCTTGAGCTGCTCATATCTTGGGATTGGTAGCAGATATACCTTCTTTGAAAGCTGGCATTCCAAGCCTTCAAATGATACCGAAGTCACAGCATTATATCCATTATATCAGAAGATATAGCTGTTAGAAATCGAGTCGGGAGAGAAAGCTATTTTTAGTTTTACTTTCAGCCGGGCACTTCGGAGCTGTTTTCCTGCAGAATAAAAGTGCTTTTCCTGGACATGTAATACAGACACACAATGCACACAGGTATGTCTGAGATGTGTCTGCAATTTTCTGTGGGGCACTGCTGTTAGTTATATAGGTGTAAAAGAGGTGAAAGACTCCCTTTAACACTTGACATTAAGTAGTCAACCCCCTTAAACATGCCTTACACATATAGAATGTGGCCCATCTATTATCCACTGGGTTGTTCATACAAATGACCTGGCCATTAACCACTTCAGGGAAGCCAAAAAAACACCAAAAAACAGGCTTACAGTATGCACAGTGGCAAATGCATACAATTGTACGGCAGTTTCAGCTGGAAACTGCCAACATTTTCCAACATGACATCACACTTTCAACAGAAGTCAGCAAGGACAAGCATTCGGCTAACATTTTCAAACAATGGTCGGACGGTTATTTTGGCCGACTTTTGTATCTTTGGACAGCTTTACTCTACTGAGGAGTCATTGGCTTGGTTGACTCTAAAGTTGCACATGCAAGAACATTTATTTGAGAGTCAAGAGTCTCTTCAAAGTTCTTTTTCAGCTACTGATATCAGAAATGCAATTACGAAGTCACTTAGACAACGTGTGGGCTGGATAAAGCTAAACTAGTCACTTCCATAGAAAAGCTCCATGTTAAGAAAAAAGTGATGTCCTTGTATTTAAAATTTGGAAAATTGCAAGCAGTCATTTATCATCCAGGGAGGTGATAAGAAGAAAGGCAGTACGCTGAATAAACTCAATCATATTGATTACTTGATAAGGCACCACCTATGCTTCCTGCATGTAGATGAAGTTACTCTATTAAGGCTAGGGCTGCACTGTGTAATAGGTTGCACAATAGGGTGGGATTTTTTGTGCGGTCATATTGACGTCATGCTAGATTGCAACCTCACTGACAACCATTAGATGGGATGTGGCAATGCGAAATTGCACTCTTCATGTGACAAATCTTTCATTTCTCCTTTTTACCTAAAAATGACCACGCATGTATAGATCTCTCAGCTTATGGGTCCGATAACAAACACTGGTGAAAAGAACTGGTGTTTCCATGGTAACAAAACTGTAAATCTGTTACATCAGTTAGAGTATTTATTGGATATACTTAGAGCCTAAAAAAATATCTGAACATTCAAACCTACAGTGCATAAAACTTTGTATAGCTATGCTTAGACCAAGTGCTTAAAGGAGTTAGCCATTTTCTGGATACTGTTGATTAATGTCTATGTAAGATGACTACGTTGCACTTACTAATATAGTCTTTGTCGATATTCTAAGCCATTCTCTGTATTTCATAAGCTATGTCTCCTTGTTGGGCAAATCTGTTCGGTCCACATAGAGGTCCTCTACAAATGGCCACTGATGGAGGGTCATGGGACCAGACAAATCACTCAGCCTCCTGCACTCACCGAACAGCACAAGTGCAGGAAGTAATGCCAAGCCATCAATTTTGTAATCTGCTGAGGATGTATAGTGTACAGAACAGCTTGAAAACTTGTATTTGAGGAACAAGAGTGGAAGAATTAGCAGTCTTGGCATGTTACATGACATTAGTAAGCCCACGTTTCTCCTTATGATTAAAGGGGTTGTCTCACTTCAGCCAATAGCATTTATTAAGTTAATACAAGGCACTAAGGTAATGTGATTATCCATATTGCTTCCTTTGCTGGCTGGATTCATTTTTCCATCACATTATACACTGCTCGTTTCCATAATTATGACCACCCTGCAATCCAGCAGTGGTGGTTATGCTTGCACACTATGAAAAATCACTGGCCATTTTGGTGTCCCAGACTGAGGCAGCGCACATAGGCTGGTGCAAGCACGACCACCACTGATGGATTGAAGGGTGGTCGTAACCATGGAAACGAGCAGTATATAATGTGATAGAAAAATAAATCTAGCCAGCAAAGGCGGCAATATGCATAATAACAATACATTAGTAAATGCCTTTCTCTACATGATAAGTGCCATTTGCCAAAGTGAGACAACCCATTAAACTATCATTTGACCAGCAACAGTTTTAAACCACTTCCTAAGGGCTCATGAACATGAGCGAAATGGGTCAGTGCCCATGCTACAGACCGCAAATAGCAGTCCGCAATGAACGGGCACTGGCCGTGTGAACTCTATTTGTGGATGCAGACCAATTGACTCGAATGGGTCCGCGATCTGCAACATACGGCCAGAGACAGAACATGTTCTATCTTTTTGTGGGGTGGAGGCACGGACGTGAAAGAACGCGAAAGTGCTCTGTGTTGCTTCCAATCCGTGCCTCTGCTCCGCAAAAGATAGGTGAGGTCCTATGCTCCTAGGTCAGTATCCTGTGAATTACTGACCTACTCAAGTCAAAGGGTCCAGATCCGCATCACAGAGTACACATGGCCGGTGCCTGTATATTGCGGACCACCCATTTATGGTCTGCAGCATGGGCACTGGAGCCATAACAGTGTTTTTTTCCATTTTCTACCTCATGCCTTAAAGAAGCCATAACATTTTTATTTTTCTGTTCATGTATGAGCGCTGTTTTTTGTGGGCCAAGTTGCACTTTTTAATGGCACTATTTAATATTGCATATAATGTAGTGGGAATCTGGAAAAAAAAGTAAATAGAGTGAAACTGAAAAAAAAAACGCAATTCCACCATAGTTTTTTGGGTTTAGTTTTTATTGCCATTCCTTATGCGGTAAAGCTGGCATATTAATTTCATTCTGTGGGTTAATATGATAACAGTCATACCACATTTTTATAGTTTTTTTTTGTAAAATCATTGCAGTATATGGGGGAACCAGTGGGTTCCTATCAAGTCCTGCCATAGGCAGTGCTCAATAGGAACCTTCCTCTGACAGGCCTCAGGGGAGCTGTTCGGTCACCAGGAGCACAGTGCTCCTAGTATTTGACACTGTTGTGCACGTTTGACAGGGGAATAGTACCAACCTGTTTTGAATTTATTCACTTTGTGCCGGATTTCACCCTTTGATTGTGAGTTGAAGTTAGTATATTGAAACATAGCAGATTTATTGCAGAGATTTCTGCAACTGAAAAATCCATTTCATACATCCGAATGGGGTTTCCTCTTGCAGTATGTATGTGGATTTCTGCAAGCACCATGCTAATGAACAGGACAGTTGCTGATATTTCTGAGGCAAATCTACCACAGGTAAATATGACCTTTAAATGTTTAAAAAAATATATGACAAAAAATATAAAGTGAGTTAGTAGCAGACCAAGGTGTAGACCATTCAGTTACAGAAGCAAGCGTCTGGTTGGTGTCTCCAGCTGGTCTGATCTCAAGATATTTAGCTTGGCTCTTCTATGGGGATATACATAAGCCAGCAAGACAGAAAGCCTTTTTTCACCAAGTAAGTAACCTCTTCTCTTCAAGAACAGCAGAAAAAAAAAAAGTTTCCAGAAAGAAGCCGATTAGCTGCTTCCCATGTCCATAAAACATCAACCGCATGTATGAGTCTGCTTGAATAAGCTTTCCCTATTAATAACTACCGAATACTTGGTTTCTAGCCCCGCTGAATAGAAATGGAAATGGACTCTTGCAGTGGGTTCCATGTGGACACAGCACCAAGAAAGGTCATATCCCTTCTTGGTGCGATCACAGCTATAAACTGCGACTGCATGAAGTGCAGCACAACTTTCCATTGAAGGCAGGAAATCACACAATGAGAATTGTATAACGGTGAGACCACTGGCTGCAAATAGCGTTGCGGTCCCTGTTGTGTCCAACTTCCTACCCCTGTTTTGACAAGGCAAGAAAAGTTTAGGAGCGCCGCTCAGCCAATCACTGACTAAGGAAAATCATCTCTGCAGCCAATGGCTGGCTAAGCGACCTTCAGAGCCATTTCCTGCCATATCGAGGCAGGAGCAGGAAATGGAGTGCAGCACAGCACGAAGGGATCTGTGAGGTAAGGACATACGTATATATTTATTTTATAGCATTTGCAGTGCTCCAGATGGCAACCAAAATGGTCGCCAATGCGACTTAGAATTTACAAATGGCGACAAGACTTTTTAGTCTTGTCACCATTTGCGCCTAGACCCGGCATTTACCGATACTAGGCTGCGCTACCACGCAGCCTAGTATCAGAGAACATGGAACACTTTTTCGCAGATTCAAGGTAAGCACCTCCTCACATCTAGAGTATGAAATTTCTCCTCTCCCTAATTCTTGGGATTCTGACAGAACGAGGGTAATATAATCTCCTGGGATCTATGAAAATCAGACACCACCTTAGGGAGAAATGCAGGGTCTGGCTTAAATACTATTCTATCATCCAAAATTAGGGTGTAAGGAGGGGAAGCTGAAAGGCCGTTTTGTAGGAGAGGATTCTTAAAGGAACGGAGTCAATTGGCTCAAAGGGATTCTGAGTTAAAGCGGACAATACCAGATTTAGATCCCATGGAGATGACTTGGGTTTAAGGGAAGGATTTAGTCTACCTGCTGCCTTAATGAACCTCTTAATCCAAGGGTGAGAGGCCAACCCAAAATCAAGGACACAAAGGGCAGAAACTTGGACCTTCAAAAGTGCTAGGCTTTAATTTCTTATTGAGACCTTCCTGTAGGAAACTTAGGATCAGAGGAATATGTGGGGCAGCTGAAAAGTGGATAAAGGTTTTCCACACCCTCATGTAAATATCTGAGGTAACCCTTTTCCTACTAGCCAGGAGAGTATCTACAACTTGTTCTGACTACCCCCTGGACCTGAGGAACTGCTTTTCGATATCCAGGCTGCTAGGTGCAAACGTTCTACCTCGGGATGTAGAAGGGGACCCTGGAATAAGTCTTTTCTCTCCTGAAGAAGCCAGGGATCTGCCAGAGAGAGCTTCCTTAGCCAGGTAAACCAAACCCTTCTGGGCCAGTACGGGGCGATTAGGATTACCACTGCCTCCTCCCTCCTTATCTTCTGGATTACCCTGGGCAGCATCCTGAAAGGAGGGAAGGTGTAAACCAGATCCCTGCCCCAAGGTTGGGACAGAGCATCTATCCCTGATGCCTGATCCTTCGGGCTCAGGGAGAAAAACCTGCACATCCTGTTTTTTCTGGACGCAAAGAGATCTATAACTGGAGAACCCCAGAGACTGACTATCTGATCGAAGACATCTGGCAGAGGCACCATTCGCCCTGACTGACCTTGTGCCTGCTTAAGAAATCCGCCTGACTGTTCTCTGACCCTTTTAGGTGGACTGCAGACAGAGAGAGAACATGCCCCTCTATTTTCCTGAATATCTAACATAACATAGTAACATAGTTTGTAAGGCCGAAAAAAAGACATCTGTCCATCCAGTTCAGCCGGACTCGCTAAGCCCAGTAGCTGTGGAGACCTTGTGCCTCCCCCTCTGTTGATATATGCTACTGCCGTCGTACTGTCGGATAGTATCTTTACATGTTTGTTCACTAGGAAAGGGAAGCTTTCTTTAAGCGCACAGAGAATTGCCCTTAGTTCCCTGAAATTTTGTGACTGTTGGCCTATGAATACTGACCATAGACCTTGGGAAAACCCCAAACTTGAGTGGGCTCCCCACCCCTGTGGGCTGGCATCGGTTGTAATAATTAAAGGATCGTCCTTTAACCATTCCACTCCCTGAAGTAGGTTTTCCGACCTTGTCCACCATACCAGAGAGTTCCTCACTGACCTGGGAATAAAGAATTTCTGATCTAATGAGCCCTGATTCTTGTTCCAATTGGTAAAAATATGTATCTGCAGAATACTGGACCTGAACTGTGCCCACTTTACCGATGGAATACAGGATGTCATGAGACCTAGGACTAACATAGCTTCTCTGAAAGTGGACACCCTGGTCTTGGAGAAACTTTTCATCCTGTTCTGAACAAGAAGACCCTTCTCTAACGGGAGAAAAGATTTCTGCACTAACGAGTGTAGTAGAACCCCCAGGAACGTGCAGCGGTGGGATGGCGTTAGATTTGACTTCTCCTGATTTACAATCCACCCCAGGTCTTTCAATATTTTTAATACTTCCTGGATCTGGGATGCTAAGGAACTCAGACTATCTCACCACCAGAAGATCGTCTAAATACGGAATCACCAAGATATCTGATCTTTTTACATGGGCCATCACCTCCGCCATCAGCTTCGTAAAGACCCTTGGTGCCTACGAGATTCCAAAGGGGAGTGCTCTGAACTGCAAGTGAAGGATCGAATCCCCCATCTGTACTGCTACTCTGGGGAACCTTTGTGAAGATGGATGAATGGGTACATGGTAGTAAGCGTCTCTGATGTCTATCGAAGCCATCACACAATTGGGGAACAGATGAAGAATTGTTGAGGAGATGGATTCCATCCGGAACTTTTGATAGGTCAGATACAGATTCAGTTCTTTCAAATTTATTATGGTCCAGTAGGACCCGTTCAACTTAGGAACTAAAAATAGGGTTGAGTAAAACCGTTCCCCTATTTCTTCTTTGAGAACCCGCACCAGTACAGATTTTTCCATGAGGCTTTTTACTTCTTGTAACAGGGCAACCTGCTTTGAAGAACCCTGATTTAAGGACGTTATTTTTAATCTTCGAGGTGGAGTCTTTTTGAAATCTAGTCGGTATCCTTTTATTATATTTTTTACCCAGGCACTTAATGTTATATTTAGCCAGGCATGAAAAAAGAAAGACAGACGACCCCCCACCTTGGATCTGGCGTCCGTGCTTAGCGCCGCTGGGTGGCTGAGACTTAAATAAGAGACCCTTAGACTTCTCTCTCTTCTCCAATCACTGCTTCTTTTACGAAATCTAGTCTGATCTTTTTTATCCCTGGACTGAAAGGGCTTTCTCTGTTTTGGAAAGTAAGGAGCAGGAAATCCTTTCTTCTTATCCAATGCTTTAGCTAAGATATCATTGAGAGCTGGACCAAATAAGAAGTTTCCCTGACAAGGGAGGGCACATAATTTTGATTTGGAAGCTACGTCCCCTTTCCAACCCTTCAACCAAAGAGATCTTCTAGCGGAATTGGATAAAGCTGCCGCCCTAGCGGATAACCTAAGGGCATCAGCTGAAGCGTCAGATATGAAATCGACTGCTTTCATCATAGTTGGAATGGCCTCTAAAAGCTGTTCCCTAGGCATTTTGTTGGCGATATGAGACTCCAACTCCTCTAACCAAACTTTAAGGGATCTAGCAACTGACTTTGTAGCGATATTCGGTTTAAAAGATGAGGTGGATGCCTCCCAGTTCTTTCTAAGGTAGGTATCTGCCCTCTTATCCATGGGATCCTTAAGGGAGCCCAGATCCTCGAATGGAAAAGCCGATTTTTTATTAATTTTAGCTACTGGCACGTCTACTCTTGGCACCTCTTGCCAGGCTGATACATCCTGATCTTTAAAGGGGTATTTCCTCTTTACCGATCTAGGGATAAAAAACTTCCTATTGGGTTTATTCCATTCTCTTTTAATCAACTCCTTGATGCTGTCCTAAATAGGAAAGACCCTCGCTTTCATGGGTCTTAGGCTTTCAAACATGAAATCTTGCCTTGAGCTGCTTTCCTTTTCATCTTCAATCTCCATGGTGGAACTAAATGCCTTTAGCAAAAGGTCCGTATCCTCTGCTTTAAATGGGGGTCTACCTGTCAGATCCTCAGAAGAAGAGTCAGACCTAACAATCAATCCTTCTTCTTCTGAATCTGAACCAGAACTATCTGATTCCAGTACTTGAGCCTTCCTTTGTCTAGAGGAAACCGGAAGCGATTTTTTAAATTGCTCCACAGAGGAACGTACTTCCATCTTGACCAGATTTTGTATATTCTGGAACAAGGATGGGGATTCTTCTGCCACAACTCGGTCCAGACAAGGTTGGCAACAGGTTTTCGGATAAGATGGGCTCAACTTCTTACGACAAATCCCACATTCTCTACCCTTCGCCTTGTGCGTAGCTTATCTGGGGCCCTCCTTAACCTGCATAAACACATAGCCCACATATAGATTAAGAAATGAACAAAACAATCTCCCACAAGGGAAGATACAACCCCTTTTACCCCCCAGTACCATGGCTGGCTCCGAGTGCTGCTCCCGTTTTTCATTGCGCTGTTGCAATTCCCCTTCCTCTTGCATGCTGAAGGACTGGCAGAGGGGAATATGGAGGGAAGAAGGCACACATCTGCCCTGCTGCTGCTGGTGTTATAGCTGCCACCTGCCACTGGTGTAGGCGCTGGTGCTGCTAATGCTGCTGCCGCTGCCTCCGCCGCTTGGATCCACGGGGTACTTCCCTCCATGATCTTGGCCCCTCCCCTTCCTGGGCCTGCGTGGAACGCACGACATCACTTCCTGTGCTCCCGGCGCACGCCACTCTCCACGCCGGCCCAGCGCTCGCATACACGCACCACCCGGCACGCCCGAAAGGATCATGATCCCTTCTCACCGGAACACTGCCCGGCTGCTGGCGAGGAACAGGGCCGACAGGAATCACCCCATGGAAAAAGAGGGACGACCAGACTAAAGGGCGGCTCCTAGAGGAGGCTTATGCTCCCAAGAATCCCCATAAGGTACATCATCTATCACCCTAGGGACCCTGCAGCCTCTTGACAGACCGGGAATGATCCAACCCCTGTCCTATGGACAGAAAACAGGAAGAAACTGAGGATTGGTGTTTGGAGGACACTTTTAAAGATCGGGGAAGTTCCTGTTTCCTGTACGGAAGAGAGAGGATCTCTCACAGGTGCTGTCATGGGGCGTAACGGAAATTAACGTTACAGTTACAAAGCAAAGATCCTGGTGACAAGTGGTGAAAAAGCAGTGTAACCAGCAAGAGAAACGGAACTCTTATACCAATGGCTGTTGTAACTAGTGGAAGGTGGAGAAAATACCGTATCTCTGGTAACAGCGAGATTTCCCTCGGTTTAGACTTTAGTGGCAGTGTTTGGAGTTGGTATATGGTGAGGGTGCACAAGAGGTACACAGTGCTTCGATCCAGGTGCTATGCCGTCTACCTTTTTGGGGCAGCTACATGGCCTATCGACCAGCACCACCAGTAGAGTGTTAACGAAGTCATGGAAACAGTCCTTAATCACATATTTAACATATGAATATGCAATGAATATCGCTTGTCAGAATAACTATTTGAGTAGTAAGAGATCCCTTTAACTCTTATTGATCTTACGGTATGTCGGCATGGGGCGTAAACACTACAGATCTGCGACCACAAATTTGTGTTAAGTCCACCGTACCAGCAATGTGGATGAGATTTTATGAACTCTTGTGCATATGATGCAAAAAAAAAAAAAAAAACGTAAATTCACAACATGTCAATTTAAACTGATTACCACTATAGACGTTACCCTTTAGAATAAAAATTGGAAAATCCGCCCCGTACCCTTAGGCTTTTATTCATTACAATCTTAGAACTACTTTTTTTTTTAGAAAAATAAACACATTGTTCATGATAGGAAAGCAGTTTATTAAAAACATCTTACAAAATAATAGCAAATCCCTCAGTGTTCTGGTTCCCAGGCAGAATCACGTATCAAACTTTACTGCCAAAGAAATGGGAAATATATTAGGCACTGTATTTCTTCTTTTTAAATAGCCTCTAAAGGCTTGTTCACATCTGCGCTGGAGGCACCGATCGGGGCCTCCTTCACAGATTCCGTCAAAAACAGTGGAGAGAAAAGGCCACTGGTGGAGAGAGACTGAATGGACCCAATATAGTCAACGGATCTATTAAGGTCAGTTACTTCAGTTATTTTCGTTGGAAATAAATGGTGGTGGTGTGAACTCACCCATTATCGTACTACGTCACATGCTTCTGTGTGATTTATTACACTCCCTTGCAGACCTCTGAACCAGCAGAAGTAGGGAGATGTAACAGGTACAGAATGAACATTCAATGACAATTCCAGGTCATTTACCATTGAAAATGAAAATGGTGCATGTTCAGGCTAATCAATGAAGTGGTTCATTTTTTGGGAAACTGTAAGGGGGCTTATAAGTGTGCAGTCTCGCATTGTATGTATGTAACTAAAAAAATCCATAAATAAGTATATTGCCCAGAAGTAAATCACCATACCGATCCAGCATTCACTGCAAATAAGTGCAGAAATAGAATGGACGACAACTGGTATTACCCTGCGGCCTTCCATCAATACTACCAATATAAAATACTGTTATCCATTGGGCCACGTAAAATTCGGCAAAGGGAGGCAATCCCATTAATGCTGAGAATTTCATGAAAGGTCCCTCGATCCTTCCAGTGTAGAGTGCAGCGTGTATTTCGCAGAGCTCATTGTGTGAGTGATCTCACTCTAAAGTTGTGGTGTCATCACCTGAAAGGAGAGAAAAGTAAATTTCACGATCAGTATAGTCCTCCCCTATACTGGTCTCCATTCCTTATGAATCATTCTATGCACTATATATACACACACATTATCTTCTATTTGTAGTAGATTTTATTGAAATGAGTGCAATTTATATGTATACATTCAGAGATGCCCTACAAAGCAAAGTTATCTCAATTTTTTACAATGCCTACTGGCAAAGAAAAGAATGGGAAGCGGATTGATGCCTTACAATGCATCTACCGAACATGAAAGATGAGGTGGCCCTTCACTTCAACAAACCATTAAAAACTTCTAATATGTTTCTACAATAATAATCCTCTATGCATGGTTTCAAGTTCAAAGGGCCAAGCTACTGAATACGACTCAGATGGCATGTAAAGTACAGTTAAAGGGGTATTCCCATCACAGACAACGAGGGCATATTGCTACCTACAACAAGAATGGAACAGGGAAAGTTGTGGCTGGTGGCCGGGGTTCGGCCACCACCAGGCGCTGCTCCCCTGCTACTCCTTTAGAAGTGAATGCGAACGCACCGTGCATGCGCGGCCACCGCTCCCATTCATTTCTATGGGGCCGACGGAAATAGCCGAGCCAGCGCTCAGCTATTTTCAGCAGCCCCTTAGAAATGATTGGAGAGTGGCTGCGCATGCACGGTGCGTTCGCATTCACTTCTAAAGGAGTAGCAGGGGAGCAGCGCCTGGTGGTGGCCTTCCTCAACTTTCCCCACTCCGTTCTCCGTCTAGGTGCGGGTCCCAGAGGTGGGACCCACACCTATCAGACAATGCGATATGCCCCCATTGTCTATGATGGGCCAACCCATTTAAGGCATTTATTTTACGCCAGACAGTGCTACACTAGTCCAACATACAGACTGCGTGCAGCGTCACAACAGACAGAATATCAGATGGCCAAACTGCTCCCATAGGAAAGCATGGGATCAGTTCTGTTATTAGTTGTGGTAAACCATTTAGAATTGCTAATAAATATACAGCTACATCTTGGATCAGATGCAGGTAAATAAGCTGTTTCAATATTAAAGGGGTTCTGTAAAACTTATGATCTATCCCCTGGATAGATCATCAGCATCTGATCGGCGGCGGTCCGATACCCGGGACCCCCGCTGATCAGCTGTTTGAGAAGGCAGCGGCGCTGCAGGAGCGCCAAGGCCTTCTCTGTGTTTACCGCAGGCCCAGTGACGTAACGACTGGTATCACTGGCCTGGGCGGGGCTAAGCGCCATTCAAGTGAATAGAGCTTAGCCTGGGTGGGCAGGCCAGTGATACTAGTCGTGACGTCACTGGGCCTGAGGAAAACACAGAGAAGGCCGCTGCTTTCTCAAACAGCTGATCGGCGGGGGTCCCGGGTGTCGGACCGCCGCCGATCAGATGCTGATGATCTATCCAGGGGATAGATCATCAGTTTTACAGAACTGCAGAACCCCTTTAATATAAGGAGGTACTTTTCAACTTACTTCTACATAAAGAGGTCAGCCAACTAAAGAGAAACACCGCTGCAAAAGTTCTTCCTCTATTGGAGGATTCCTCAGTTACTATTATCTTGCTCTACTTTCCTACGACAACGATCCTGAGAACGGGGGTTCTGATGGAGTGGCAGGTCATGCATACAGCTGTACTCCGCTATTTCCGCTGCTTCCACAGAAAATAAACGGAGCAGCAGTGTATGCTCGATCCGCAACTCCATCAGAATGAGGGAACAGAACCCCCGTTCTTGTGAATGGTGAGGGTCCCGGTGGTCAGACCCCCAGCAATCAGCTAGTCAGTCTCTTCCCTGTGGATAGGGAATAACTTAAAACTTGGCACAACACCTTTAAAGGGTTTCTCAGGTTTCATAAGTAATTTATTTAATCTGTCCAGAGTACCCCAAACACTTTTGTCCCATATACCCATTTTTCATTCCTTCTCCTTTTCTCAGTATCACTGCATCCCGGCAGGCTGTTAAAAAGCAGAACTTCAGCTCCATGAGCTTCTTGTTGGGTTTTCTAACCAAATCTAGGAAGTGTTGCTCTGTACTGACACGACATTACGTATATGGGGCCAAAATATGCATTTTTTTGGGCAGATTAAAAAATATCATTATAAAACCAGAGAACCCCTTTAAGGCATGCCTCTTTCCCAGTAAACCATGCGCCCTTATTGGGAGAGCCACAGTGAATTTTTATTTTTGCCTTACTTTTTTCAAATATGCCATTACTCTGTACTCCTCCTCCTTGAGCAATCCTCTGCTTTTGACACAGTCGACCACTCTCTCCTGTTGCAAACCCTCTCATCCCTCGACATCAGAGGGCACTAAAGCCCTCTCCTGGATCTCTTTCAGAGTTCCCCATTCGTACAACACCTCCTCAACACGCCCTCTCTCCCTGTTGGTGTCCCTCAAGGCTGTCCTGGATCCCCTATTTTTCTCCATTTTTACGTCTGTTGGCCTGGGACAGCCGTATAGTTCCCTCCTACCACAGCTATCTATTATAGTTCAGAGCATCACGCTTTGTCCAGTTTCACAGAACCGCCGCCTCGGGATAACATTTGAATATAAATAATAATATTCCAAATTGTGCAAAATGTTTGCGCAAATTACACCACAATTTTACCTTCTGCTGAGCTGGCCTTCAGAGGCTGCATGGCTGTAAAAGAGAGAAGGAATTCTTTTAGTTTTAGAAAAATGACTACTACAACTACAGAAAAAAAGTCTTTTTAAAAATTTCTCTGTGTAGACATACCTGTTTTTAACTCTCCATTTTCTTCATGCTCTTCATTACCGGCTTTAAAGACATAAATAAGAAAAGAGCTGAACTTGACAGGCATAGGTCAGTCCAATTTATGTGACTTATGTCCCCACCATTTGTCATATAAAGTGATTATACAGTGATACAACAAAAAACACTTATTAGGGTATGATCGTATGGTTTCAAATACATCTTGGAAAAATCTGATTCACTTTTACTGCTGCATCTGCAACAGAAAACTCAGGCTGGCCTCCAGATTTGCAGTTTGTCAGGCTGCGGAAAAGACTGCAGACTAGGCCCATTCAATGGAGTTAATTCACCTGCGGCTACCCGGCTGCAGTCTTCACATGGACTACATGCAGTTTCTGTATCAAGTATATGTCTCCAAATCTGTGGCCTCATGAATGGCAACATGGATTCCTACTGGAACAGTGGGATACGGACCTGTTACAGTATTCATGTGTTCTTAGAAGAGCACTTCAGCAAGGGCTATTGTATGCGCAAAAGGCACCCTCAAACTCCTGACTGGACAAGAGGATTTTTAACAGAGTTTAAAGGGACATTATCGCAAAGAAAAAAATTTTGCTATGTTTTACAACATAACAAAAGCAGGTTTTAACATAATGTATTTTTCAAATTGTGTAAACGTTTTTTTTTTAATTCAGTTTTCTTGCCTTACATGGGGGCTGCCATGTTGGAAGTAAAGTGTGACAGTCTGGGTTTACAACACAATGGCACCTCACTTACGGCAGGCATGTACATAGGTTTCCTCAGTCGCTGCCGACCCTATAGAGAATGAATGGAAGACGTGAGCCCGCCCCTGTGATGACACCAGTAACACACAGCCAGGTCCTCCCTCCTTGCTGCTGGGGGAAGCCCACTGTGCCTGCTCCTCACTCCTGCAGCAGCGTCCTTGTCTTCATTAGGCTGCCTGTTCTAAATTCTATGGCAGCTCACCCCAGCAGTGCAGACAATTTTTGCTGAGTGTACTGCTGGGGTGAGCGGCCCAGGACTCAGAAACAGAGTAGATGGAGGTTCTTGGGGCTGTAGGACCTTAGTGATGTAATCAGCCATGTGACCAGTGGGCAGGAGCCTGAGGAGCAGAGATCTGTGTTTTTGTAACAAAGCCATTGTCTCATCTTATCTTGCTGAAGCAGTGATGTCACCGCTGAAGGTGTGAATTGGTGATGTCATTGGTACCACCCACTTTTTTGCAGCATGCCTACTTACAGGTTGCTCAAAGCCTCATTTGGCCAACAGAGCTCCCCCTGGTGACCAAAGATGGTAAAATCTAATATTTATTTATAATATTTCACACATTGGAATTTTTATTTATTTATTATTTCTTACAAATATATAATAGATTTTTTTAGCATAAATAAAATATAGAACAGGTTTTTGTGATAGATTCCCTTTAAGGTACCATTCAACAGCTGTCATAGAACCCGCCGAGCATCTTCTTATGATATTTTTTTTGGCTTTCTATTTAATTTTTCTCTGTATTTATAAATTTTTTTAACCCCTTCCCGACCGCCGCCGTACATGTACGGCGCGCGGGCGGTGCGGGGACATGACGCCCGCTCGCGGGTGCGGCGGGCGTCATGGCCGGCAAGTCTCTGCTGTTTCTAACAGCAGAGACTTGCCGCATCTTACCTCCGTCTTCGGAGACTTCCAGGGCCTTCTGATGCCGTGATCACACGTGATCACGGCATCAGGAAGCGTCTGAACCCGGAAGCCCACGCTTCCGGGTGGTGTACAGACGCCCCGATTGGCCAATCGGGGTGTCTGTACACCATATGAAAACTGTAATCCTCGCTGGTGAGGATTACAGTTTTCAAACTGCAATTCTTATTCTGGCCACTAGATGGCAGGCCAGGATAAGAAATGAGCAATTCATGGTTTTAACTGCATCTAGTAAATCCATGATTGCTCAAAGAAAAAAAACAAAACACAATAGATCAGATGATATTTGAGCTTTAAAATAATCACAGAAAAATAAAAAAAAAATGTTAAAAAATATATAAAAATAAAAAGATATAAAAGTTCAAATCACCCCCCTTTCCGTATAAGTAAAAAATAAATACCTAAATAACAATAAATATAGACATCATGGGTATCACCGTGACCGAAAACGCCCGTACTTTTAAAATATAAAAAAAAAATTTCAATACGGCGAATTGTGTGGCGGAAAAAAGCGTCCAAATGGCGATTCGCAGTTTTTTGTCCCTTTTTTTTTCTAAAAAAAATTAAATAAAAAGTGATCAAAAAGTCATACACACCCCAGAATGGTATCAATAAAAACTTCAGACCGCCCCGCAAAAAATGAGCCCCCATACAGCTCTGTACACATAAATACCAAAAAGTTATAGGGGTCAATATATGACAAGGAAAAAAAAAAAAAAAAAAAGGGCAACTTTCTAATTATTTTATCACCATCTAAACGCAGGAAAAACTATACATATTAGGTATTGCCGGATTCGTACTGACCAGTAGAATGAAAGTAACGGATCAGTTTTAATGCACATCGAATGCTGTAAATAAGAAACCCGTAGAACTGTAGCGGAATAGCGTTTTCTTTGCAATTTCACCCGGTTTGGAATTTTTTTCCCGCTTCCCACTACACCGTATGCAATATTAAATGGTGGCGTTGGAAAGTACAACTTGTCCCGCAAACAACAAGCCCTCATACAGCTATGTGAACAGAAAAATAAAAGAGTTATGGCTGTTTGAAGGCAGGGAGCACAAAACGAAAATGCAGAACCGAAAAAAGCTCCGGTCGTGAAAGGGTTAAATAAGGATTAGACTATAAAAAACTGCAGCAGAGGAGAGGTGACGCTGTTGCACATAGGCATAACCAATCAGTTTCCAGATCTCATACTTTGGAGCTCTTCTGAAAGTCCAAGAAACAATTTGACTGGTTGCTCTCAGCAACTTTGAACCAATTTTTCCCCAAAATGTTTTGTACTGCAATATAATTCGGCACTCCCAGCAAAGTGGTACTTTAACCCAGTCCAGAATTTCTTCTACATTTACCTGCTTCTTCCTGCTCCTCCTCACAGGTCTGTTTGAGTTGTTTTCTGCATACACACGCCAAAGCAACTAGAAGACCCAGGAGGCAAGCACATAGCCCAATGGTCACCCATACAGCCACCATAGGGAAAGAGAGATGCTGACCTTTACAAGAGAAGAGGATGTTAGTAAATCATTCACTGAAAAAAAAAAATGTGTCTATAATATATATATATATATATATATATATATATATATATATATATATATATACACACACACAGTATTTTTCACCCTATAAGACACCCCCTCCAAAGTGGGGGGGGATATCAGTGCGTCTTATGAGGCAAACACTAATGAGCGCTTCCATTATGGTCATTCACATTTGGGGTCTGCTTGGGGTCATATTCAAATTGGGGGTGTTGTTATTCACATTGGGGCTGTGATCTGAGGTCTGACTGGAGTCTGAGCCAAGGTCTGATTAACACTGGGGATCTGAATGGAGCTTAGGTCTGATGAAAAATATTTTTTTCTTATTTTCCTCCTATAAAATCTAGATGTGTCTTATAGTGTGAAAAATTATATATATATATATATATATATATATACACACATAAACACAAATATGCTTGCAAATGTCAGGAATGGAATATTTAGCGGCAATCTTTGATTTGGACAGTAATCAGGCTAGTGATTGGTATCCACTAATTGGATAACGATGTTACCATAGCAACAAATGGTAACAGGACATGGCGGCTGCAGTTTTTAAATTGATTGCTAAGTGTTGACTATGATGGAAAAACACCTAAATGGGTCTGATTGTAATTGGCTTGTTATGCACAGAAAAGTGTACCACATCCATACTTTAATAGACAGAATCTGTTGTGAACATACATGTAATTTAACAAGATGGTTCTAATGTCTGCCACACTTAAAACGCATTTAGACACGTCAATGGAGCAGGCAATTATCGGGAAGGGACTGTTCCTTCCCAATAACTGCCTGCTATTCAGTAGAGGTGAAGAGCTGCATTTATATGTAGTTATCCCCTCCACTGTATGGGGACAAGCGATGGCTATTGCTATTGCTCGTCACATACAGATTCATAGTTTCTGGACAGCAAATCATATGATCATAGCAGATAATATCACCGTATGAAAGAACGTTTCACCCAATTAATAAGTGTTCTGCTCATTCATTCAATGATCGGCAGCACATTTCTACTGGTATA
The DNA here is from genome assembly GCA_900303285.1 of Rhinella marina. Lineage (NCBI taxonomy): Eukaryota > Metazoa > Chordata > Amphibia > Anura > Bufonidae > Rhinella > Rhinella marina. The sequence continues at coordinate 85,393 of ONZH01001596.1, forward strand.
TTATCAGGAGCGATCATTCGTAGTAACGTTCGTTCCTGATAATCTGCTCAACAACTGTGCATGTAAATCCTCCATTAACCCCTTCAGCCCCAGCGCCGTACATGTACAGCGCTGGGGCGATGCGGGCGTCATGGCCAGCAAGTCTCTGCTGTTTCAAACAGCAGAGACTTGCCCCTACTTACCGCCATCGGTAAGTAAAGGCATTAGATGCCGTGATCACGTGAGCAAGCGCTGATGAGGTTTACAGCTTTCAAACTGCAATTCTTATTTTGGCCACTAGATGGCCATGATAAGAAATTAGCAAAAGGGATTTTAAATGGAGTATTTAAAATCCCTGATTGCTGAAAAAGAAAAAACATTATCTATTTGCTTATTTAAGAGGCTTAAAATAATCGCAAAAAAAAAAATTTAAAAAAAAGTTATATAACTTAATATATAATAATAAAATTATAAAAGTTTAAATCACCCCCCCTTCTGTATAATTAAAAAATAAATATCTAAATAATAAATAAATATAGACATCATGGGTATCACTGCGACCGAAAACGCCTGTACTTTTAAAATATAAAAAAAAATTCCAATACAGCGAATAGGGTGATGGGAAAAAAAAAGCTTTAAAATGGCCGATTTGCTGTTTTTTGTGGCTTTTTTTTCTAAAAAAAAAAAATTAAATAAAAAGGTATTAAAAATTCATACACACCCCAGAATAGTATCAATAAAAAGTTCAGATCGCCCCGCAAAAAATGAGCCCCCATACAGCTCCGTACACATAAATACCAAACAGTTATAGGGATCAAGATATGACAAAAAAAATTCCAATTTTATAATGTCAGTTTTAATGAACATCGAACGCCATAAATAAAAAACCCGTGAAACTGTAGCGTAATTGCGTTTTTTTTGCAATTTTACCCGATTTGGAATTTTTTTCCTGCTTCCCACTACACCATATGCAATATTAAATGGTGGCTTTGGAAAGTACAACTTGTCCCGCAAAAAACAAGCCCTCATACAGCTATGTGAACAGAAAAATAAAAAAGTTATGGCTGTATCAAGACAGGGAGCGCAAAATGAAAACGCAAAACCGAAAAAAACTCCGGGGCTGAAAGGGTTAATAAACTGTCACCAAATGCATACATATTTACATATAATAAACTACACTGTAATAGTAATGAATGGATAAAGTCACACAGCAGTTGTCGGACAATGCTCCGATGTACCTCTGTTGTAGAACAGCTGTTCCAGTTGCAAATACAAGAACTGGCTCGACCCACATTATGTGATTATTTGCACTCTTAATGGTGCAACTGTAATGCAACCTTATAACCAGCTATAAAGTGTATATCAAGTAAATGCCAAGTACAGGCTGATTGACATAAGCTGCAAATAGAGAAATTACATCTACTGTTCTGATGGACAAAAGCTGAACATCTGCTAACCGACCTATGGCACAATGATGCATTTCCCGCACTGACCTGTGACGCTGAGTGAAGCATGAGTCACCACCTGCAGCAGAGGGTTATACACTAGGCAGGTGTAAGTGTCACTGGTCTCCAGGGTCACACGGATGGAGCTCTGCACATGGAACAGCCCTTCTTCATTGGCTACTTGTGATGTCGTCACATTTTCTGTAAGGTTTTTCCCACTTCCATCTTGCCACAGTATTACAGCTTGAGGGTATCCGCGGTAGGTATGACAGGTTACAGTTACCTGATCACCAGGTTTAAGGCCTTCATTAGACTCCAGATGCAATGTAGGCTTGGTGTAGGAGGCTGAAGTGAGGTCAAATATATGGGTTAATTTAACATTACCAGAAGAGCGTGACTTAGGGTAAGGTGAACAGGGCGGTACTGATGTGGCAGCAATCCATGGAGGCAGTTTTTACTATAATAGTTAAAGGGATACATACAATTAGAGCTTAGCTAAGGGTCATAGAGTGCTAATTAGGCGTAATGATCACCCAATAGGTAAGTTGAATACAATAAATGATGCCTATGGCCCAAGGGATGACGCCAGCCCCAACGCGCGTTTCGGCAACCTTCCTCAGGGGTACACCGAAACACGAAGGTACGCTGAAATGCGCGTTGTGGCTGGCGTCATCCCTGAGGAGGCACTTATGGGTATGTGTTTTGTCGCGCAAAATCATTTATTCGTTTATGTCATGCACTTGCACTTTATTATGTAGTCCCCTTTTGCACTGCTCCCTTTGTGCCCTCTCCTGTGGGATGTCGCTAGTAGTCCTGCACTTGGTTTTATAACATGTATTGTTTTGTCGTGTTTATTTATCAATAAAACATATGAATTATTCTATGCAGTCTGGCTCATTTATGGCAGGCAGGAACGAGCCTCCCTAGCATCACCAGGGAGGCTTGTCCCCGTCCCTGCCTGCCATTGGCTGCTCCTCCCCCTAGCCCCCCCAGGATAAGCAGCAGCGGCACATGAAGGGGAGGGTTATATAGTCTTGGATTACCCCTTTAATAAGATTTTCCACCACATAAGGCATGCTTACCTGCCACCTGCAGACTCACAGCAGCTGAACTGGAGTTTCCAACATTAACAAAGCACGTGTAGATGCCCTCATCAGATAAGCTAACTTTGTGCAGTAAAAGGGACATGTTTCCCTGCAGTAGTTGCCCAAGAAAAAGTTCTGTTCGGTTAATGAACTTTGGATCTTGTTTCTCCAGCTGTTCTTGTCCTTGGGTGAAGGCATGGACTTGCTGGAGTTTTGTGATCTCCCAAAATACACTGAGCTCCTGCAATGAAAATCTATCTGGAGGAGAAAAGCTGCAAGGAAGTATGACGTCTTCATCCAGGATCCCAGTGACAGGGACATCAGGAACAATGACTTCAATGGATCCTGTGAAGCAAACAAAAGTCGTGGAGCACACTGTCAGTCTGGATGCTTGTGGCAGCTCTGATAATTTCTACAATTTATTTTTTCCCTGATCTAGCAATGATGACATTGTGTAAGGCCCCATTCACACGACCGTATGTACATTTCCATACGGACCCATTCATTTTTCCATAGGAGAAAAAAAATCTCACGGAAGTTCCCCCGCAAAAAAAATAAAACATGTCCTATACTTGGCCGCAAAATCACGTCTGTAGCCCCATTAAAGTCAATGGGTCCGCAAAATTACGGAAGACTTTCCGTATGTCTTCCGTTCTATTTTTATACAGATCATGGAATACATTCGGTCGTGTGAATGGGGCCTTAGTGACCTGTATTCAGTCTCTCCACACTGTGACTCTGTACTACTCCATAAGGCATCTAGTAAGAAAACGTATGGTATTTTTTTACAATGAAACCCTATACATGATGGGTGCCCCGATGGTATCCATCAGAGGCATCCATTATAAATATACATCACAGCAAACCTAATGTAACACAGCCTTGCCATAATATTTTCAGCTGCCATGTAGTGATGAGTTCTTCCTCCATGTGGGGCTGTCCCCACAGCTGCCGAAGCTGCCCCCAAAAGGGCTGGATATCTCGCCCGTCCCTAACAATCTCACACCTGCACACTGCTCCGAGAGGCCGCACAAGCACAGAGGTTTTGCTTCCACTTTCAGGGCGACGACTGTGCATGTGCCACCACGCATCTGGGTAGCAGGGCATGAACAATTGCTGCTCTGGAAGCAGAAGAGCCTCCTCGAAGCAGCGGCACAGGCACAAGTTTCTCAGGGCTGGGTGCCACGTCAATCAAGCAGCAGGGAAAGCTTTGTCAGCAGCGGGGACAGCTCCTTGCAGGTGAAGAACTCATTAAGATGAAGGAATCGATTCGCTCGGCTCTACTGTGAATCTGCAGGGAATTTCTGAAAGACAGAAGAAATCGTATTGCCTCTACAGAAACTTCAAGGCTTGGGAACGGTGCTGAATGTGTTATCCTCCCACTGAATCTATGACGGTTTAAACAGTGTAAATTTCTCCCTTCTTCTCTGAAATATATATGAATCTTAGCAAACTTACTGCATAAAGGAAGAAGAAGAAGAAAACAGAGGACATCCATGTCTTAGGGTCACTAGGAACTAGAAGGAAAGAGTAGAAATTAGTGACATTTTAGGTGATGACACATCAGGAAGTTGAAGGCATGAAGAAGAGTACGCATCCTGCATGACCATCCCATACAGACGTGATAACATATATAATACACTACACCTGGCTTTGAACATGTCAAAAATGTATATTGGGAATATTCTCCAACGTGTCTGCAGGCCCACATTTACAATAAGAGCCTATGGGCTGAATCTTGTGCATTCAAGAGTAGAGCTAGCCATACACATTAGAGGAGCCGGCTGGACCACCAGACAATCTACAGCAGGCATCCCCAAACTGCGGCCCTCCAGATGTTGCAAAACTACAACTCCCAGCATGCCCGGATGGCCTACCGCTATCGGCCTACAGCAGGGCATGGTGGGAGTTGTAGTTTTACAACAGCTGGAGGGTCGCAGTTTGGGGATGCCTGATCTACAGTCCATCATTACTCTATGGTCAGACTGACCTCTTGGACGGTGGTAATGCAGTGCCCTAGGACCATCAGTGATACAAATCAAAGAGACTTTACTGCATATTCAGATACACTTTATTCATCAGTAGTTCTAGAAAATCCCCAGTGTCCCATGATGGCAGATATTGGTAATGTCAGCTAGTAGTGGCTTATTCCCCTCTCCACGTTTAATTAAACATACTCACTAAGCTGGGTTAGAAGAGATGGCTGTCGGCCACAACAGTGTATGCATGTGGACTACCATCTCAGACATGGACATGCCCTTGGTTCATTTCAGGGTGTGGCAGGGGGTATGGGGCCCTCATTGTGGTGATCAGTGGGGTTCACAGTAGTAGGACCCCCACCGATATAATAGTTATTGCAAGTTTAGGAATCACATCCTCCCCAGGTGCTCTGCAAAAGATTTTGTGTTTTGGACAAACCCTAAAAAAAACCACACACAGACACTACTCATCTGTTTTGTCCTCCGCAGTCCCCAATCGGTGAGCTAAGCAGTCACATGCCATACTACTGGCATAGCCACTGACTGCTGCTTGTAAAGAACTGGCTATGTCACACAGGGGTTTTTTTAGTTTAGTTTTGTTTTTTTTTTGTTTGTTTTTTTGGCAGATAACATTTTTTTTTCAAATCACAGTGCGACTGGTTCTTTTCCCCATTGTTTTTGTTTTGAGTGCAGTGTGTGTTGGCATTTTTTAACAATGTTCCCCCCTTCCCCCCTCCCCCACAGCTCGACAGAGGAAGTGGCATTTCAGGGGGCATATAACTTCCTCTAAAAAAAATAAATAAATGTTGTTTTTATTGTCCCAAAAATGCCAGGATGAAAAAATGTACTTTCCATGTGAAGGAACGCTAAGGGTACAACCACATGGCACAGTGGACGCAGATGTGTTGTGGTCGAGTACCATGGGGCGGTACGGGCTTTAATTAAAGGGATTCTGTCACCAGGATTTGGCCTATAAAGTTATTCACACTACCGGATTGCAGTTAATGTAAAAAAGTTATTCTTATTGATCCCAGAGATGTATTTTATGTAAAAAAAATCGTTTTTTGTGATATGCAAATTACTTACATAAGGAGCCCAAGGGGATGTGCCCAGCACCGTTGGAGCCCGGCCACACCGCAACTGTTGGAGCCCAGCACCGCCCACCTCATTATTATTCACTGCAAATCTTCAAGCAGCCTTCCTCCGGCACCAGCGTAATCCCGCGCAGGTGCATGCGCACTGATCTCCTTGATGCCGATGCCAGTAGACCGCACGGGCGCAGACTGCTTGAGGTACTGCACCTGCGCGGGATTACGCTGGTGCCGGAGGAAGGCTGCTTGAAGATTTGCAGTGAATAATAATGAGGTGGGCGGTGCTGGGCTCCAATAGTTGCGGTGTGGCCGGGCTCCAACGGTGCTGGGCACATCCCCTTGGGCTCCTTATGTAAGTAATTTGCATATCACAAAAAACTATTTTTTTACATAAAATACATCTCTGGGATCAATAAGAATAACTTTTTTACATTCACCGCAATGAGCACAATCCGGTAGTGTGAATAACTTTATAGGCCAAATCCTGGTGACAGAATCCCTTTAAGCTAATGAAGGCTGCACTATTTAGTCAGTCTGTATTGTTAATGGTCATGTGGCACGTTCAATACTGTGTGACTGTTAGCAGTGTAGACAGCCTAAAAAGTGCAGTCTTCATTAGTTTAAAAGAGTTAACCAAGATATTTATGACTTATCCTCAGGGTAGGTCATCAGTATAAAATCTGTGGGGGTGCGACACACGAGACCCCCCCTGATCAGCTGTTAGAAGACGCCTTCAGAGCTGCAGCCTCTTCCTAGGCCAGTGACATCACTGTACATCAGTCACATGACCTAGTTGCAACTCAGCCACATTCAAGTCAATGGGGCTGAGCTGCAGTACCAAGCACTGCCACTATACAATGTACGGCGCTATTCTAGCAAAGCTGCCAGGAGCCTGCATCGCTCACCAGAGCTCCTGTGAGTGCTGTGGATCCCCGAAACAGTTGGGACTTGGATCTCCGCCAATGTGATAATGATGACCTTTCCTGAGGATAAGTCATAATTATCTTTTCCAGGATAACGCCTTTAATTAAAACCCACTATGGTTCATACAGCCTTGCAGTACTCAGTTGAGCCGGGTGCGGCTGTCTTGCAGAAATTCCGGAAAAATTTCCACACCAAATCGGCATGTTTTACTTTTGATGTGGATTTGATGTGATTTTGCCACAGATAGCCTTGCATTAAAAAAAGTGCACAAAGAACTGAAGTGCTGCAAAATACGCATGGAAAGAAAAAGCAAACTGTACATGAGATTTGTCTAATATGCTGCTACTGTACTACACCATGGTTTCTCCGCCTAGAAGCCTGTGTGGAAAAAACGTACATGATTGCCATCTTGTGCAGGTAGCCTAAGGGGCAGTTCAGACGGCCGTGTTGTTGCGGATCTGCAAAAATGCAGATCCGCAAAAACATGGATGCCGGCCAGTGTGTGTTACGCAATTTGTGGAACACACATGGCCAGCACCCCATACAAAATGCCTATTCTTGTCCGCAATTGCGGACAAGAATAGGACATGTTCTATCTTTTTTCGCTGAGCCGCGGCTGTGCGGGATCTAATACTTCCCATTGAAAGGAATGGGGCCACATGTCAAAATGTACACGGTTGCGTGAACGGGCCCTAAGGGTGCTGCCACACATGCAGGTTTTTATGAAGTTTTTTCAGCCAACATCAGGAGCGGATCATAAAAGGAGAAAAGTATGAAGAACAGATACCACTTCTTTTTTTATTCCACTGCCAGTTGGCTTCAAAAACCACATCAAAGACCTGTACGTGTGGCAGCAGCCTTGGGCCCATTCACACAGAGTATCTTGACAGTGGAATTTGGCGTAGATTCTGCATCAAAAACCAAAGAGCCACCGCACCAAGAAAGTGCGCTCACGGTCAGGGGCGTAGCTAAAGGCTCATGGGCCCTGGTGCAAGAGTTCAGCTTGGGCCCCCCTTCCCTTAGTGCTGTGTGTGTCTTCTTATGCAGCACAAGGTTCTTTGGGCCCCCTCAGACTCCTGGGCCTGGTAGCGACTGCTACCTCTGCACCCCCTATAGCTACGCCCCTGCTCACGGTCGTGGAGCCTTCGATTGAAGGTGATAGGAGACAGATTCCCCGCTGCCACCCTGCAGTTCTTTGATGCAGAATGTGTGCCTCTGTCAAGACATGCTGTGTGAACAGGCGCTGACAGCACAACAGAACCACAATCAGATAGGAACTGACTGTATCAGAAATCACAACAATGCAGTCAGGTCAGGGGAGCCGCGGTTGTTCTGGGAGATGTGGGCGACAAACGGGCCGCATATTCCGGACAGAGCACAGTCATATGAATGAGTTTCCACAATTAGGTTTTCTGATGCAACTTTTTAAAGCCAAAACCAGGAGCGGATCATAAAGGGAGAGTAATTAAGGAGAGATACTGCTTCACTTTTTGAATCCACTACTGATTTTGGTTTCAAAAACTGCATCAGAAAACCTGAATATGGAAACCCGGCCTAAGATTCGAACCTAAGACCTATGTGTGAAGACATCTGTGTGCAATATGCCACTCAGAGAAATAAATCTACGGAGCACAACTTCCCATTTGCTCTTAAAGGGGTTATGCGGGCTTTTTAATATTGATGACCTATCCTCAGGATAGGTCATCAATATCAGATCAGTGGGGGTCCGACACCCGGCAGCGTATGGGGAGCCAGCGTGCGCAGTGCCGTCTCCCTTCCTGCTCACCACTGCTGTCTATGGCAAAGCCCATAGACAAGTGTCTCACGGATTCAACAGTCAAAAAGTATACCATTCCAATCAATCAAAATGTTGTACTGCCTACTTGAATGGTTAAAAATAAAAAACAAAAACCTTTTATTTAATACGTTTTTTTGTTAAAATAAAGTAAACTCCTGACAGTACCTATCTATCTAAATTTTCTCCCAGAACAGCTCAGAGGGTTGTCACTGTCTGCCGAGAGGCTGCCGGCTACATGTGCAGCGTCCTCCAGTTGCTCCGCCACTATATGTGGACCAGCATTCCAAACTGCCCACTAGCTGATGCCCTATCCTCCTGAAGACGATGGCCGTATTAATAGGCCATCAGAAACGCGTTGAGGGGGGCAGCAGGATTATTTTGAGGACTCTATAGAACGAGCGTCCCTAGGGAATAGCGGGCAACAAGTCCGACACACGGACACCCTGCAGCTTATATAAAAGACACAGAGACGCTCGATCTATCATTGAGCAGTGTCTCTAGATAGTGGTGGTGAAAGATCTGTATCACATAACGTTACCAAACCACTATTGAATGGAGATACTGCTGGCAATAAGGGTACACTAACAGTGCAGTTGGAGGTCATTAATAAATCCAGCAGCACATTAGGTACCTCTCGTGCCTGTCGGGTCCGGCTGGGTCAGCCAAATCACTAGACCAGAGCAGACACAACTGTTACTGCAGACCACCAGAGACGGATGTATACATTGGTGGTATTATTGCAAATAACAGATTCTTTCCTTCTCCGTACTAAATAAACATCAGAGCAACTCCTTTATAATCAGTGAGATGATCAGTGTTACTGGCTGTGAAAATCCATAAACAGACAGTGACAACCCTCTGAGCGGTTCTGGGAGAAAATTTAGATAGATAGGTACTGTCAGGAGTTTACTTTATTTTAACAAAAAAACATATTAAACAAAAAGTTTTTGTTTTTTATTCTTAACCATTCAAGTAGGCAGTACAACAAAGCCCATAGACAGCAGCAGCAGCGGACAGGAAGAGAGAAGGGAGACCGCATGTGCGCACCATCTTCCCATATAGCTGATCGGCGGGGGTGCTGGGTGTCGGACCCCCACCAATCTGATATTGATGACCTATCCATTCTGTTACCTATCCATTCTGTCAGGTAACATACCGGACACTATGGTGGAACCCCACCGGACCCCATAACAGGCGGTGGATTCCCATCAGATGCCGTTATACCTTTTCCAGACGCCGATCTGATGATCTGGCGTCTGGAAAAGGTGGCGGCGATAAACGAATGAACAAGCAAGCGCGCATTCGTCGGGTGATTGTGATCTTTCAGGACCAAAAATCACCATTGTTCCTGTACTGTCTAAACAGCGATCTGCTGCCCCTGTACAATGATTGTCTATGGGGACAGTGATGGCTGTACTGATCGCCTATCCCCATACAGAGGGGGTGATAACCACATGTAAATGTAGCTCTCATCTCCACTGACAATCAGGCAATTATCAGCACCTCTACTTCACTCCTGGTAATCTGCCAGATCCGTCTGTTTAAAAGGACCTTTTCAGCCTTATTTGAACTTTCCTTTCTTGGGGGAGTTAGTGTGGTCCTTGTTCTTCATCTTGAAATTACAAGAAAGACTTTATCCAGTCAGTGCCACACCTAAAGGAGCCAGCCTGGAGTAAAGCCTCCTCAGAACTTCAGCAGAAAACAATCCAACGTGTGAAATGGAAACCTACCATACAGTCCTCGTATAGTGCATTACCGCACCCCACCGACCGCACACACACAAGAACACAAGACAAAGCACTTACCTGGCCCTCACGCCGCCGGCACTGGCCACAGGAAGCTCACTGCCTCCCTGTCCGCGGGTCCATGCTGAGGCTGCTTCCCCTTCCCATCCCGTGGTGAGATCATGCAGAGGATGGTGGCGAATCCGGAGAGATGATTGGCTGCGGCCTCTGACAAAGCCCTCTCTGGAGCTGGCTGCCTGGAGCGGCGCTGGAGAGACGCGGGTTTCCTGTCACTCCTATCCGCCCTCCTATCACAGGACTGGAAGTGGCGGACTTCAGGACGGGATAATGCCTCATGTATCTGGGCCGGCCATTCACTGTAGGTTGTGACTAGAAGCTGGAGAAAGCTCATCAGGCGCCATCTTTCCGAGGACATGTCCCCAGGGCGTATTATTAGAGGCGCTGGCGGTTCTGCCTGCTGTGCTCTCTGGGGACAGGGTGGGGTCCTGTTGGGGTCATATCAGTACCAATACTAAATGAAAAATGTTTATTGTCAGTCGCAGAATACGACGTGCTCGACATTCTGGCTACAACCAGTTTAAAGCTGTATTACAAACAAGGTTAAAAAACAGATTTTTATTATCCCCCAAATCACAGACAGCCAATATTTTTTATGAACAATTTGGAAAACCATAAAGAATGATAATGATTATAAGTAGCTCAATACACTGATAACACCTCATTACCAGCATATATTGTGAGCTGTAAAATGATGCTAATTATCACCAAAATAATCTAATCAGATACCACCAGCATAAAAAAAAAAAAATCACCGGCACGTTTATTTAAATTTGCACAGACACAGTAAAAAAAAAGTCTATTTTTATGGACTGTCTGGAAATTTCTGATTACACTAACAGATTATCTGACAGATTTTCTGACCAATCATTGGTTAGATTGCCGTTTACACACACAGATCTTTTGTTATACTCACCAACTATTGGTCTGCGCTTTCCCTTTTTCAATCTGTACTGAGATCCGTCACAGGAGCTCAATAGTGGAGAAAAATGCTTCCGTTTTGTCCCTATTCATTGTCAATGGGGAGAAATCTGAACTGAACAAAACAGAGTGCACCAGAATGGACGGTCCCCCAGAGCCAGGGGCGTAGCAATAGGGGAAGCAGGGGAAGCAGCTGCTTTGGGGCCCAGACCCACAAGGGGCCCCCTCAGGAGGGAGACTAAAAGATTTTATTGTCAGGCCCCCCTCAACAGTATTATACAATGACATTATATACAGTGACACTATAGAAAGCGGATGGAGCGGCTGTCAGGCCTTGTCTAGGAGAGCTCAATCTTGACTAGCCACAAGAGTGAGGGTTGCATGTGAGTTTGGGGTTGCGAGGAAGTTTCTGGGGGGCCCCATTCAAAAATTTGCTGTGGGGCCCAGTTAGTTGTAGTTACGCCACTGCCCAGAGCTCTTATCTTGGGGGACACATGGGGGCACAATGACAATTTATATATATACTAGCAGAAAGACCCGGCTTCGCCTGGGTATATTTCATCTATTTATTTAATGTTTCTGTGTGTCGTTGCAGAGAGAAAGTCAATGCAGCTGACAGAAGTTCATTTTTACCTTCATTTTTTCAATCCCCGTTGGCTGCGGAGTGGGAGGGGCGTGGCCTGACAGAGTCGGAGCGTGGTTTCGCGAGATCTGGGGCGGGAGTCAGAGTGGCATGAATTACAGGTCGATGACATGGTAATTTATGGGGACCCACAATGGGTAGCAGTGGAAAAAAACATCTTTTATTAGTATTGAATGGTCATAGTCTAAAATTAGTCAATTTCATCTACGATTTTTGTGTCGTTGCAGAGAGAAATTCACCCTCCCACCCCTGCAGCTGATTTTTTTCAATCCCCGTTGCCTGCGGAGGGGGCGTGGCCTGGCAGAGTTGGGGGTGTGGATCATCAAGATGCTTTGAACGGTTGTAGTCTGAAATTAGTCTATTTCATCTAAAATTTTGTGTGTCGTTGCAGAGAGAAATTCACCCTCCCACCCCTGCAGCAAACAGAAGTTTATTTTTACCTTTATTTTTTCAATCCCCGTTGGCTGCGGAGTGGGAGGGGGCGTAACCTGACAGAGTCGGGGGCGTGGATTAGCAAGACACTTCACATGGGTGTATTTAATCTATTTCACTTAATGTTTCTGTGTGTCGTTGCAGAAAGAAAGTCAACCTCCCACCCATCCCTGCAGCTGACAGAAGTTGATTTTTACCTTTATTTTTTCAATCCCTGTTGGCTGCGGAGTGGGAGGGGGCATGGCCTTACAGAGTCGGGGCGTGGCTTAGCAAAGCGCTTCGCATAGGTGCATTTAATCTATTTCATTTAATGTTTCTGTGTGTCGTTGCAGAATGGCTGCGGAGTGGGAGGGGGCGTGGCCTGACAGAGACGGGACGTGGCTTAGCAAAAGACTTCGAACGGTTGTAGTCTATAATTAGTCTATTTTATCTAAAGTTTTGGGTGACGTTGCAGAGAGAAATTCACCCTCCCACCCCTGCAGCTGATTTTTTTCAATCCCCGTTGCCTGCGGAGGGGGCGTGGCCTGGCAGAGTTGGGGGTGTGGATCATCAAGATGCTTTGAACGGTTGTAGTCTGAAATTAGTCTATTTCATCTAAAATTTTGTGTGTCGTTGCAGAGAGAAATTCACCCTCCCACCCCTGCAGCAAACAGAAGTTTATTTTTACCTTCATTTTTTCAATTCCCATTGGCTGCGGAGTGGGAGGGGGCGTGACCTGACAGAGTCGGGGGCGTGGATTAGCAAGACGCTTCGCATGGGTGTATTTAATCTATTTTATTTAATGTTTGTGTGTGTTGTTGCAGAAAGAAAGTCAACCTCCCACCCATCCCTGCAGCTGACAGAAGTTGATTTTTACCTTTATTTTTTCAATCTCTGTTGGCTGCGGAGTGAAAGGGGGTGTGGCCTGACATAGTTGGGGGTGTGGCTTAGTGAGACCTGGGGCGGGGGTTTTAAGTACTTCTTTTAGGGTGGCCTGAATTAAAGGTCAATACCATGCTTATTTATGAGCCCACGCAATAGACAGCAGTGGAGGAAAACATCTTTTATTACTACTGAACTGTAGTAATAGAAAAACACATACCGTATTTTTTGCTTTATAAGACGCACCCGAAGATAAGACGCACCCCAGATTTTAGAGTAGGAAAATAAGAAAAAAATATTTTTCATCAGACCACATATCTGACCCCCCCATAAATTTCAGGACATCACATCAGGCCCCCATCAGACCTCAGATCAGCCCAGCGTTCCCCCATCAGACCTCAGATCAGCCCAGCGTTCCCCCATCAGACCTCAGATCAGCCCAGCGTTCCCCCATCAGACCTCAGATCAGCCCAGCGTTCCCCCATCAGACCTCAGATCAGCCCAGCGTTCCCCCATCAGACCTCAGATCAGCCCAGCGTTCCCCCATCAGACCTCAGATCAGCCCAGCGTAACCCATCAGACCTCAGACCAGCCCAGCGTAACCCATCAGACCTCAGACCAGCCCACAGTGCCCCCATGAGACCACTCTGTGCCCCCATCAGACCTCAGACCAGCCCACAGTGCCCCCATTAGACCACTCTGTGCCCCCATCAGACCTCAGACCAGCCCACAGTGCCCCCATTAGACCACTCTGTGCCCCCATCAGACCTCAGACCAGCTCACAGTGCCCCCATTAGACCACTCTGTGCCCCCATCAGACCTCAGACCAGCTCAGTGCTCCATTAGACCACTCTGTGCCCCCATCAGACCTCAGACCAGCTCACAGCGCCCCCATTAGACCAATCTGTGCCCCCATCAGACCTCAGACCAGCTCACAGTGCCCCCATTAGACCACTCTGTGCCCCATCAGACCTCAGAACAGCTCACAGTGCCCCCATTAGACCAATCTGTGCCCCCATCAGACCTCAGACCAGCTCACAGTGCCCCCAGTAGACCACTCTGTGCCCCCATCAGACCTCAGATCAGCCCAGCGTGCCCCATAACAATAAAATAAAAAACTTCACTTACCTGTCCAGCGCTCCGGCGCTCCTTAGGCTTTCCGGCCCGACTCTGCACTGTCACCTGACTGCGTGCAGCGTCAGGTCATAGTGCGCGCACTACGTCCTGACGCTGTACGCGTTCAGGACAGTGCAGCGCCGGGCCGGGAAGCCTGAGGAGCCGCGGCAGGACAAGTAAGTGAAGTTTTTTATTTTATTGCTATGGTGCACGCTGGTCTGATCTGAGGTCTGATGGGGGGGGGAGGTCCCGGCCCCCCCGGCAGCTAAAACATACAAGTGAGCGCTTCCATAATGGAAGCGCTCACTTGTATTCGTTTTATAAGACGCACTGCAATTTTCCCCCTACTTTTGGGGGAAAAAAAGTGCGTCTTATAAAGCGAAAAATACGGTAAGTTATATTTATGATAACCGGAATACCTTTAACAGTGTCAGTGAATAGAAATGGATGAGATCCTCAGCTGCTGATAATTACCTGGTTGTTATGGAAACCTGCCCTCCCTGTGTTCGCCTTTGCAGAGAATGGCAGTTGGAGTTTAAAACCAAAGCTCCCAGTTGTAATGTTGGCTAATGGAGATCATATTTTGGGAATATCTCGGGAACGGTATGTCCTAGAGAGATGAGACCTGGTCTAAAACCTTCCCGGACACCTGATGTACCTGTGTGCCGAATTTGGTGAAAATCGGTCCAGTAGTTTGGTCGCGCATAGAGAACAGACAGACAGAAACTCATTTTTATATTATTAAGAGATTAGGTAGTGCCCTTTCTCTCCTTTTCCCACCCTTTTCTATTTTTTGATATTTATTTTTATAATTTGTTGTGTGCTGAATTAGTGGGTTAGCATCACTCAGTATTTCTGGGTGGATTTGGTTATCAGTAATTAAATATGGTTAGCAGTTTATTTATTTAATGGGGTATTAATTATCAAATTATGAAAATGTATTGTCTTATTTAAGGTAACCCATAATAAAAGCATTGCGGCCATTTTCATCCAATTCAGATTGTGGTGTCTTTATTAGTTAAGTTAATGTAGTAGGTGAAATGTGCCTCCATGCATTCCGTTCCGTCTGGTTGCGTCCCTATCGTGGACAGAATAACACTGCAGGCAGCGGTTTTCTGGATCTGTCATGACTCACAATGCAAGTCAATGGGGACGGATCTGTTTTCTCAGACACAATAGAAAACAGATCCGTCCTCTATTGACTTTCAGTGGAGGTCACGACGGATCCGTCTTGTCTATGTTAAACATAATAAAACCAGATCCGTTCCTAATGGATGCAGACGGTTGTGTCATCAGTAATGGAAGAATTTTTGCTGATCCATGACGGATCCAGCAAAAATGCTGGTGTGAAAGTAGCCTAATACAGTCTGCCATTTTCTTGGTGTAAAAAAATAAAGGGACACATTTAAAAAGAGTGGCTTTTTACACCAGCTTTAGGGCCCTTTCACACGACCGTATGCCTTCTGAGACATATTGTCCGTGAGCAGGCCATATGTCCCGAAGCGGCATCGATCGTGCGCATGGGAGCACACAGCATCATCGATTACAATGATGCTGTGCACGTCGGGCTGCACGCGGGGCTATTGTCCCGCTCTCATAAGATCTTATGAGTGAGTGCGGGACAATAGCCCCGCGGGCAGCCTGACGTGCACAGCATCATTGTAATCGATGATGCTGTGTGCTCCCATGCGCACGATCGATGCCGCTTCGGGACATATGGCCTGCTCACGGACCGTATGTCTCGGCGGGCATACGGTCATGTAAAAGAGCCCTTATTTCCTCCCTTCCTGCACTGCCATTAGATTTGTATAATGTATGACGAGATATGCACCTTGTCATCTGGGGCAGTCCTTGGCAGTAAATGTTAGTAAAGTCGAGGCACTGTCCTCGTCGTGCCCAACTGGCAGACACAGTGTAAAACCGGCCATGCAACTAAATATTGGGGACTTGCGACTATTTTACGACTAAAATAGTGGCAAGTCCCTTAGTAAATGAGCCCCTAAAGAGTATTGCTTTAAAATATATCACTGTGACAGTGTTGATAAATTTCCCAGAAAATGTCATATTTCTAGTCTCCATATGGTACTCTGTATGTGAGCCAAGTTCTCCAGCGTACACGTGCCACTTTTTTGCACACACTAAATTGATGCATATGTGCCTTTTTTTTCTTTGCTCAAAATAGCCCTTAAAGGGGTTGTCTCACTTCAACAAATGGCATTTAAAATAATATTTAAAAAAAATAATATTTTAATAATATTTAAAATATAGAAAAAAATCTCCTATGCGGTGAACGCCGTAATGGGAAAAAAAATGAACAACACTTTTTAATCATCTTGTCCCCCAAAAAAATAGGATAGGACTGCCTTATTATGGGCCGGACATTCCAAAAATGAGGATTGCACACAGATTTTGTGATGTTTTATTTTATTCTTTTGCGTGGTATCAAGTATCGCAGTACCTTTTTATGGTATCAAAATCAAATCAAAATTTTGGTATCGTGACAATTCTACTCTCTAGGACCCACTGCTAACTCCAGAACAGGCCCCTGAAGTGAAGGGGAGCAGACTGCACATGCGTGGCTTGCTCTCCTATGGGACTTTTTAAAATAGTTCAGCGAGTGTGCTCAGCTATTTTCAGAAGTCCCATAGTAGGGACTGGAGAGCAAGCTGCACAGGCACTGTCACCTCTCTATTCACCCCTATGGGTCTGCCAGAAATCAGCACTAGGCTATTCCATAAGCAGTGAATGGAGGGCGGCTGCACATGTGGGGCTGTTCTCCTTTCACTTTGAGGTCCCTGTTTTGGAGACAGGAGTGGGAGCTGCGCCCAGATGGTGTCCCAGATGGGAATACACCTTTAAAGGGGTATTCTCATCTTGGACAATGGGGGCATATCACTAGGATATGCCCCTATTGTCTTATAGGTGCGGGTCCCACTGCTGGGACCCGCACCTATATCGAGAACGGAGCGGGGAGCGCTGCGCCTGGAGGACCCCGGGTTTCCCGGGGTCCGGCCACCACCAGGCGCAGCTCCCCGCTGCGCTCATAGAAATGAATGGGAGCCGGGCCGTGCTTGCGCGGTGCGCTCCCATTCATTTCTATGGAGTCGACGGAAATAGCCGAGCCAGCGCTCGGCTATTTTCACCGGCCCCATTGAAATGAATGGAGGGCGGCCGCGCATGCGCAGTGCGCCCTCCTTCACTTTGGGGGCCCCGTTCTCGATATAGGTGCGGGTCCCAGCGGTGGGACCCGCACCTATAAGACAATGGGGGCATATCCTAGCGATATGCCCCCATTGTCCAAGATGAGAATAACCCTTTAAAAGGGTTTTCCAGGATTCTGACATTGATTACCTATAGAGCTGAGCGAACGTGCTCGAAACGAGCACTGTACCGCTCGGCTCTGTTTCGAGCATGTTCGCTCATCTCTAATTACCTATCCTCAGAACAAGTCATTAATATCTGATCGGTGAGGGCCTGATAGTCCTCTACCCCACTGATCAGCTGTTCCCTGAAGCTTCCAGCACTGGATCTAGAACTTTGAATGGAGAAGGAAGCAGACAGCTCCATTCAAAGTGTATTGGCCATGCTGGGTTACTGCAGCTTATGTCCTATTGACATGAATAGGAGATGAACTGCAGTAACCGAGCACAGCCACTACGTTTTAAATGTAGCTGTTTTTCATGTTGTATTCACATTGCTAGTTCCAGTGCCAGAGACTGAAGGGAGCAGCTGATCTTGGGGTGTGTGGAGCGTTGGACCCTCACTGATTGGATATTAACCCCTTTCCCAACCTCCACTGTACAAGTCAGGTCTTTAAACATGGCTCTCATAGACAACCGAGTGCCATAGCCATAGTTTTACACAGCAGACACCCATCGCTAGCGTCTGCGATCAGCGATAACACCAATCTTGGACATTTCACCACTCAGATGCCATTGTCAACTGTGAACACGTCATCTAAGAGGTTTTTCACCTGAGTGCTACACTTCTACTTCCTGAATGGCTCCCCCCATGACGGGATTGGGGGAGCTGTTCATTCATTGTGGTACCCTTGAGCCTTCTAAAGGTAATTCATTGCAATCTGTGGGGGAAACAATCTAATGATCACGTATTAAAGACTTAAGTGGTCACAAAAGGTGGGTTTACATCGCACGGTGTTACAACCGATTGTGAGGAAGGAAATGTTCTGCATTTACATGCAGAGATCTCCTTCACTGTATGAGGACGAGGGATTGCTACTGTGATCGCTCGTCGCTCGCTCATTTATCGGGTGATTGGCAGCACATTTAGATGGGCAGATTGTTGGGAACGAGGGTTTGTAGGAACGGTCTGTCCCGAGAATCGGGCAGTCTAAATCCACCTTAACTTTTCAAACAACCTATACTCTGTGGTCACTTTAGGTGACCTTGAACTAATGTGCAAATTACTTTGATTAAAAATTTTCATGTTACTCACTCTAAAAACCTTTTTGAAATCCCTGCTACTAGAAGTCCTTGCAATTTTGCTGTCCACTTACTAAGTGAATCCTGTCCTTAGCAGCAGAGCTTAGGCCTGGAAGGCTGTCAACTCCTAATTATCTGACACTGGAGAGAAGAAATTAACTGATCCCTGACATTAGAGATGAGCGAAGCGATTCGTCGATTCGTATCGAATCTTGGGATTTTTCAGCTGCGAAGCGAATCCGAATATTAGGTGATTCGCTTCGCTTTTGTACGCATCGCTACGTAGTTTGTCCGCTAAATGATACGCTATTCTACGTATAATTTAGTTACTCTATACGCTGTTGCGTAGACTCCTCCCTGGTAGTTACTCTACATGCTGTTGCGTACGAATTCTATTCAGCGATGCAGACTCCTCCCTGGTAGTTCTGCCCCCTTCTCCTGCGCGCGAGGAAGACGTGGCAAGTTAGCAGAGTAAGATGGCGGCGAGACTGCGAGGTCCTGACTGGGGAAGCATGTTGTGGGCAGACGACCCCGAAGAGGAGAAGGAACCGGAGGAGATCTATCTCTCACAGCTCAACAGGAAGTCGGATGAGGTGCCTGCTGAGGTGGTGACTCCACTGGCTGACACGGCAGAGGCGGCAGGAGTTCCCACTCCGCTGCGCAAGGACTACTTATGCCAGAATTTGATGGTCCCTGAGGCTGTCACCCGGAACGCCCAGACCCTCTGGGAATATAAAAAGCTGGTGGAGGAGTGGGTGGTGCAAGTTTTGGAGCACCCACAGTCCAATGACCCTAAGCTGGAGCGCCGAAGGGGAACCGTTATTTGGTTCAACGTGGAGCGGGGTGTCGGTTTCATCGGCGATGAGGAGACGGCGGAGGAATTGTATGTTAACCGCCGTATCTTCCGCCCATACGCCACAATCTACATGCAGGGGATTACGTGGAGTATACCCCCATGAAGAGCCTCCAAGGCCCCTTTGCTACTGGGGTGAAAGTCTTAAAGCGACCACCTACTCCTGCAGCGCCCCCGGAAGACTGGAGTGAGGAGGCCCAGGCCGCAGAAGAGGCTTGTGACCTTGAGACCTGAAGAGAAATCCCAAGGTCAGGATCAGCCAGAACCCCTGATTCCTGATTTGCCGCCACCGATACCACCGATCCTTCATGTGGGACAGATGACCACGAACACTTTCGTGTACCATCCAACTGCGGTATAGTACCACTACCAACTGCCATGCCCATGGCAGTTGCAGGCCACACCGTCCGCCGCTCGTGGAAGAGCGTTACCATTACCGTTACAGCCGGAGATTCTGTCACCTGGTATGCCGGCAGGAGGATCTGGCCACTACAGAGTGATGGGCAGGGCCCAAGTTACCACTGCCTTTGCCAGTGTGACAGCCCAGTCACCAAGAAGACCATCCTTGAGAGGTCGGCGGGGGTCTGCTGCCGCAGCCAGGGCCGCTTTCATGATGAGGCAGGAGCGCCCTCTCATGTCCTTTAGCTCCAGCAGCAGTGAGAGATGTGATTTGGGATGTGAAATTAGGGATGTGATTTGAGGTCTTTTGGGGGGGTCTGAGCTGCAGTCTACGTAATTAACATTGAGTTTCTGATCTAAGGTCTGTTTAGGGGTCTGATTTACATAGAGGGTCTGATCTGATGTCTGATGAGAAATGTTTTTTTCTTATTTTCCTATTTTAAAACCTAGGTGCGTCTTATGGGTCTTATAAGCAGGCATGGGATTCGGCCAGTTCCCTCAGGTTCTACAGATCCAGTTGTTAAAATTACCAATCCGGCTGGCAGCTGGAGATGAGCCCTTCCATTCCATAGTTTAGCTCCTTAGGCTTTTTAAAAGTTGGATGGTATGTGTGTGTAGTGTATATGTGGTATATTTATGTATGTGTACCATGTGTATAGCGTATTTATGTGTATGTGTGTTGCATATATGTGAGGTATATGTAAACATGTGTCATGACCGCATGTCCGCCGTTGAGTTGGAAGCCTTGAGTAGGGAACCTATTGTTAAAAATCTGAATCCCACCCCTGCTTATAGGGTGAAAAATATGGTACTTTATCAACCATGAGACTGAGAGTCTAGCTCTGTTCTAATCAGTCTGCTTACAAGTTTGTGAAGGGAAGTCTAGACCAAGTACTGGTAAACTGTCTGCATGTGGACAAGCCCACCAAAGAGAACAGCAAAATGCAGAACAGCTGATCAATTAGCAGCCAAAAACACATACCTGAGTGCTTTGGAAAACTAAACCATATCCCCAGCCATAACATCCATTTTTGAGGTATTGTTGAAAACTCGCTTAGGGCTCGTTCACATCACCGTTAGGGATTCCGTTCAAGCTTGTTATAACGATGTTATAACGGAAAGAAACGGAATCCCTAGGACGGACATCAAAACGGACACCTTTAAGAGGCATTCCGTTTTGATCCGTCATAATAGAAGTCTATGGGAAAGCATAACGGATCCGTCTGGATGCCGTTATGCCCGACAGAAACCAAAGTTCTGTCGACAACTTTAAAAAGTTATACAAAACAGTGATACACACTCCAAAATTGTAATTTTTTTAGTATTAAAATACAGGAAACTATATAAATGTGGTATTGCTCTAATCATACTGACCCGGATAATGAACGTAACAGGTCAGTTATATTGCATATGGAATGCTGTAAAAACGAAACCCAGACTGTAGCAGAATTGCGTTTTTCTACCTACCTTCTTTTGAATTTTATTTCCAGCTTCCCACTACATAATATGCAATTTTAAATAGTATTTTGGAATGGTAAATTGGCATTAGAAAGTGGAACTACAGAAACAGTCCCTCAGACAGCTATATGAACGGAAAAATAAAAAAGTTATGCATCTGGGAAGGCAGGGAGTAAAAAACAAAAGTGCAAAAACTGAAAATCTCTGCATCAGGAAAGGTTTAATTACCTATCCTGAAGATATGTCAGGAGCCTGGAAAACCCTTTTACATAGGGGTAAAATGGACCTGTCTGAATGAAGCTTTGTATGTTCTTTTCATACAATTTTTGTACTCTCTAGTCTGGTTTTTAGGAGGCCATTTAATGGATGCAATTGTGGCCTGTAATTTAATGTTATTACGGCATCTTTAATATGTAAGATTCCAATTACAGGTTCCCCTTACATGTACTCACACACTGGCAGCATCAAGGCTATTTTCACAAGTTTTACTTAGGCTAAAAATACTGTAGCTGGTCTCGCCACTGACTGCACTGTTTCCTGACAGTGGTTTCAGCATAGATACACTAGCCTTGAGCATTAGACGAGAACATGTTCAAGGCTAGTGTATCTATGTGTAAACATGGAAGAAAATGTCACTTCAACATACTGTGTCTGGAAGTTTGATCCTACATAAAATCGTGGCAAAATGCTGTGTTTTTGAAAATCAGATCATGTGGAAACAGCCTTACTGACCAGGAGTACTGATTACACAAAACCTGTTGGTTCCCATGAATCAGCGCTGGTATGGAGCCTTCTCATTTAGGATGAATCACAGGCAGCATGCATCCCACTCTGTATGAGTGTACAAGGGGGCTGAGCGTATCGCAGACAGCTTCTTCAGCTCACTTGCTGGTTCGGGATCCCACCAAGGATATCACCGACTCCCTGGTGGGCCAGTCTGAGCCTGGGGGTGATATGAATTTTTCATGTAATTTTAGTCCCCTTAGGAGACTTGAGCCTACAATTGTTTGATCGCTTATACCATAGACTGCAATAGTATAATATTGCAGCATATGGGATTTTTACTGCCTGCTTATTAAGCACTGTTACAAGCAGGGTTTAACAGGTACTTTCCTATGGCAGACCCATGAGCCTTCACAAGGCCCCAGGCTGCCATAGTAAGTGATCTGAACCCTGGAGTTTCACCCTAGGGGCTTGGATGCTAGGACAGAGGAAGCCCCTTCCTGTGTCTTATCTTTCATATCTAATGGTTGCTATTGACCAGTATCTGAGTGGTTAAATGGCCAGGATCAGAGTTATCTCCTATCCTGGTCATTGTGGGAAGGTGTCAGCAGTATTGCACACTGAATATACAGTTACTCCAGGTGCAAAGAGAGGTTAATATTTGTTTGAGGAGTGGATATGTCCCTCCCAGTGCAGCATATGCCAGATTCATCAACAGCGTGCACAGGAAAAATAGGACAAAATGTAAGGTGACTCTAAAGGCATCACACTTTTTACAAACATTCCTATGGGGGAAGTAAGTAGAGTAGGCGCTTTATAAAAAAATTGAGTTCAGTCAGATTGACATATTTTTCTATACATCAATGTACTTGTTCCTACTTATCCTGGGAGTCCCCTGGTTTTCACACTTCAAGGGTTCGTTCACACGACCGTATTTTTCTTTCCGTGTCCGTTCCGTTTTTTTGCGGACCGTATGCGGAACCATTCATTTCAATGGGTCCGCAAAAAAAAACGGAAGGTACTCCGTGTGCATTCCGTTTCCATATGTCCGTATTTCCATTCCGCAAAAATATAGAACATGTCCTATTATTCTCCGCATTATGGACAAGGATAGTAGTGTTCTATTAGGAGCCAGCTGTTCCGTTCCGCAAAATACGGAATGCACACGGACGCCATCCGTATTTTTTTTGCGGATCCGTTTTTGCGGACCGCAAAACACATACGGTTGTGTGAATGAAGCCTAACCCCAATACAGGGATCTGGACTTCGCTGCAGGGGATCCACCATGCTGCTACCTCCTGGAGTAGTCACAGTCAGGGACAGACAGAGTACTAGCAATCTGATGAACAGTGAGGAGTCAACACGGTAATCAGGAACAGGTTGGGTAGACGGTGGAGGGTCAGAGTTAGTAAACTGGCAGGGTTCAGTACACAGTTTTTATATATGCTAATGAGCCTCAGGGGGAGTGTTTCTGTTAAAGGGGTTGTCCAAGTTATGGAAAAAAAAATATAGCACTGTAAATCTGATGGGTAGCAATATATAACTAAGTTCAGCAAGTTTTAGGCAAAAAAAAAATCTATATTTCCTCATTTCCCTGGTTCTCTTCTGGCCTTTGTTTACATGCAATAACAACAATCTCTGCCCCTCCCCCTTCTCCCCCTTCTGTGACGTCTCGTGTACAGACTGTTATCTGAACTCTGAGGCTTGTGAACCAAATATCATAGACCAGGGAGATAAGCTGACATCACAGGTCATGTGACCCTCAGTCAACTCTGAGAAACCAGCAGCTTTAGAAACACAAAGTATATGGGAAAGTTGTTATACCTGACAAGTTAGAAACATATAAAGAACAAAAAAATAACTTGGACAACCCCTTTAAAGGCTCTGCTCTCTCTGCAACTGCCGCACCCTCTGCACTTTGATAGACTTTAGGAAATCAGGGCCAGGTGTGATGACGTTTACACTGCCTGGCCCTGTCAATCAAAGTGCCTTCTTCTCGACAATCTACTGTAATATCATCCCACATAAAGGGACCTTATCGCTTGCATATTTTTAGAAATAAAACAAGTTTACTGGCGCTCTTACTTAAAAAATGTTGCGAGTATGCTGCAAGGAAGGTCAGTGCCACAATGACAATTTGAAGAAGTAAAAAAAGAATTCCTGCGCTTACTCTCTGATTGCACCTAAGTACCAGTGACTAGAAGTGGGGTTCTACCATGTCTGCTGTCCTCTAAGTTGTAATAAGTATCTATTTGTGACACCGTCACATCTACCTGAACTTGCAGAGGAGAGTCTTTCATGTTGATGTGCAGTGGTGAATAGTTGATAGTTGTCCCGATCCTCCAGTCTGGTAGAAGCAGTCAGGCTGTGTAGTTGGAAAATGTGCTCCGGCCGGCAGTACGTTTCCTATTCAAAAAGGCTTTCACTCCAAATCAGAGCGCTGGTAACGTCACAGGTACAGGAGCTGTTGTGGACCAAAAATCAGACGCATTTCAAAATGATCGCCTTTCTTCCTCAGGGATAGAGTCCTCTTGCCTGTGCTTCTCCTTATAATTATCATAAGGAAGCACGGGCAAGAGGACTCTATCCCTGAGGAAGTAAGGCGATCCTTTTGATATGTGCAGGAATTCTTCTTTTACTTGAATAATTTTCCTGCTTCAACTTCAAGAACTATTTACTTGCTGCCTAATATATCCCACACCTTACCAGGTACCATTGTACAAGACAATAAATGTTAGCTTTAAAAACAGGACCATATGTTTTACCTGTGCGCTATCCACCGACTCATAGCAAAACCGACTCATTGGATTCTATGGGGCCATACATACATTTGTGTTTTTGCAGATCCATGTGGCCATATAGCAAATTATGCAACATATGCTATCCTGGTCCATATTGTGGTCAAGACTAGCCCTTTTTTTCATAGGAGTGAAAAAAATACAGAATAGATATATAGAAGGTATCTGCATTTTGCGGATCCATTGTTTGCGGATCAAAATACGGACATGGCTGTGTGCATAAAGCCTTATTCACTTATCAGTGGTTTTAATGTTATAACTGATATTTGTGTACGTAGGTATGTGTATAGATAAATAGATAGATAGATAGATAGATAGATAGATAGATAGATAGATAGATAGATAGATAGATGTACAGTGTGCCAGACAGATATTCATACACACATACGGCTTAGTCATTCCCTCCACACAGTCTGCTAAGTGACACATATATGAGTGACTTGCTAGAACTCAGAATGCCTATTTCAATTAAATAATTTGAACATATTTGCAGGAAATCAGAAATGTCTATATTATCTTTATATACTAAAGTATAGGATAAAGCATTATGTATATAGAGAACACCCAGTGCAGTGTCCCACAGACCCTTTTGAAAAGTTCACAATCCTGAGTATATCCGCATATTTTCATGGGGCAGGAAGAGACAGTGACCACATCTGTGAGTCACAGGATGAATTTGCTGAGATCTTGGCTGCCGAAATATGCCCACGCCTTGATTAACCTCAGTACAGCTGGAATATCCTATGTGAATGTAGTGCACAATACAATTAGTGCCTTTATTGAGAGGACCTGTTCTCAATTCATGAAAGGTGGTGCCTGACCAGACGGACCCCTGCTGATCAGAGTGATCTACACATTCATTGTTTATACAGACACGGCATCTTGTTCTTGGGTGGCTATTAGTGATGAGCGAAGTTTGATTTAGTTGATTTGACGAACTTCATCCAGAAATTTGATTTGTTATCAATTAATTAGTCACAAATCGCCATAAATCAGTTATACCCATACGTCACAGTGGCTGAGGGAATGTATACGCAGCGGGTGCCTGGTGTATCATACAGGAGACTCCCAGTCACAATGATGGGGAATGGCAATCAGGGTGAATAGGACAAGGGATCAAAAGATCCCAGGTTCTAGCCCCCTAAGGGGGTTAAAAGTTGTCCCTGAAAAAAATTCAAGTTTAAATCACCCCTTTCCCAATTTTACATATAAAAATATATAAACAAAAAAAAAAATATTAGGTATTACCTTATTCGAAAATGTCTGAGCTATTAATATATTGATAAAAAATTCAAGTCCAATGATAGTCGTAATGGAAAAAAAATAAAAACACATGACTTGCCACCCTCCACCCCCCAAAAAAAAATTTTTTTGAATAAAGTGTTCAAAAAGTAGTACATACCATAAAAACCAATACAATATAAAAAAAAGTTATGGCTGTCAGAAAATGGTGATGGAAAGAAAATTTATATTTTTTTCAAAGGTTTTTTATTTAATGCTGTAGATTAAAAAATACCAATAAGTTTTGATGTTATGACATTTTTAGTGCACAGTGAACACCATGATGTCAAAACCTCAAAAACCTTGATGGAATTGTAGTTTGTTTTTGTTTTTTTTCAACATAACCCCACAAAGATTTTTTTCCCCCATTTTCCATTAATACATAGTAACATAGTTTATAAGGCTGAAAAAAGACATCTGTCCATCCAGTTCAGCCAGTTATCCTATAGGTTGATCCAGAGAAAGGCAAAAAAACCCCTGTGAGGTAGAAGCCAATTTTCCCCACTTTAGGGGAAAAAATTCCTTCCCGACTCCAATCAGGCAATCAGAATAATTCCCTGGATCAATGACCCATCTCTAGTAACTATAACCTGTAATATTATTACAATCCAGAAATACATCCAGGCCCCTCTTGGACTCGTGAACTTACCATTGCCACCTCCTCAGGCAGAGAGTTCCATAGTCTCACTGCTTTTACCGTAAAGAATCCTTTTCAATGTTTGTGTACAAACCTTCTTTCCTCCAGATGCAGAGGATGTCCCCTCGTCACAGTCCTGGGGATAAATAGATCATGGGACAGATCTCTGTACTGACCCCTGATATATTTATACATAGTTATTAGATCTCCCCTCAGTTGTCTTTTTTCTAAACTGAATAACCCTAATTTTGATCATCTTTCTGGGTACTGTAGTCCACCCATTCCAGTTATTACTTTATTTGCCCTTCTATGAACCCTCTCCAGCTCTGCTATGTCTGCCTTGTTCACAGAAGCGCAGAACTTTACACAGTATGTGTATACAGTATGTGTAGTCTGACTAGTGATTTGTAAAGTGGAAGGACTATGTTCTCATCACGCCCCTTTTGATGCAACCCATTATATTATTGGCCTTGGCAGCAGCTGTCTGACACTGGTTTATGCAGCTTAGTTTGCTGTTTACTAAAATACCTAGGTCCTTTTCCATGTCAGTGTTACCCAGTGTTTTACCATTTAGTATGTACTTACCAAAAAAAAAAATAACAATATATGTGATAAAATACAAAAATTTATTGTGAGTATATTAAAAAGTACATCCAAACATTGAATACACAATTAGCGCTAATTGTGTATTCAATGTTTGTATGTACTTTTTAATATACTCACAATAAATTGTTGTATTTTATCGCATATATTGTTATTTTATTTGTGGTAAATAATTAGAGAGCCCTGTTTGGTGCACACCGTATCGGTATGTGTATTGTGCTCTAAATTTTTTTGATGTGATACTGACATTTAGTATGTACTGGTGACTTGCATTATTCCTTCCAATGTGCATAACCTTACATTTGTCAGTGTTAAACCTCATCTGCCACTTCTCTGCCCAAGCCTCCAGTCTATCCAGATCAATCTGTAGCAGTGTACTGTCCTCTTCTGTGTTAATTACTTTACACAGTTTAGTGTCATGCAAAAATTAATATTTTACTGTTTAAGCCTTCTACAAGATCATTAATAAATATATTGAAGAAATTAGGGCCCAATACTGATCCCTGTGGTACCCCACTACTGACAGTGACCCAATATGAGTATGTACCGTTAATAACCACCCTCTGTTTTCTATCACTGAGCCAGTTACTTACCCACATACAGACATTTTCTCCCAGGCCAAGCATTCTCATTTTATATACTAACCTTTTATGTGGTACAGTATCAAATGCTTTGGAGAAGTCCAGATAAACGACATCCATTGATTCGCCGTGGTCAAGTCTAGAACTTACCTCCTCATAGAAACTGATTAAATTAGTTTGACATGATCGATCCCTCATGAAGCCATGCTAATACTGAGTTATTTCCTTATATTCATTGAGGTACTCCAAGATAACATCTCTTAGAAAAACTTCAAACAGTTTACCCACAACAGATGTTACAGGCCTGTAGTTTCCGGGCTGTGTTTTTGGACCCTTTTTGAATATTTGGCACCACATTTGCTATGCACCAATCCTGTGGAACACCCCCTGTCAGTATAGAGTCCTTAAATATCAGAAATAAGGGTCTGGCTATGACATTACTTAATTCTCTTAGGATACGGGGGAGTATGCCATCCAGTCCTGGCGATTTGTCTATTTTAATCTTTTTAAGACGTCGCTGTACTTCTTCCTGGGTCAGACAGGGCACTTTTAATGGGGAATTTACTTTTATATTCTGCATTTCATCTGAGTGGAGAAAAAAATATTTAGTAGCTTTGCTTTCTCCTCATCGCTCTCTGCAACTCCCCCTTCATTACTCTGTAATGGGCCGATACTGTCAGGGTGTGCAATACCTAGTGTGAACTGTGCCTGGGTTGTTGTGACACACCCGATTTGCTTTTGTCCAGCAATGCAGGAGTTACTATGCTCTTTAGGATTTGTGCTTCAGCTGAACTTGTTACTGAGATCAGGGCTGGTCCAATCAGCTTCTGGACCTAGCCTCTGATCCTGGATAAATGTCAGCTAGCTGCTCACTTGCTTGCTGGCTATTTCGGTTCATACCTGGATCCCAGCATCCCTGTATCTTCTCCGGTTTGTTCCCTTCCTAGTCCCTCTGATTGCGTACTTATCCACCCTCCGCCTGACCTTTGACTTTTGTCTGTATTGCCGATAATTTCTGCATTGCTGTGTGGTTCTGTCCTTGTTTGCTCCTTTGTCCGTTTTTAGTTGTTTGTCCGTCCTGTTTGGTGTTCCACTTATTCAGTATAGGGAACGCCATCGTGGTTGTCCGCGGCCGCCTAGGGCCGTCTGAGGCAAGTAGGTAGAGACAGTGGGTGGGTTCAGCCTCAAGGCCCACTGTCTTGTGTTGTCTGTACCCCCGAGTCCTGACAGATACCTACAGGTTTATACTTTTTACCATTTACATAATTGACATTTTAGGGTTAGTTTTACTCTCTTTGGCAATTAATCTCTCGGTCTCTAGTTTGGCTGCTTTTATTTGTCTTTTATTCAATTTTTTTTCTTATCGTTTTTCAATGCTTCCTCGCTTCCCTCCTGTTTTAGTGATTTAAATGCTTTCTTTTTGTCATTTATTGCTTTCTTTACAGTTCTTTTTATCTACATTGTTTCTTAAAGGAAATCTTTCACTTGTTTTGAGTGAATTAAACTAAAAGTACTGTTGCGTGCATTAAAGTACCTTGCATCCAGGTGTGGTCTTCTTTCTTTTGTCTGTCTTCTCATTTTCTTTTAATTAGCCTTTTTGTGATATGCAAATGAGCTCTGAAGGAGCCCAGAGGGGCGTTACAATAGATGAACTGAGCCCAGTAACGCCACCCTCTTTAGCCCAGCCCGCCTTCTAATTCAAATTGAACACTCCTCTTTATGGCTGGAGTAACGCCCATATTTGAATAATTCGCCACCTCCCCCCCTCCTCCTCGGCACGGCAGCATTGGAAACAGCAGCGGCCGGTACTGCGCCTGCGCGAGATTTCATCAGAGCGTGGCCGGCAGCTGAAGCTGACGTTTCCAATGCTGCCGTGCTGTGCTCCTTCAGAGCTCATTTGCATATCACAAAAACGCTAATTAAAAGAAAATGAGAAGACAGACAAAAGAAAGAAGACCACATCTGGATACAAGGTACTTTAATGCACGCAACAGTACTTTTAGTTTAATTCACTCAAAACAAGTGCCAGATTTCCCTTAACCTTTTATTCCCATAAGGTATGTACCTCTCGCAATTAGATATTAGGATGCTTTTAAAAATATCCCATTTTGTGGCTGTATATTTATTTTTGAGGACTTTGTCCCAGTTAGTTAGGCCTATGGCCTCTCTTAGTTGGCTAAATTTTGCTTTTTTGAAGTTTGGTATTTTTGTTCCTCCCTGATAAAACACTCTTTTGAATGACAATTGGAAGGTTATTATTTTATGGTCACTATTTCCCAGGTATCCCCCAACCTGCACATCTGTTGTTCTGTCAGGTCTATTGGTTAATACTAAGTCCAGTATGGCCATCCCTCTAGTCGGGTCCTGAACCAGTTGGGAAAGGTAATTGTCTTTGGTTATTGCCAAGAACCTGTTACCTTTATGAGATATACAGGTTCCAGTTTCCCAGTCTATATCTGGGTAGTTGAAGTCCCCAATAATAACGACCTCATTCTGATTTGCCGCCTCATCTATTTAGTTTAGAAGTAGATTTTCCGTGGAGATGGTAAATTGAATTATGCTCTTAAATAGTACAACTTATCCCCCCCAAAAATAAACCCTCATTGCCTATTTTAATGGAAAATGAAAAAAGTTATGACTATTGGAACAGCGTGAGGAAAAAACGAAAATGCAAAAGCAAGAATGGGCCCTGTACTATATGCTCTGAAAACAATACAAACAATGAAGAACTTTCAAAAATAGACTGAGAAATATAAAAATGTTCACATTAAAATTTTACAGAACAGAAATAATTTTTTTAACACTGTAGACATGAATCCCCTTTAAAAAACAATGATTTACACATTTCAAGTGTGAAATAAAAAACTATACAAATATATACTATAAACTGGATGGTATTTCGCTTTAAACATGTATTATGGTTATTACCAGATGGGCTGAACATGGTGGATGGATCAAACATGGTCACAGGATTATTGCTATAAGGGATAGGATCACAGAAAAAAACGTGGTCTAAAATGGCAGAAAATTGCTCAGACCCCATATGCTGTTGCGCAGATCAAACCAGGGAAGCAAATCCTGCACATGTGATCCGTTGCTAACAGCAATCTCCAGCAAAAATGCATACAATGGAGGATGCCTGCAGTGAACCACATGTACCACAAAACCATCCTACACAAGTTAACAAATTGTGTGGATGTGGCGAACTATATAATCAAACAATCACTAATAAAGGTGCACTGCGGCGGTAATGCAATTGACAATATATGGCTAAACCCTCACGCTGATGTTAAAATGAGACTTTCGCCAATATATTCTAATATCAAAAACATACTGGAGCCAAAGCACCGCGTCAAGGTATCTCAGAGTGGCACGGGACCTAACACTAACCTATCTAGCCATATGGACAATTGCGGAAGGAGCATATAGGCCGTCACACAGCAACCTACTCCTAGTTACCTCCAGCGTGAAATCACACATCCAATGGGAGGAGGCTATGAGCCCCACCTACCAATGACTCATGTGACTCAGGCTGCACAGGTGCACCAGAATGTTACCATAAGATGTAAGCAGTGGCGTAGCTACCGGGGGGGCAGGGGGGGCGACGGCTCCGGACCCAGTGACTCAGGGGGGGCCCCAGCAAGGATGACCTTGCCTTCTATCAGGCGAATACAAGTGAGCGCTTCCATTATGGAAGCGCTCACTTGTATTTAGGGACCCCCATCAGACCTCAGATCAGCCCACCCAGCCACATAGGATTAAAATAAAAAACTTTACTTACCTGTTCTGCGCTGCGGCTGCCCTCCGGTCCGCGCTCTGCTCTCTTCCCTGGCGGCGCGCACTATGACCTGACGCTGCACGCAGCGTCAGGTCATAGTGTGCGCGGGCCAGGGAAGAGAGCGGAGCGCGGACCGGAGGGCAGCCGCAGCGCAGAACAGGTAAGTAAAGTTTTTTATTTTAATCCTATGTGGCTGGGTGGGCTGATCTGAGGTCTGATAGGGGCACAGTAGGCTGATATGAGGTCTGATGGGGGCACAGTCTGCTGATATGAGGTCTGATGGGGGCACAGTCTGCTGATCTGAGGTCTGATGGGGGCACAATACGCTGATCTGAGGTCTGATGGGGGCACAATATGCTGATCTGAGGTCTCATAGGGGCACAGTAGGCTGATATGAGGTCTGATGGGGGCACAGTCTGCTGATATGAGGTCTGATGGGGGCACAGTCTGCTGATCTGAGGTCTGATGGGGGCACAATACGCTGATCTGAGGTCTGATAGGGGCACAGTAGGCTGATATGAGGTCTGATGGGGGCACAGTCTGCTGATATGAGGTCTGATGGGGGCACAATATGCTGATCTGAGGTCTGATAGAGGCACAGTAGGCTGATATGAGGTCTGATGGGGGCACAGTCTGCTGATATGAGGTCTGATGGGGGCACAGTCTGCTGATATGAGGTCTGATGGGGGCACAGTCTGCTGATCTGAGGTCTGATGGGGGCACAATACGCTGATCTGAGGTCTGATAGGGGCACAGTAGGCTGATATGAGGTCTGATGGGGGCACAGTCTGCTGATATGAGGTCTGATGGGGGCACAATACGCTGATCTGAGGTCTGATGGGAGCACATTAAGCTGATCTGAGGTCTGATAGGGGCACAGTAGGCTGATATGAGGTCTGATGGGGGCACAGTCTGCTGATATGAGGTCTGATGGGGGCACAGTCTGCTGATCTGAGGTCTGATGGGGGCACAATACGCTGATCTGAGGTCTGATAGGGGCACAGTAGGCTGATATGAGGTCTGATGGGGGCACAGTCTGCTGATATGAGGTCTGATGGGGGCACAATATGCTGATCTGAGGTCTGATGGGGGCACAATATGCTGATCTGAGGTCTGATAGGGGCACAGTAGGCTGATATGAGGTCTGATAGAGGCACAGTAGGCTGATATGAGGTCTGATGGGGGCACAGTCTGCTGATATGAGGTCTGATGGGGGCACAATATGCTGATCTGAGGTCTGATAGAGGCACAGTAGGCTGATATGAGGTCTGATGGGGGCACAGTCTGCTGATATGAGGTCTGATGGGGGCACAGTCTGCTTATATGAGGTCTGATGGGGGCACAGTCTGCTGATATGAGGTCTGATGGGGGCACAGTCTGCTGATCTGAGGTCTGATGGGGGCACAATACGCTGATCTGAGGTCTGATAGGGGCACAGTAGGCTGATATGAGGTCTGATGGGGGCACAGTCTGCTGATATGAGGTCTGATGGGGGCACAATACGCTGATCTGAGGTCTGATGGGAGCACATTAAGCTGATCTGAGGTCTGATAGGGGCACAGTAGGCTGATATGAGGTCTGATGGGGGCACAGTCTGCTGATATGAGGTCTGATGGGGGCACAGTCTGCTGATCTGAGGTCTGATGGGGGCACAATACGCTGATCTGAGGTCTGATAGGGGCACAGTAGGCTGATATGAGGTCTGATGGGGGCACAGTCTGCTGATATGAGGTCTGATGGGGGCACAGTCTGCTGATCTGAGGTCTGATGGGGGCACAATACGCTGATCTGAGGTCTGATAGGGGCACAGTAGGCTGATATGAGGTCTGATGGGGGCACAGTCTGCTGATATGAGGTCTGATGGGGGCACAATATGCTGATCTGAGGTCTGATAGAGGCACAGTAGGCTGATATGAGGTCTGATGGGGGCACAGTCTGCTGATATGAGGTCTGATGGGGGCACAGTCTGCTGATATGAGGTCTGATGGGGGCACAGTCTGCTGATCTGAGGTCTGATGGGGGCACAATACGCTGATCTGAGGTCTGATAGGGGCACAGTAGGCTGATATGAGGTCTGATGGGGGCACAGTCTGCTGATATGAGGTCTGATGGGGGCACAATACGCTGATCTGAGGTCTGATGGGAGCACATTAAGCTGATCTGAGGTCTGATAGGGGCACAGTAGGCTGATATGAGGTCTGATGGGGGCACAGTCTGCTGATATGAGGTCTGATGGGGGCACAATATGCTGATCTGAGGTCTGATAGAGGCACAGTAGGCTGATATGAGGTCTGATGGGGGCACAGTCTGCTGATATGAGGTCTGATGGGGGCACAGTCTGCTGATATGAGGTCTGATGGGGGCACAGTCTGCTGATCTGAGGTCTGATGGGGGCACAATACGCTGATCTGAGGTCTGATAGGGGCACAGTAGGCTGATATGAGGTCTGATGGGGGCACAATACGCTGATCTGAGGTCTGATGGGAGCACATTAAGCTGATCTGAGGTCTGATGGGGGCACAATACGCTGATGTGAGGTCTGATGGGGGGCACAATACGCTGATCTGAGGTCTGATGGGGGCACAATACGCTGATCTGAGGTCTGGTGGGGGGCACAATACGCTGATCTGAGGTCTGATGGGGGCACAGTAGGCTGATGTGAGGTCTGATGGGGGCACATTCTGCTGATCTGAGGTCTGATGGGGGCACAGTACGCTGATCTGAGGTCTGATTGGGCACAATACGCTGATCTGAGGTCTGATGGGGCACAATACGCTGATCTGAGGTCTGATGGGGGCACAGTACGCTGATCTGAGGTCTGATGGGGGCACAGTACGCTGATCTGAGGTCTGATGGGGGCACAGTACGCTGATCTGAGGTCTGATGGGGCACAATACGCTGATCTGAGGTCTGATGGGGGCACATTCTGCTGATCTGAGGTCTGATGGGGGCACAATATGCTGATCTGAGGTCTGATGTGGCACAATACGCTGATCTGAGGTCTGATGGAGGCACATTCTGTTGATCGGAGGTCTGATGGGGGCACAATACGCTGATCTGAGGTCTGATGGGGGCACAGTAGGCTGATGTGAGGACTAATGGGGGCACATTCTGCTGATCTGAGGTCTGATGGGGTACAATACGCTGATCTGAGGTCTGATGGGGCACAATACGCTGATGTGAGGTCTGATGGGGGCACAGTAGGCTGATGTGAGGTCTGATGGGGCACAATACGCTGATCTGAGGTCTGATGGGGGCACAGTAGGCTGATGTGAGGTCTGATGGGGGCATATTCTGCTGATCTGAGGTCTGATGGGGCACAATACGCTGATCTGAGGTCTGGTGGGGCACAATACACTGATCTGAGGTCTGATGGGGGGCACATTCTGCTGATCTGAGGTCTGATGGGGCACAATACGCTGATCTGAGGTCTGGTGGGGCACAATACACTGATCTGAGGTCTGATGGGGGGCACATTCTGATGATCTGAGGTCTGATGGGGGCAGGGGACTGTTAGTTTAGTGATGTAAAAACTGTGGACAGGTTTCCTTTAACATAGGAGTCCTCTTGTTTTTTACTCCTATTACTCCTATATTTCACTGCATTATGTGGTAGAGTATTTAGAGTAGGGTATGTAGAAAGTCTATTGTACTGTACTTAGCAGCATAGATGATCTAGCAGTTTATATAGTAATCTTTGTAATACAATATTATAACCACAACTAGTAGTATGTGCCTGTGAAGTTGGAAACGTGCGTTTGGGAAGCCAAGTGGGGGGCCCACTCAAGTATGTTTCGCCCCCCCTGTGCTGAACCTCTAGCTACGCCTCTGGATGTAAGTAATGGTACATTCAAACCTGGAGTTGCCACACCTCCAGGTGTAAATGTTCAAATACAATCACAGAAAAAAACGTGGTCTAAAATGGCAGAAAATTGCTCAGACCCCATATGCTGTTGCACAGATCAAACCGGGGAAGCAAATCCTGCACATGTGGTCCGTTGCTAACAGCAATCTCCAGCAAAAATGCATACAATGGAGGATGCCTGCAGCGGACCACATGTACCACAAAACCATCCTACACAAGGTAACAAATTGTGTGGATGTGGCGAACTATATAATCAAACAATCACTAATAAAGGTGCACTGCGGCGGTAAATGTAATTGACAATATATGGCTAAACCCTCACGCTGAAGTTAAAATGAGACTTTCACCAATATATTCTTAGCCATATATTGTCAATTGCATTACCGCCGCAGTGCACCTTTATTAGTGATTGTTTGATCATAAGGGATAGGAGCCTAAAAACTGGTAGCTGCCATATAATGTAGCTGCGATCCAGGGAATTCCATGATCGCAGCATTAGTGGGGCACAGAGGAGATACCTGCAGAGCGCAGAAGAACAGGGGAGAAGCAGTGAATTTGGCAGGTACTTTATTATCCAGAAATACACCTATATTATGTGTATTTCTGGCTCGGATTGCGGTGCAAAGTTTATTTACGCCACAAGCTGTGACCTTTGCCTGCTCACGCCAGGTCTAAAAAAGTGGGTGGGGAAGGGGACGGGCCAACAGGCCTGTCTCATTCATCATTTTCTGTTTTAGGCGTAGAAAATGGTTTTAAATTTAAGCCAGCAAAGAAGCTGGCTTATATTTAGACTAGCGCTGGATGCGCTGAAGTTATGTAGAGGCCAGCACCTCTTCAAATCTTTGGCGGATCCACTGCCAGATCTAGGGGTTATTAAGTGACCCCCTTAGTCAGGTGTGTGTACTCGTAGCTACAGCACCCAAGATAGTAATAGCACATGAACATGCTGTCTGCAGATTGCACAGAATTTTGTGGAGGAAGGTCTTCTTTAAGGTACACACATATGGCATAATGTACCTCCACCCCCAACACACACACATAATTTTCCAAGCAGTTCTGTGAGCGTATATACCACATGCATTTATACAGGCATTAGAACTCCAAGGTGACTTCTAATATTCTTATTGGTTTATAGAGGGGTTACATTATTTCTTATAATGGGTACCTCAGCTGCTGCAACATTGATGGATAGGAGATACTCTCATTCTGTTCAAAAAGGTAAGGACAAAAGATGTGTATTATATTTTGTAGCTGCCAGGACAAAGAACTACAGTATATAATACACAGTGCATCTGCTGATTATTATTTTTTTTTTTTAATTAAAAAAAAAGAGTGTGTGGGGAGGGGGCACTTAATGTCAATTAATCAGGAATTAGCACTGGAGAGAGAACGTCATGCAAAAGCAATTTTCAGCAGACTGCCACTGCAAGAAGAGATAAGTGCATGTGTAGTGCTGCTGATCTCTGTATAATCGTTAGATTTTGACACCAGAATGTGATGTTTATAAAAATATTTACAAATATTTCAATGGAAAATGTGTGTGTATTATAATAAAATATTGTCCAATTATATAGAAAAATGAAATTAGAACACAATAGCATAGAGAAATAATACCCCTGCTCATACCCAACAGCATGCCCCAATGCCTGTTTCGTCACAGCTTTGCCAGGAGGTGCAGTGAATAGTGTACTAGTGAAACATGTAAAGAGTCACACATCAATAAGGTCAGGGTGCTGCGAGCAAACTGACCCTTTGGGTCACTATCAGTGGTGTATCTGTAATAGTAGTTTGTCTTACCTATATTTTGAAATCACTTTAAAGGGGTTTTCCGATTCTAAATAGTTATCCTCTATCCACAGGTTAAGGGATAACTATTAGATCAGTGGGGGTACTACCAGTGACACCCCCACCGATCACAAGAACGGGGGTCCTGCGGTAGGACCTCCACCAATCTAATAGTTATCCCCTACACTGTGGATAGGGGATAACTTTCTATCACAATACCCCTTTAATCATGCCTTGGTCAATTTTCTTCAATACTTTCACCCCATAAAGACCAAGCCTGAAGGCCTTAACCCCTTCCCTGTATGGATTTTACACCTTAGTGACCAAGCAATTTTTTTCATTGTATTTGGAACATTGCATTCCAAAAGGCTGAGTACACATCATGTTTTACGCTTAACATATAGAAAAAGCCTATACATTAAACATATGCCTTGGATGGATGCCATACAGAGGCATCTTCACCATAGAGTTCCATTGTAAAAGAAAAAAAAAATGGGGTCATTTATTAAGACTGGCGTTTTAGACGCCGGTCTTAACAACCCTGCGCTGGCGCTTGATGCACCTAAGTTATGTGTGTGTAAGTAACTTAGGCACTGGCCGTGTGACTTGCTTAAATGTACGCCAACTCCCTTGCTGCAGTAGATTTAAGTCATTTTCTACACCAAAAACAGGAGTAGAAAATGATAAATAAGATGGGCCAGCCGGCCCGCCCCTTTTCCACCCACACCATGCCCCCTTTTCCTGCCACCAAGGAAAGACTGTACCCTCCAAATCCTGAGGCCTCTCACCCAATTAAGCCAGTACTCTCTGCTCTGCACTGATGAGGGGCTATTACCCCGAAACAGCCATCTGCAGATGAGGTGCTGGATTATTTATTATCCAAATCATCTCAAAAGGCCTATTTAAAGGGTTGAACAGTGACTTATAGGATAGCTGCCTTACATCTGGTGGCATTGGAGACAGAGCTTGTTAAGAACTCATTTGCATCCCTTTTTTCCTAGAGTTCCAGAGGAGCATGTATGGCCTATAAGGCCTCATGCACACATCCGTGTAGCACAGTCCGTAAAAACCTGGACTGCCCTCCCGCTGAGTGCACGAACGCACGGCGTTATTGGTTGCTATAATGCTGTGCGCTTCGTGCCTCTGTACAGTAATAACCTCGTATGATCTATATGAGTGTGTTACTGTACAGCGGCGGTGGCACAAAGTGCGCGGCGTCATAGCAACCAATGACGCTGTGCGCTCGTGCACTCAGCAGGAGGGCAGTCCAGGTTTTCGCGGACTGTGCTCCACGGATGTGTGCATGGGGCTTTAGTCTCCTCATGCCGATTAAGGCTCTCCAAGGAGAGATAGTACCCCCAAAATTAATTGTAATGAACAGCAGAATGTTTCAGCAGCCATAACTTTTTTATTTTTTCACTGATGTGGCTGTTTGAGGCCTTGGTTTATGCAGGAGAAATGTTATTATTTTTTGGTGTTGTTTAAGGGGTATATAGAAAGATATATAAATTATATTTATAAATTACAATGTCATTTATTTTTATTTATTTACTTTTTTGCTGCGGAAATTTAGAAAAAAGCAGTGTATAGTGTGATAGAAAATGGAATCAAGCCAGCAAAGGAGGCAATATGGACAATCACAATACATTAGTAAGTGACTGGTATTAACGTTACATGATAAATGCCATTTGCTGAAGTAAGACAACCCATTTAACTTTACATATCACTAGTCAGACCGCAGATGGAGTACTGTGTACAGTTCTGGGCTCCTGTGAACAAGGCAGACATAGCAGAGATGGAGAGGGTTCAGAGGAGTGCAACTAAAGTACTAACTGGAATGGATGGACTACAGTACCCAGAAAGATTACCAAAATTATGGTTATTTACTTTTAGAAAAAAAAGATGATTGAGGGGAGATCTAATAAGTATGTATACATATTAGGGTGACCAGATCTGGGTTTCTGAAAAGGAGGACACCTTTTTTTTGGGGGGGGGAAGGGGGGGGGGCTGGGGCGAACCCCCCCCCCCTTTCCCGAAAAAAAAGGTGTGCTCCTTTTCAGAAATAAAATAATAAAGGGAAATTCAGGTCCCCCCATTCCCTGGGGTATAGTGTAATGCCATACACTATACCCCAGGGAATGGGGACCCGAACTTCCCTTTATTATTTTCCGTTATAACATGGTTATAACAGAAAATAATTGTTAAAATGGCCCTTAGAGGTTAAAAATAATTTTAAAAAACTCACCTTTTCCACTTGTTCGCGGCGCAACCGGTCCGGTGTCTTCTTTCTTCTTTCACCTTGCAGGACCTGCAAAGGGACCTTTGGTGACGTCACCGCACGGTGAGCGCGCTCACCACGTGGTGACCGCGGTGACGTCACCAAAGGTCCTTTTGCAGGTCCTGCAAGGCCGGGAAAGAAGAAAGAAGACACCGGATCGGCTGCGCCGCGAACAAGTGGCAAAGGTGAGTTTGTTTTTATTATTTTTAACCCTAAAGGCCATTTTAAAAGTTAAAATGACTTTGTTGGACTGCCTCAAACTGTTTGAGTCAAACATAAATTATGTTTGACTCAAACAGTTTGAGGCAGTCCAACAAAATCCCGGACGATTTTCCAATTCCCCCCAGACATTTTTTTAATGCCCAAAAGTACGACATGTCCGGGGAAAAGAGGACGTCTGGTCACCCTAATACATATATCAGTGGTCA
The DNA here is from genome assembly GCA_900303285.1 of Rhinella marina. NCBI lineage: Eukaryota > Metazoa > Chordata > Amphibia > Anura > Bufonidae > Rhinella > Rhinella marina. The sequence continues at coordinate 125,377 of ONZH01001596.1, forward strand.
GTACAGAGATCTCTCCCACCATCTATTTATTCCCAGGACTGTGATGAGGGGACATCCTCTCACTGCAGGGGCTCTGATCAGAAGGCAGAGGGAGCTACATCCCTTTGCCTTCACTCACAGGTGCCGCTATCAGCGGTTAAAAGACAGGGGACCTTTGTCTTTTCCCTTAAAGGGGTCATCTTTTACAAAATGAAATAAATATTCTTTAAGTAAGATTACTTAAAGAGGTACTGTCTGTAATTGAAATGCCTCTGTAAGCAGGTCTTATGTAACCACATAACCTTGCTCCTTTCATTTATCTCCTGCTTTGTGATATCCCGGCACCCCGAAGTACAGTTTCATGGTGGAATGTTACTTTATCATAGTCAGACAAGAGTCAACAGGCAAGAGTTCAGATTAGCATAAGTAACATGCAAGGAATTCGGATACTTTGGCAGACACATCAGTAATGAAACAAACAGAAATGTGAACAGTCAGTGAGGTAATAAGGAAATCCAGGGAAACAAAGAGAAGGTTCAGTAGAGTCAAGTAAGTAACTTGGGAGTAGCAGCATCCAGATTGTTACTTGAGAAAGAGCAGCGTCCAGACTGATAGTTGAGAAATAGCAGATTACAGTTTGTCACTTGAAGAATAGCAGGGGCACAGCGGTTGAGCTCAGAGACACAGTCTAGGAGATTCCAGAAGCAGCAGCCAGTTCCAGACCTTGGGCAGTACCAGCAAACACCAGAAGCAACAATGAGGAATAGGTTTTGGATGGAACCAGGAGACACCAGAGCAGTGACCAGGAGTAGGGCTTGAACAGAACTAGACAACACCAGGAACAGCAACCAGGAGTAGGCAGGCCAAGGTCACAACCAGGAAATACCATGAGCAGCATCCTGAGCAGGCCAAGGTCAGAATCAGGAAATATCACCATCAGCATGCCAGGTCACAACAGATGATAGAGGTCACAGTACAGACAGATGGTGACCAAGATGGAGACTTAGGACTGTGTTACACCAACAGATTATTTGACCAATTTCAGTCCAATCAGACCAATAGTCGGTGTATATGACAAAACATCTGTGTGTGTAAATGGCCATCTAACCAATGATTGGGCAGAAAATGTGTCAGATAATCTGTTGGTGTAATACAGCCCTTAGTCTGCAAGTGAGTAGCAGAACACAGTTGCAGGACATAAAAGCTGGAGAGGAGATACATGAGCTTGAACTTGGAGTGCAGGCACAGAATCTGGTACTTGGAACAGAGACACAATGACCAAATGCAGTAACCAAGGGACAAGGCAATGTAGTGTAGTCAGCATGATGTAATCTAGAATGTAGCCAATAGTTGTCAACAGAATAGCAAATCAGAAACCAAACATGATAACCATAGGACAAGGCAAGATGTAGTCGTAGATAGCCAATAGCACCACAAATACCAGAAAACATTTTGAACTAAAAACAGACTTCTTAGAACAAGTCAAGCGTGAGTCAGAATCCACAAGAGCAAAGATATGGCTGGCTCTATCCAGGAATACACCTGTGAAATTTTCATAGATCCTTAGGCAACTTGAATAGGGGAACTGCCTGAATAGTTTTAGCAGATCTTAATTAAGATATTAGAAACAGTATTGTAGCAGAGCCCAGAACACGAGAAGAGTTTAACTGTTGCATTGTTGGGGAGATTAAAAATTGCAGTGCTGAAATTGTAACCAGAATAGAAAGGAAGGAACAGACTTGCCAGCTACATCAGCAGCAGTATCAAAAACACATTACATGGCATACAGGACATCATTCATCCTGTCCTCTTGTTTGCCAACTATAGCCACGCCTTCCTAGCTCTCTTTCCTCCAATACTGTTTCCAGGGCAGAGGTGGTATTTTCCGTGCTTGGCAGCAGATTGTGCAGTGTGTACTGAGCAGCAAAAGAGCAGAGAGTTGCCTCAGTAGCAGATATTGACACCCACAGCAAGCTCTGGCAACATGAAAACAAAGGTGTCGCACAGAGCTCTGTAAAACATACAGGTACTGTACTGTGTTTTCATTAAATTAGAAAACCAATAAAGTGAATCTGTCACCAGTTTTATGGTGTGCTAAGGGCAACATAAACTAGTGACAGATCCCCTTAGTAAAATGCTGCGTCACTCTGTTTAATTGACCCAACCATTTTGCGAAAATCTTGTGCATAACAGCTGGAGTGCATGCCAAACGAGTCCCCATATTCATGAGTTCCTGGCTCTCCCTGCCCACCTGCTGCCCTTTAAATGTCTTCAAAGAGGGAAGGTCTTTGCTGCAAGATGAGCGAGTATCTTCTTCCCAAGTATCTCACAAGAAAGAATATTAACTGTCTTACCTTAGCAAATATATTGTACCAAATTTAGAAAATTGAAAATAAATTCTACATCACTATCCAGGTAAAAAAATATTGTAAATTTGGTAGTAGCAGTTAGCAATGAGATTCTATGGTGGGGCTAATAGCTATTTTTGACTAGCTCTTTTTCCTCTAAAAAGAGAAACAAGCTTTCAATTTACTATTTGTCCCTAACATGTATTGTAATCTCCTACAATTTTTTCCGTGTTTACAGATGGTCCGTGCAGTGTTGCTTTAGGCGATCAGGATCAGCCCATGCTCCAGACACACGCTCATTCCTGGAAGGTTTAACCCCTTAAGGACCCTGCCATTTTTCACCTTAAGGACCAGGCCATTTTTAGCAAATCTGACATGTCTCACTTTATGTGGTGATAACTTTAGAACGCATTTACTTATCCAGGCCATTCTGAGATTGTTTTCTCGTCACATATTGTACTTCATGGCATTGGTAAATTTGAGTCAAAATATTTCATTCTTATTTATAAAAAAATACCAAATTTACCAAAAATTTAGAAACATTTGCAAATTTCCAAATGTCAATTTCTCTACTTTTAAAATACATAGTAATGCCTCCAAAAATAGTTATGATTTTACATTCCCCATGTGTCTACTTCAGGTTTGGATCACTTTGAAAATTACATTTTATTTTATTTTTATTTTTTATTTTTTACGGTGTTGACCGGGCGGGCTGGATCATGTTATATTTTAATAAAGCAGGTTTTTACGTGGCGATACCTAATATGTATATTTTTTATTTTTTTTCTATTTTTATGTGTTTCTATATGGGGAAGGGGCTTTTTTTTATTGAAACTTTATTATTTTTTTTGTTAAAACACTTTTATTTAACTTTTTTTTAACATTTCACTTATGTCCCAGTAAGGGACTTTAACATTTCAGGGTCTGATCCCTGATTGAATGCAGCACAATACATCTGTATTGTGCTGCATTCAACTGTCAGCGTCTCACACTGTGAGACGCTGACCGTTGCCTAGGAGACCCAGCGCTGTGGCTGGGTCTCCTGGGCTTCCGTAGATGGGAGTCCAGAGGCATCGGGGCTTCCATCTCAGCCATCGGGCCCCCCCCCCCACCGCCTCACGGGGACCCGATGGCTTTAAAAGCTGCCCCAATTACCTTGTATGCCGCGGTCAGCGTGACCGCGGCATACAAGGGGTTAATCCGCCGGCATCGGTGTAATCACCGGTGCTGGCAGATACAGCAGAGGCCCGGCTGTTAGTATCAGCCGGGCCCCTGCTGCAGATTGCGGCAGCGGGCAGCAGCAGCACGTTAACCCTAGGACGAGAATGCTCGTCCTAGGGCGTTAAGTAACGCCATATTAGGACGAGCATTCTCGTCCTAGGTCGTTAAGCTGTTAAGCCCTGGATGGTCAACATAACAGAGGTATGGGACACCATAAACACACAGAAATCCACGGAGCTTGCTGCACTGAGAGGGTTGCTATGCAGTGTCTGCTTTGTGATAAGTGTATGCTAAAGAGGTGGCATTAAAACATAGTTAAAACAGGAGGTAAAAGCAGGAGTCCCTGTAAGTACATTACTTTGCCATTACTCTTCACTGTTGCTGTAACTGGGATAATGGCTAGCCAGATTGGAGGTTTTCTTTGGTGTACACTTTGCCATATGTATACACAACTGGAGCAGGAGGTCTAGGGTGAATACCACTGTGACAAATATGAGCATGTTACTCTTCTGGAAGCTCGCATTAGAGATCTGGAAAAGCAAAATGCAATACTGAGGGCGATTGACAATCTTAAAAGGAGCATGCTGCTCACTGAGCAAGCAGATAGTGGGTTAGATATAGAGGCTGGAGATATGGGTCAGCTGGGTTAATGTAGTCAGATGAAGCAGAAAGAGGTCCCAGAAAAGGAGGGTCGCTACTGTTAGGGTGGATTTACATGTGCAGATTATCGGAAACAAGCTTATCTGTGAATGCTCGTTCCCGACAATCTGCCCATCTAAAGGTGCCGCTGATCACCCGATATATGAGCTCGTTCATCTGGTGATCTTGTAGTTCGTGCTGGCAAGTAAATTATCGTTTCTGGGCAGCAGGTCGTGCTGTCTAAACAGCGAACTGTTGTCCAGAAACAATGATTCTGTATGAGGATGAGCAATCGCAATAGGGACCCTTCATCCTCATACTGTGAAGGAGATCGCTGCATGTAAATACAGTGGCCTCCTCCACTGAACAGGCAGTTGACTGTCAGGAACAGGCTTGGAATAGCCCACAGGAAAACAGGTGAATCACATAGTCAGGGGTGGGCTGGGCAGGGGGGCAGGAGGGCACTTGCCCCCCGGGCCGGTAGATCCAGGGCCACTGTGGCCCCTGAACTCAATTGAATCTGCGTCCACTGGACGCAGATACAATTGAGCCTGCAGCAGCGCCGGCGGGACAAGGGAAACACTGGTTCCCTGCTCCGCTATTCCCGGCCGGCGCACTGATGTGACGCGGCACGATGTCATCATCAGACCGCCTCCGACGTCCGACGTAGCAGACCCACCAGAGGAGGCCGGGTCTGCATCGTGGGACCGCGCCAGGACAGGTGAGTGAACTGCACTAAGTACCCTCCCCCATTCTATCCATATGCTGCCTTAACCCTACTAGTGGCCCCTGACCCCTACAACCAGCCCTGTCTGACCCCTAATACTGGCCACTGGCCCCTGACCCCTACACTGGTACTGACCCCTAATATTGGCCCCTACCCTAGTACTGACCCCTAATACTGGCCCCTGACCCCTACACTAGTACTGACCCCTAATACTGGCCCCTGACACCTACACTAGTACTGACCCCTAATACTGGCCACTGGCCACTGACACCTAACCTAGTAGTGACCCCTAATACTCCTAATACTGACCCGTAATACTGTCCTTAACTCTAATACTATGCCATATTGACCCCTAATACTGACACCTAACCCCAAGGCCACATTCACATGACCGTATGTGTTTTGCAGTCCGCAAATTGTGGATTCGCAAAACACAGATATCGGCCATAGGATTATAACCCTAATAGTATAGGATTATTGTCCGTGGATCTTTTTTGCAGCGCCACGGAGTGGAAGTACAGATGAGGACAGCACACGGTGTGCTGTCCGCACGGACATACGGTCATGTGAATGTACCCTAATGCTAACCCCAATACTGGCCCCTAACTCTAATACTGACCCTAATCCTAATACTAGCACTAAGTGTGCATACAGACGACCATTTTTCTGGGTCTGCATCCGTTCCGCAATTTAGCAGAACAGGTGGACCTATTCTTTTCACTGCAAAACACTTTCGGTGGTCTGAATGTAGTCGTATGCTAATACTAGGCCTAACCCCAATACTGACCCCTAACTCTAATACTGGTCCTAATGCTAATACTACGCCTAACCCCAATATTGACTCTAATATACTAACCGTATCACTAATCCTAACCCAAAATCTGACCGTAACCTTAACTACAACCCCTAATACCTCACAAAGTGACCATAGTATCTGTACCCACTGCATCTTTCATATTTCGTACCTGACGTATCAGTTCTCTGTGCGTATACTATGTGTCAGGTACAAGATATAAAAGATGCAGTGGGTACAGATATATAGTATATACAGCACTGTATTGATATGTTAGGTACAATGTATAATACATGCAGTGTGTACAGGTATATAGTATACAAAGCAGTGTACTCATGTGAGATATGAGGTGTAATTTATACCTCATACCTCACATATCAGTACACTGTTGTATATACTATGTATCTGAATACACTGCATCTATTATACCTCATACCTCACATATCAGTACACTGCTGTATATATTATATATCTGTACACACTGTATCTATTATACCTCATACCTCATATATCAGTACACTGTTGTATATACTATATATCTGTATATACTGCATGTATTATACCTCGTACCTCACATATCAGTACACTGCTGTATATATCATATCTGAACACACTGCATCTATTATACCTCATACCTCACATATCAGTATACTGTTGTATATACTATATATCTGTACACACTGCTTCTATTATACCTCATACCTCACATGTCAGTACACTGCTGTATATACTATATATCTGTATATACTGCATGTATTATACCTCATACCTCACATATTAGTACACTTCTGTATATACTATATATCTGTATATACTGCATGTATTATAAAAGTATAATACATGCAGTAGATACAGATACTGTATATAGTATACACAGCCGGTGTACTGATATGTGATGTATGAAGTATAATAGATGCAGTGTGTACAGATGTATAGTATATACAGCAGTGTACTGATATGTAAGGTATACGGTATAATACATGCAGTGGCTACAAATATATTGTGTATACAGCAGTGTACTGATATGTGAGGTACGAGGTATAATAGATGCAGTGTGTTCAGATATGATATATACAGCAGTGTACTGATATGTGAGGTACGAGGTATAATACATGCAGAATATACAGATATATAGTATATACAGCAGTGTACTGATATGTGAGGTATGAGGTATAATACATGCAGTATATACAGATATATAGTATATACAGCAGTGTACTGGTATGTGAGGTATGAGGTATAATATATGCAGTAACTAGATATGTAATATATACAGCAGTGTAATGATATGTGAGGTATGAGGTATAATAGATATAGTGTGTACAGGTATATAGTATATACAGCAGTGTACTGATATGTGAGGTACGAGGTATAATACATGCAGTGTATACAGATATCAGTGCACTGCTTCTATTACACCTCACATATCAGTACACTACTGTATATACTATATATGTGAGGTATGAGCTATAATACCGGTAGATGCAGTGTGTACAGATATATAATATATACAGTGGTGTACTGATATTTGAAATACAAAGTGTAATTTATACCTTATACCGCACATATCAGTGCACTGCTGTATATACTATATATCTGTACCCACTGCATGTATTATACCTTATACCTCACATATCAGTACACTGCTGTATATACTATATATCTGTATCCACTGCATCTATTATACCTCATACCTCACATATCAGTACACTGCTGTATATACTATATATCTGTATCCACTGCATCTATTATACCTCATACCTCACATATCAGTACACTGCTGTATATACTATATATCTGTATCCACTGCATCTATTATACCTCATACCTCACATATCAGTACACTGCTGTATATACTATATATCTGTATCCACTGCATCTATTATACCTCTTGTCATTTGACCTTCAGCAACATGTCACCATGTCACACCTTTTGTTACCCACTATGTTCTAGCTTCTGCAGAGTATTATAATACAGTGTGTGTACGCTGTATTCAGGGGGCAGATAGAAGCATATACATAAAGGGGGCACATCAAAGAGACACTATTTTTAAAGGGCACAAAACATGTAGCACTATATACAGGGGGCACAGAGCACGAGGCACTATATACAGAGGGCACCGGGCGTATAGCACTATATACAGAGGACACAGAGCATATGGCACTTTATACAGAGGGCACAGAGCATATGGCAGTATACAGAGGGCACAGAGCATGTGACACTATATACACAGGGCACAGAGCATGTGACACTATATACACAGGGCACAGAGCATGTGGCACTATATACAGAGGGCAAAGGGTATGTGGCACTATATACAGATGGCACAGAGTATGTGGCATTATATACAGAGGGCACAGAGCATGTGGCATTATATACAAAGGGCACAGAGCATGTGGCACTATATACAGAGGGCACAGAGTATGTGGCACTATATACAGAGGGCAAAGGGCATGTGGCACTGTATACAGAGGGCACGGAGTATGTGGCACTATATACAGAGGGCAAAGGGCATGTGGCACTGTATACAGAGGGCACAGAGTATGTGGCACTATATACAGAGGGCAAAGGGCATGTGGCACTGTATACAGAGGGCACAGAGTATGTGGCACTATATACAGAGGGCACAGAGTATGTGGCACTATATACAGAGGGCACAGAGAATGTGGCACTGTATACAGAGGGCACAGAGTATGTGGCACTATATACAGAGGGCACAGAGTATGTGGCACTATATACAGAGGGCACAGAGCATGTGGCACTATATACAGAAGGCACAGAGCATATGGCACTGTATACAGAGGGCACAGAGTATGTGGCACTATATACAGAGGGCACAGAGTATGTGGCACTATATACAGAGGGCACAGAGAATGTGGCACTGTATACAGAGGGCACAGAGTATGTGGCACTATATACAGAGGGCACAGAGTATGTGGCACTATATACAGAGGGCACAGAGAATGTGGCACTATATACAGAAGGCACAGAGCATATGGCACTGTATACAGAGGGCACAGAGTATGTGGCACTATATACAGAAGGCACAGAGAATGTGGCACTGTATACAGAGGGCACAGAGTATGTGGCATTATATACAGAGTGCACAGAGCATATGGCACTGCATACAGAGGGCACAGAGCATGTGCCACTATATACAGAGGCCACAGAGTATGTGACACTCTATACAAAGGGCGCAAAGCATATGGCACTGTATACAGAGGGCACAGAGTATGTGGCACTAACATTGGGGGCCCTGTGTGTAGCACTAATGCTGCTGTTATATTCAGGACACAGCATGTGGCACTGAGATGAGTCTGTGTCAGTCTGCGGGATACCAATGTGTTGATAAAGAGAGAAGCTGAAGAGATCTTCTTGGCAAAATCTGCAGAGCTGAATTGTGGACGGGAGAAGTCGTCATGGTGGTCTGAACCAGATGGAGAAAAACTCAGGAGGAGACAACACCTGTAAGTCTCTAGATGGAAGTGATTATTCTGCTACTGACTGTGTATGATGGGAGCTGTAGTCACCTGGATGATCTACAGCTGATGATGGGTGGTATCAACAACAACTCCCAGCACCCCTTTACTGCTGTTCAGGCCATACTGGGAGCTGTAGTTTCATATGGCGAGGACTGACCTGACTACTCAGATGGTATCTGTACTAAACATTTAAAATCTGGTAATGTATTTATGTAGTGAACTTGGTTCTGGTGCTGTATTTATGTAGTGAACTTGGTTTTGGTACTGTATTTGACTTATGGGTTTGGTTCTGGTGAGATATATATATATATATATATATATATATATATATAGTGAACTTGGTTCTGGTGCAGTATTTGACTTCTAGGTTTGGTTCTGGTGTTGTATTCATGCAGAGAACATGGTCCTGGTACTGTATTTGACTTATGTGTTTGGTTCTGGTGCTGTATATATATATATATATATATATATATATATATATATATATATAGTGAACTTGGTTCTGGTACTGTATTTGACTTCTAGGTTTGGTTCTGGTGCTGTATTCATGTAGTGAACTTGGTTCTGGTGCTGTTTTTGACTTCTAGGTTTGGTTTTGGTGATATATATATGTAGTGAACTTGGTTCTGGTACTGTATTTGACTTATGGGTTTGGTTCTGGTGCTATATATATGTAGTGAACTTGGTTCTGTACTGTATTTGACTTATGGGTTTGGTTCTGGTGATATACATATATGTAGTGAACTTGGTTCTGGAGCAGTATTTGACTCATTGGTTTGGTTCTTGTGCTGTATTCATGTAGTGAACTTGGTTCTTGTGCAGTATTTGACTTATAGGTCTGGTTCTGGTGTATGTATGTAGTGATCTTGGTTCTTGCTCTGTATATGTGTGTTATACGTGCATCTGATACTATACTTCAATCTAATACCATTCATTCACATCTGAGTTTGGGCCACTGTCACAGATTCTGTCAAAAAGACCGGACAGAAAAGTCCTGCATGCAAAACTTTTTTGTCTGGTAAAGAAGCAGCTTCCTAATCAGATCCCATTATGGAGTCTCTTCAGCTCAGTTGGTAAATCTTGCCCCTCTAATCATCAGGCTGTTGCTACGGACTCATGTTCTGTATCTGGGATTGCACATGTGCGTGTGATCCCAACATGAAAACACAACCGGCTGCCGCCTTTTAATGATTTAAAGCCCAGTTACCTATAACGCCTTTATATGGTAGGCGGAGTTAAACAGGTTAAGGTGGGGCGCTACACATGGGCCAGTGCTCTGTGCTTGCCCCCCGGGCTAAAATTTGCCAGCCAGCCCCTGCACATAGTAGGCCCCTGACAAAGGTGGGCCCCCAGTACATCTTCTCAGCTAGCCTATATCCATAAAAATACATGGTAGATTATTAAACAGGCTACCCAAATTTTTATAGATGCATTAGGTGGCTTAAGATGACTTCTAGCTACAAAGGCAGGCCAGACAGTATGCTCTTTCCCAAGGGACCCACTTCCTCAAGGTTGCTGCATAGACCCCCTTAATCAGTCATTTTGAGTGCCTTATTGATGCCTGCTGCTATGTGAGCAGGTAGTTTTTGCATGTAGCTGTAGAGTGGGCTCCTAGAATTCATTTTACTGGTGGGCCCTAGGCACCCCAGTCCGACACTGGTCGGGAAGGAACGCTTCCTACTCAACAATCTGCTGCTTGACGTGTGTAAATGCACCTTTACTGTGCTCCAGGATCAGCCAGAGTTTACTTGTGCCTACCACAGAAAATTATTCTCGGGGCCCAATCCCCATAAAATCAGTAAAGTATAATAGGTTTTGATTGAAAAATAGACATTAGTTGCAATTTATTGTCTCCTGAACTTTTGGGGCCCACTATGGTATCAGACCCTGGCCCCACTAAAGGACCCTCTGGTACTCTGGTAGGCCAGTCAGACGCTGGATATAAGAAAGGAAGGAAGGAGCTGCACAGTACAGTCACTTTATTTCCAGTGCCCATCTAACAGTTAATAGCTGATCTTGGGCTCTTTACATTGTACCCACAGGTTCTGGTGGGTTAGAAGTTTTCCGTCTGGAAGAAAATTAAAGGGTTTTTCCACAAAACAGCAGGATTGCATGGCATCACGGAATTCCATGACATCGCAATAATGGCCCTTGCATAAGACACCAGACACTATTGGGGCTGCTCATTTCTTTGTAGGAGATTGACCTACATGGTCTGAAGCTACAACAGGTATGTATGGAGGCTCTCTAGTTCTCTCTTTGTTCACAGGACACACTAGGGAAAATCATTATTTGGATTGAAATATATATATATATATATATATATATATATATATATATATATATTAGACAGATACAGTACATATATACATAGAAAAATAGATATGACATAGATATGAGATAACTATAAGATAGATGGACAGAGTTAGTAGGTAGACACATAGATGTTAGATGGATAGATAGATATGAGATATATGCACTGTATGGCCACTATATTACAGATGCCCATCTAGTAGCTAATAGCTGTTCTTGGTCTCTTTTCACATTACGTCCACAGGTTCCAATAGGTGAGAAGTTTTTAGTCTGGAAGGCAATAAAGGAGTGCTTAAAAGACTTGCAAGAACGCAAGCTGCATATGCAAACAAACAAATGATATTACAGCATTGCATGACATCACGGCATTCCATGACATCACAATGGCCCTTGCATAAGAACATCAGATATTATTGGGGCTCCTCACTTTTTTGCAGGAGAGTGACCTGTGTGGTCAGAGGCTACAGCAGCTATGTACGGTGGTTCTTCAGTACCCTCTATTGTCACAGGAAACACTGCGGGGATTCAATTATTGTGGATAGATAGATGAGATAGATATAAGATAGATGGGTATGCAGTGTGCCAGTGCCCACTGCACAAGGGGTTTTATATGTTTGTACTGTGAAATGTATAGTTCCTTCTTGAAGGCTGTAAATAGAATTAACAAGCCTGTATTAAAAGTAGTTAGGTGGGTAAGCTCCACCCTTCTCCTCTAGAGGGGGCTGCAGCCCCATAGAAATAAATGGGTCCTGATCTGAGCCCGTAAAAACTACTGTCGTGTGAATGTAGCCTAAGGCAATATTGCGGAATAGATGCGCCCCCATTCACCTCTATGGAGCGGGGAGCTGCCGCACAGCGCTAGCTCCGTGCCGCGGCTCTGATGAAGCATGTCCTATACTTGTCCGCACGCATGGTCAAGTATAGGCATTTTGAATGGGGCCGCCCGGCATGTGTTCCAAGCGTGCAGAACACGCCGGGCGGCCCCCGTATCATTGTGGGTCCGCAATAATACGGTCGTGTGAATGGGGCCTAAGGGAGAGAATATGGACTGTTTCCCCGTGTGTAAACACTGCCCTATGATCTATGGAAATTGACCACCCTCTTCCCTTTGCCACTTATATTTAGATTATATGGACTGTATGTATATGCTGTTCACAAGAAGAGATTGAGAAAAAAAATGTAATTGTGCTGTTGTGTTTGCATGCATGTTCTCTCTGTTTCTTTTTAAGATCACAGGAGATCGTTGTGGCAAGAGACACAGGGCAGGGGCGGATTGGCAATGTACCCCACCGGGACACTTCCCGGTGGGCCGATGGCTTGAAGCAAGTTGTGGGCCGGCATGATGTTTGAGTCGGGGTAATTAGGGCGGGCGGCGGCCGTCGCTCTCACGACAATACACATTACATACCATTGTCATGATAATGAGATCGCAACAGGGCTGTCGGCCCCCGCAATGTGTATTGAAGTGTGGATTGTATGTGTATTATCCTGAGAGAGACGGCCGCCGCCCACCCTGCTGTAAGCTGTGCTGCATTCCCTCTGATGTGCTGCCCCCCCCCCTGTACCTCCTTCTGCCAGGTCCTTTGACACTGGACAGCAGGAGAGAGAGCACTGCTCTGCCCTCCAGGTCAAAGGACCTTTGGCTCCTCCCACTCCCAGCGTTGACGCTGTGTCATCATCCCTACCCCTCCTGCTCCAGGACAGAAGCCAGAAGAGGCTGCTGCAGGTCTGCACACTCAGGTAAGTTGTTTTTTTTTTGTTTTGTTTTTTACAAGCCATTTGACAATGAGGAGGTGGTGGGGGGTGGGCATTAAAGTGACCACTGTATATTACTGGGGCAGGGGGGACATTACTGGGGGCTCTATAGGCACATTACTAGGGGCAGGGGGCATTACTGGGGGCACTATAAGGACTTTACTGGGGGCAGGGAGGGCAATACTGGTGGCTCTATAGGCACATTACTGGGGGCAGGGGGCATTACTGGGGGCACTATAAGGACTTTACTGGGGGCAGGGAGGGCAATACTGGTGGCTCTATAGGGACATTACTGGGGGCATTGGGCATTACTGGGGGCACTATAAGGACTTTACTGGGGGCAGGGAGGGCAATACTGGTGGCTCTATAGGCACATTACTGGGGGCAGGGGGCATTACTGGGGGCACTATAAGGACTTTACTGGGGGCAGGGAGGGCAATACTGGTGGCTCTATAGGCACATTACTGGGGGCAGGGGGCATTACTGGGGCACTATAAGGACTTTACTGGGGGCAGGGAGGGCAATACTGGTGGCTCTATAGGGACATTACTGGGGGCATTGGGCATTACTGGGGGCACTATAAGGACTTTACTGGGGGCAGGGAGGGCAATATTGGCGGCTCTATAGTGACATTACTGGGGACAGGGGGCATTGCTGCTGGCTCTATAGTGACATTACTTGGGGTGGGGTGCATTGCTGTGACCAGGGATATTACTGGGGGGTAGGGGGGGATTGGTCTGGCCGCTATAGGGACATTAATAGGGGCAGGGGGGGAATTACTGGGGGCTCTCTAGTTACATTACTAGTGGGAGGGGGCATTATTGTGGCCATTATAGGGACATTACTGGGGGCACTATAGGGACATTACTGGGGTTACTATTACTGAGGGCATTATTATTACTGGGGGAATTATAGGCAGTTTGTTGTTGATGGGGGCAGGCATTATTGCCACTGGGGACACTATAGGGGGCATTATTATTTTTACAGTATATTGGGGTAGCAGCAGGATGACAATGTTAGGGCACCATGGTGGGGAGGATGATGGAAATTTGAGGACGCTAAGATGTCTGTGTGTGAAACTCTGCAGAGATTGAACACGGCTAGAAGATGTCATCATGTGTTGTCTGGTCCTAACGGAGAAGATGAGGAAAGAGAAGATCAGAGGAGACGTCACCGGATGTGGGAGGTAAGTGACTCTGCATTACCCTATATGTATGGTAACTCTGAAAGACCGTCAGAATACTGATGGTGAGGCTGCCTCTCTGCTGTTGCCTATGTTTTAACTGTTCATCCCCTTTCTCTATATCTTAGAGCAAAGTGGAGGAGGGGGACAGGACATGGCAGTTGGCACTGGGCACCACAGAGGGGCAGCTTTTAGAGAGGTTTCGGCCTGTTCTGGAGCAGTATATTGTGCTGCACTGAGCCAAATAAAAAATTGCAGCATGATATACTGCTCCCTCTATGGTATTTCTGGCCCCGCCTACCCATGTTGGCCCCACCTTCTCTCGATATGGTCCCGCCCACAACATAGGGACGCTTTTATTTTTTTTCCAGGGCCACTTTTATTTCCCAATCCGCCCCTGACACAGGGGACTGCTTGAGGGGGGTATGCAGTTTGTCAGAGCCCACTGCCTAAGGGGTTAAAATATGTTTGTATTGTGAAATATATATATCCCCTTCTATATTGTTAACAAGCCCATGGTTAGGTGAGACTGCTCCAGAGTTCCCCTCTGGAAGGGGCTGTTCTTGGGAGTTAGAATCAGGGCTGTATTGCACCAACAAATTATCTGACAGATTTTGAATGAATGAGTGAAATACTTGTTTACCGGGTGATCCTGTCGCTTGTGCAGACACCACCGATCAAAGTTTCGGGACAGCTGATCCAGTGGTCTAAACAGTGATCTGCTGCTCAGAAACCATGAATCTGTATGAACAAGAGAAATCGCATTAGCGATCCCCCGTCCTCATACAGTGAAGGAGATCGCTGCATGTAAATGCACAGTCTCCTTCATTGAGTCGGGAAGGAACTCTGAGATATTTTTACTAATGACCTATCTTCTGGATAGTAAACACATAAGTACACACGCTGAAGTGCTGAATTCAAAAGAAAGGACCTACCACCTACATTAATCAATGGGTGCTGCAATTCTTGTGCCTCCCCTGTTGGCACTAAAATTAACTGTATCACTACTCAATCTTTGTCTAGATACTGCGCTCCCACTATAAATATGTACTACCCTTTAATTACTGCTAGGTATATTGTCGACTGCCTGTGTATCTTTAAATGATAAACTATCAGGACGTGAACCCAAGTAGTTGTAAAGTATACCAGAGATCTAAAAGGACCCCTACTTGTCACCAGATATCGAGATCGTACAGATAAGGCTGCATAGGGGAACATAGGACCACACAACAGCAATCGGGACTTGTAAGGATACTCATGACAAAGGCGCACAAGGTAACAATATAGTATTGATATCTGGTAAGAAGTGGGGATGTTTTTAGATTGTATACTTTACAGCTACTTGGGTTCACATTCTGATAGTTTACCATACAGAGATACTTAGACAGTTAACAATATAACTAGCAGTATTTATAGGGTAGCACACAGTTATGTGGAAGCGCGGTCACTACACAAAGATTGAGTAGTGATACAGTTATCTTCTAGATAGGTCATCTGTATCTGATCAGTGTTGGTCCAGCACCCGAGACCCCCGCCAATCAGCTGTTTGAGAAGGCACCGGCACTTGCAGTAGCACTGCTGCCTTCTCTCTGCTCACCGAGCATAGCGCTGTTTATTTGATAGCAGCTGTGTTTGGTACTGCAGCTCAGCCCCATTCACTTCAATGGAGCTGAGCTGAGCCTAGGCCATGTGACCAATAAACGTGATGTCACATTCTCCCTGCTGTGACTGACATCCAATCCACAATCTCGTCCTCTTTGTCCTCCATAATAATGTAGTACCCATCGGAAGCCAGGGAGACCTGTGGCCTACTACTACTGTCCGGATAGTTGTTACTGCTACTAACCACATTCTGACTCTCGAATAACAAGGCATATGTCTTTAGCTTTCCAGATATTTTATTATGTGTCCTATACATGGACGGGATTCCCATAAATGAAAAGTCATGGGTTTGGTACATAGATTATTAATCTATCAAAGACAAAGGCGCAGTTAAATGTCCCTCCCATTTTACAAACATGTAGAACACACTAGTATTGACAATTTGCATTGGTAATACAATATTTGCAGTAAAATGTTTTTGAACTATGTGTTCACTAACACGAGTATAAAAATGCAATTCCTGTAGTAGAATGTCTTTGAACTACACTAGGGATGCCCAACCTGTGGCCCTAAAGCTGTTGCAAAATTATAATTTCTAGTATTTTTGGACAGCCTACAGCTAATAGGGCATGCTGGGAGTTGTAGTTTCGCAACAGCCGAAGGGCCTCATGTTGAACATCCCTGAGGTACACAGTCTGATGCAATACTGGATATAATGCAGTTTCTTAATAATGCCATTATTGATTGCCGTAAAAAGCTTTTGCTATAATGCAACGCGTTTAATAACACAGCTATAATAATGGCATTATTGTTGTAAAATGCTTTGGATATAATCTAATGCATTTAATTCACATAGGTATAATAATGGCGTTATTGATTACTGTAAAATGCTTTTGCTATAAAGCAACATGTTTAAAAACACGAGTATAACAATGGCATTATTGATTGCATAAAATGTTTTTGCTATAATACAATGCATTGAATAACACACATATGATAATGGCGTTATTTCTGTAAAATGCATTCACTATAACTACCTGTCATCTTGCAGTTTAAAAACATGGGTATAATGCATTGAAACTGATTTTAGGAGAAAAAATGTGCAATTGGTCAGTGTTTGCAACATAATGTTATTGAGGTGCTGGCAATAAGCCTATGAACTATAGAAACTTGAGTATTTTCTTTAAAGCTGTTCATATACAGAAAATACATATACAGGCGTTTTGTAATGCAGAATTAGCTGCCAGCCAGCAGCTGTATTAAACACACAATTAGGTGACCAGTCCCTCACTCCCTCAAAGGTTTCCTTGATCAAATTCCCTAGAATCTACCTAATTATATATCCCTATTATATCCCTTCAGTGTCGCTATCACACGACACTAGTGGTTTGTGTCTGTAATAGCTTTTTTTTCATACACCCCCACATACATACCCTTCCAGGTCATAAGCTGAACACTTGTTTCAGCTTCTGCATTATCTTCTTGCACTTCCTCCACTACTTGCAACCTCAGCTCATTTACATTATGTCTATTTTCAAAAAATGTTTACCAAGGTGTCAAAAAATATCTGTTTTCGATTGTTTACCTGCACTTCTCTCACAGTGTGGTCACTGTGACACGGGTTGCCGTGTTGCTCACATTTGTGCTCTGGCGTACGGGCTACAGTGGATTCCGTGTAGGCTGGTTGCCAGGGGCAATGTGTAGTGGAGGCAGCCTATGTATGTTCTGTCTCTTCCATGCTTTCCCCTCCCTGTATCCTGGTTTGTGTGGGGTTAATGGATTGGTTTGGTCACTAGGTCCTATATTATCCTATTAGCTGGGGGTCAGTCTGTCTCCAGCCTTGCTGGGTGCAGGAGCTATGCACATGAGCTGGGTTATTCCATCTGCCCTGTCTGTGTGGCCACCTAGTAAGACATCAAGATCACCATGTCTGGTTCTGTGTCTTATCTGTAACCGCCATGTGTGGTCCCGCATGGGGTCCAGACTTCTGCCTGTCTGTGCAGCTCTGCATGTGACCGCCATGTGTCATTCCGCATGGGGTCCAGACTTCTGCCTGTCTATGCCTTGTGTGCAGCTCTGTCTGTTTGCCCATGGACTAACTCCTCTGGGGAACAGGCATCTGCTGGTCCTGTCTATTAGAGGGCTCCTGGGTTCTCCGGAGGGAGGACATCTCTGTCTTATCTGAATTTGTTCAGTGTCTAGGTCTATGTTAGCCTGGCAGTGCTTAACTGCTTCTCATCCTGTCTTGTGAATGTTCTGCCATCAGTGAGAGGTCTCCTGGGTTCTCCGGAGGGAGGACATCTAGTCTGTGTGCAGCTCTCCCTGTGACTGCCATGTGTCATTCTGCATGGGGTCCGGGCACCTGTTGTCTGCCTGTTTGGGCAGCTCTGCCTGAGACTGGGAGTCAATCCTTGTTTGTGTGGACTGCTGGAGCTTGCACCATCAGTCTCTGTAGGTAAGTGGCCAAGTGCACCAGGACCATCCTGGAGGTATGACCAGTGAGCTCTTGGCTAAGTTCATACCCACCATCTGGGGCTTTGTGAAGAATGGGGATCACTGAGTCTCTGCCCCCTGGGTTTGCCCCAAGTAAAACTGGTGGAATTTCCTGCCAATGGTCCCTTACCTGTTGATCCAGTTTTCTGTCACGTCTGTATTCGGCTTTGGTCACTGTCATGTCTTTGTCTCTGCTTGCTTTAGTGCGATTACCTGAGATGTTGTCACGGTCAGTAGGACCCTCGCAAGAACATGACAACTTCTCTCCTTTTAGCCTTCTGTTTTTAACTTGTGGATGACATCTTTATGATGAGGCAAGGGAGTGAAGAAGGGCTCAGAGGCTATGTACACCTTTGGGCTCAATTTTTTATGATTGCATTTTACTCATTTTTGTCTAAAAATGATTTTGGTCTTTATTAAAAATATTGAGCTGTTCTGACACAGAGTTAACAGTTTTTCTAGCTGTGTGATTCATACTTTTTACTTTCACTTTGTGCTGGTCATCTAATAAACCTTATCTCTAAATTACTAAAAGGTCATAAACTCTTATTTGTAAGATACAAATTGAGCTATAATGAGTGTTTTGGAGATCAGAGATAAGGAGCCATCAGCTGAGCTGCCTGAAAGAACAGAGTAAGAATTCACTCTGATCCTGGTACTAGAGAAACTCAAGGCTGACTGCTCAGCTGTGTAGCGGAGTACAGGCTGTAGACATTTTACGAATGGGGCCGCAGCAGCAGTGCGTACAAGCAGGAGTGCATATCGCTGCTCCTGCCTATGCCCCCCAGAGGTTTACTAACTCCTGGCATAGCACATGGGTAGCCTGTACCCATGTGCTATGCCAGGATTAGCTGAGTGGAGCATCTCCTGCTTCTGCCTGCTATGCTAAGCTAAGAGCTGACATGCAGGAGTTAGCAAACCTCCAGGGGCAGGGCCCATACTTCAGGTACTGAATAAAATAACATGCTGTTTTATGACAGCTTTCATGTTGTACATGTTTATATGAGCCTCCCAAGGAGTCAGCTAATGGGGGCGCGTAGGTTTGCCAGTACAGACAAAAAAAGAAAATATGCGGTACATAGCAAGTAGAGATGAGCGAATCTATTCGCCCCTTCGTAGATTCGTATCGAATCTTGGAAATTTTCTTCTCCGAAGTGAATCCGAATTTTGTCGGATTCGCTTCGTATTATTCGTAAACGTACGCAAAAATTTGACCGCTACCTATACATAAGATACGTATGAAACGTAAGTAAATTTACGCATTCTGCGTACGGCGGGAAAATGATGTTCCGCCCCCACAAGAGCGGGAAAGTGTAGATACACCCCCCTCAGAACTGGAAAAAACCAATAGTACGCTAAGGATTCGTACACACTTTTGTACGCGTTCACATAAGTTGCATACCTTTAACAGGTGTACGTTCATTATTAGTGTGCAAATGTTCGCAAAGCACCACATAATAACGTATAATTTGTACGCAGCTTTGTCGAATAGATTCGTATTAGTTCGAATCTTGTGAAAACTTCGACGAATATTCGGCGAAGCAAATTTTGGATGATTCGCTCATCTCTAATAGCAAGTACCGTATTTTTCGCCCTATAAGACGCACCGGCCCATAAGACGCACCTAGGTTTTAGTGTAGGAAAATAAGAAAAAATATTTTTCATCAGATCCTCTTATCAGACTGCCCATAAATTTAAGGACATCACATCAGACCCCCATATCAGCCCCCTGTGCCCCCATACCATCTCACTGTGCCCCCATCAGACCTCAGATCAGCAGAATGTGCCCCCATCAGACCTCAGATCAGCAGAATGTGCCCCCATCAGACCTCAGATCAGCAGAATGTGCCCCCATCAGACCTCAGATCAGCAGAATGTGCCCCCATCATACCTCAAATCAGCAGAATGTGCCCCCATCATACCTCAAATCAGCAGAATGTGCCCCCATCATACCTCAAATCAGCAGAATGTGCCCCCATCATACCTCAAATCAGCAGAATGTGCCCCCATCAGACCTCACATCAGCAGAATGTGCCCCCATCAGACCTCATATCATGCCCCCATCAGACCTCAGATCAGCAGAATGTGCCCCCATCATACCTCAAATCAGCAGAATGTGCCCCCATAAGACCTCAGATCAGCAGAATGTGCCCCCATCAGACCTCATATCATGCCCCCATCAGACCTCAGATCAGCAGAATGTGCCCCCATCAGACCTCAGATTAGCGTTTTGTGCCCCCTCACGCCACAGATCAGCGTCTTGTGCCCCTATCAGACCTCAGATCAGCCCACCCAGCCACTGATAAAGACCATACTTACCGTACCTGTTCTGCGCTGCCGCTGCCGTCCGGTCCCACGCTCCGCGCTCCTCTCTCTTCCCTGCCGGCACGCACTATGACCTGACGCCGCAGAAATATAAAGCAGAAGATTGACTGTTTTTTTTATAAGGTTTATGATAAACATTCCTCATTAATTAACCCTTAGATGGAGAAATATAAAGCAGAGGATTGACTGTTTTTTTATAAGGTTTATGATAAACATTCCTCATTAATTAACCCTTAGATGACCGGGCGATTTTCCATTTTTGTTTTTCACTCCCTGGCTTCCCAGAGTCATAACTTTTACATTTTTCGTTCACATAGCCTCATGATGGCTTTTTTTTTTATGTACTTGAACACTTCATTTTCAATATAACAATACAGTGCTGCCACCTAGTGGCTTGTATTCGTACATTCCACTAACAGCTGGCGAAGCCTGCTTGAGGCTTCAGGCTATTGTTATAGTGTAATAAGTTCCCAGATCTCAGCTGAGGAATGCTGTTACAGGAGCGGGAGCGCTTGGCTCCTGCTTCCGGACTGCTCAGATGCCTTGGTCACATTTGAACACACAGCATCTGAAGAGTTCAATGTATGCGATCAGCCTTATGGCCTTAATGGCACTTATTAAAGGCAATAACATTTGTTATCCAATTGGGAAATTAAATTCCATATATAGGATTTATACCTGTGATAAAACACCCGAGTGGGCCCACGCCATCACGCATGATGAAGGGGGTGTGTCCTTCTGAAACATAATGTAGCGAGCATCTGTACTGACTGATTTTTGTCAAGTTCTGAATAAGAAATGTAAAAATTCCAAAGAATCACTGTGGTATTGTGAATAGTTTGAATTAGATAAAGAGCCACGACTTAACCTGCCATTTATGATGCTATTTCACACACATTAATGTCAAATGAAGGTTAAACTTAAACATGTCATATTTTTATTTTTTTTGCTGATTTTCAATTTTAACCCTTAAAGGGGTATTCTTTTTTTCCCATGACCAGGGTACATATGATTTTTTCGTCCTTTTCATACTATTTCTTGGGGAGGAGTTTTGTTACTGTTTTCAAATTTTTTTTCCAAGCCATTCACTGTGGAGGATAACTAAGTGATCGTTTTACAGTTTTGTTTTGTTTTTCTTTTCCAATAAAAGAGACCTTATTAATGGAGATTTTGGATTCATTTTGCCATTGTCTAATCAGCTTCCATAGATGGCTGATCTGGAGGACATTATTTGGACTCTAGTTGCCCTGGCAACCATTGCATCCTGCAACTGAGATGTAAGGAGGTCAACCACTTAGATGCTGTGGTAGGTATTGACCATGGCATCTAAGGGATTAAACACCTGTAATTGGCATTACCTTCAATCATGGGGTTTACAGCAGGGTGTCAGCTGTACATTACAGCTCACATCTGCTGTTAATGGTGGATTCTCTTGAGCTGGAGCATGAAATGCTCCGGTGCTCATATCAGAGGGGCTGCCTGGTCGAGGAAGGGGATATGTCCGGGTTCAGCTCTGAACCTGGACAACCTCTTTAATGATCACACAAGCACACCAAGAAACAAGCTATGGCCGTTCTAAAAAGCTGCAGGCAGACTACATCACGACTCTGCCTTCCTGCAGAACCGTCTTGCAGACTGTAAAATGCTAAGAATAGCTTAGAAGAAAGGGATGCAAATGAGCTCTTAACAAGCTCTGCCTCTGATGCCACCAGATGTAAGGCGCTCTCCTGTAAGTCAACATTCGAACCTTTAAATAGGCCTTGAGACATGACTAGGATATTAAATAAGCCAGCACCTCATCTGCAGACAGCTGTTTCGGGGTGATTGTGTCAGGTGGAATCTGACTGGTTGCTACGGACAGCTAAGCCAGTTTTCCTCTACACCAGTTTTGATAAAACTACCTGTATGTTTTAATATATGCAAATGAGACTCTAGAAGCAACTGGAGCATTGCCAATACAGCGACAGGCTCAGCTCGCTCTGCGACTGCCATGTTCTCTGCACTTTGACAGGGCCAGGCGTTATAATGTCTTCGCTGCCTGTCCCTGTCAAAGTGGAGAGGTCACGCCATTAGCAGTGAGAGCGGAGGGTCTAAGAGTAACAGCAAAGCTCCCGTTGCTCCTAGGGGCTCATTTGCATATATTGAAATATGAACATGGGTCGAATACAGATGCCTTCAGCTGCCAAGTGCACATGTAACAGATCAGCCAGTTTCGTAGGTACAAATCTGCTGACAGATGTCCTTTAAGGATGAGCAAATTGATTTGTAACGAACCTGTCCCTTGAACCACATCACCACAGCTTCGGAGGTTTTTTAGTTTTTGTATTTTAATTTTTCTTCCCTATCTTCTTTAAGCCATAACATTTTTATTTTTCTTTTCACATATCCATGAGGGCTTATTTTTTTCAGGACAAGTTTAACTTTGTAATGCCATCATTTAATATATACAATGTAGTGGGAAGTGGGAAAAAAATTCCAAATGGTGTGGAACTGGAAAAAAAAATGCTATTCCTCCGCCGTTTTACGGGTTTTGTTAATATGGCGTTCCCTTTGAGGCAAAACTGACCTGTGTCCTTCATTCTCTTGGTCAGTACAATAAATTAAGGCTGCTTTCACACAAGCGAGTTGTACACTCTGGACAGCTCCCGTCCTGTCCTACCAGCATTGCTGGGGTCACATAGCATTATACTGATTTATGATGCTATGTAACCCTTAGAGGTCTGGAATGTACTGGATAACACTGACATAATGCTGTCAGTGTTATCCAATACATTCCAGAACTGTAAGGGCTACATAGCATCATAAATCAGAAGTGCTGGAAGTTCAGGACGGGAGCTGCTGTATACTCACACTCCGAGTCCAGAGCGTGGAACTCGCTTGTCTGAAAGCAGCCTAAAACTTAAAAAACATTTTTTTTTACATCACCATATTCTGACCCCCATAACTTTTTTATAGTTATATCTACTGAGCTGTGTGAGGGATCATTTTTTGCGGGACAATCTGTAGTTTTTATTGATACCATTTTGGAGTGTGTGACTTTTTGATCACATTCTATTATATTTTTTGGGGTAAGAGAATCATGTGTGAGAGGATGTATGGATGCATGTACGTCATAATGTGTGAGGGGATGTATGGAGCGGGTGGGTACCAACTGTTTCATACAGCCAGCACCCGACCGCATTGATAGGGAGCGCAAATGCGCTGTCCCCGTCATTTAAAGGGGTATTCTCATCTTAGACAATGGGGGCATATCGCTAGGATATGCCCCCATTGTCTTATAGGTGTGGGTCCCACCGCTGGGACCCGCACCTATTTCCAGAACGGAGCGGGGAGCGCTGCGCCTGGAGGACCCCGGGTTTGCGGGGGTCCGGCCACCACCAGGCGCAGGTCCCCGCTCCGCTCATAGAAATAAATGGGAGCCGGGCCGTGCATGCGCGGTGCGCTCCCATTAATTTCTATGGAGCCGACGAAAGTAGCCGAGCCAGCGCTCGGCTATTTTCGGCAGCCCCATAGAAATGAATGGAGGGCGGCTGCGCATGCACAGTGCACCCTCATTCAGTTCGGGGGCTCCGTTCTGGATATAGGTGCGGGTCCCAGCGGTGGGACCCGCACCTATAAGACAATGGGGGCATATCCTAGCGATATGCCCCCATTGTCTAAAATGAGAATAACCCTTTAACCCCTCAGAATAGAGACTGTAAAAATCCTATTCACCATAATAGAGATCTATTAGTGTGAATTGGAGAGGGTATCAAAAGATGCCATGTACTAGGCCCCTAGGGGGTCTAATAGTTATAAAAAAAAAGGTGAAAAAAAAAATAAAAAAACACCAATATATTAAAAGTTTAAATCACCCCCTTTCCCAATTTTACATATAAAAATACATAAACAACATAAAAAAATAAACATATTAGGTATCGCCACTTCCAAAAATGTCAGAACTATTACAATATTTTAAAAAATTCCTGTACAGTGAACGCTGAAAAAAAATGAAAAACACATGATTTGCCATTTTTTGTCATCTTGTCCCCCCACCAAATTAAATAGTTATTTAAAAAATTGCACATATCATACATACCAATAAAAAAATACAGTTTGTTACGCAAAAAAAAGGCCTCATACAGCTCTGTAGACCGAAATATAAAAAGTTATGGCTGTCAGAATATGGCAATGCAAAGAAATGTTTTATTTTTTTTCAAAGGTTTTATTTTATTAAAAAGAGTAAAATAAAAAACTATACAAATTTGGTAACGCTGCATTCGTATTGAGCGGCATCAGGTCATTTTTAGCACACAGTGAACGCTGTGATGTCAAACCCCAAAAAACCTTGGCGGAATTCTGTTTGTTTTTTTTCTGTTTTGGTTTTCCACACAAAGAATTTTTTTCCTGTTTTCCATTGCAGGATAAGGTAAATTAAACGGTGGCATTATAAAAATGCATCGTGTTCCGCAAAAAATTAGCCCTCATATAGCTATGTGAACAGAAAAATAAAAAAGTTATGGTTATTGGAACATGGGGAGGAGAAATCCAAAATGGAAAACAGAAAATAGGCTCCAAACCCAAAGGGTTAAAAGGAATTTGTCGAGAGTTAAATATGCAATAAAATACAGAGAATAGGGGTGCTAACTGGTGTGAGTACCGTAGATGTAGCAGGGGGGTCAGGAGCTGAGCCACTGTACTGATGTACAGCCAGGCACAACACTAGTAGTGAGCAGGGGTAAATTCACACATACAAGTTTTTTGGGAGGCAAGATAAGGAAATACAATTTTTTGGTCATTTTGCCTCCCAAAAAACTTAGTGATCATAATAGTTGTATGTACCCAAAAATGGTCAACTCATCCTGCAAAAAACAAGCCATCACACAACACCATTGCCAGGAAAAAACAAAGACACAAAAATGTGATTCAAAATGCTTTTATTGTGTAAAAAACGTAAAAAAAACTATATAAAATTGGTATTTCTGTAATCAAACTGACCAGGAGAATAAAGGCTACTTTCACACTTCGCTTTCCCTTTCCGCTATTGAGATCCATCATAGTGGGGGAAAACGCTTCCGTTTTTCCCCCATTCATTGTTAATGGGGACAAGACTGATCTAAAAAAAACGGAGTGCTCCAGAAAAAATTCCGTTCTATTTGGTTGCATCCCCATCACGGACAGGATAACGCTGCAAGCAGAGTTTTTGAGTGTGTCCTGGGATGCGGAACAAGACGGATCCGTCATGACTCACAATGTAAGTCAAAGGCGACGGATCCGTTTTCTCTGACAAAAAAGAAAACGGATCCGCATCTAAAACCATTGTAAGTCAATGGGTGGAGGTCGAGGTCATTTTAGAGATAATACAACCGGATCCGTTTATAACAGATGCACATAGTTGAATTATGACGGAAGTGTTTTTATTGATCCATGAGGGATCCAGCAAAATCGCGGGTGTGAAAGTAGCCTAAAGTGACATGTCATTTTTACTGCATGGCGAACGCCATAAAAATGTAAGCCAAAAAACAATGGCAGGCTATCTGCTTTCTTACATTATTTTTATTTACTTTTTACAGAGCTAACCCGACAGGATAATGTGATATTTTTATCGTGCAGGTTGTTCCAGATGCAGCAATAACAATTATGTGCAGCTTTTTTTTTTTTAAATTAAAAAAAGGGCTTTATTTTTCTTAAACATTTTGTTTCACTTTTTATTTTAGCCTGATTAGGGGACTTGAACTTCTGATGCCCTCATCACTGGTACAAAGCACTACAATACATACTGTATGCAGTGTACTACTCAGATCTACACTGACACTTTGCCAGTTAGACCAGGTCCTAGTAGGCTTCCGTACATGGCAGCCCCCTACACAGCCTCCTGCTGCCATAGCAACCATTGGCTCCACACAATTGCCTCGCAGTCTGGGGGGGTATGGGGGGTAGCAATATGGTACCAAGGGAGCCCCCTCCCTCTGTAAACCACTTACATTTCTAGGGGGTTAAACAGCCGGGATCTTTTCTCTCTGATCCTGACCAGCAGGGGCGGATTGACCATAGACCTTACAGGGAAATTTCCCGGTGGGCCGATGCTCAGGGGAACTCCTGAGTCCTCCTCATGGCCAGTGGAAGTTTTTGGTGATGTATTTTGTGCTGCTGGCCATATTTTGTGATGGACTGTAGTATTTGGCCCTGTTGAGGTGGTATAATGTGCCACAATATGGTAATGCTGGCCCCGCTTACTTGTGTAACTTGGCCCTGCTTTCTATCAACTTGGACCCAACTACAATATGGGGCCACTTTTAGTATTTTTTCCAGGGCCACTTTAAGTTCCCAGTCCACCCCTGCTGACCATTACGGAAGGAGCTTATTGTCCGTCACACCCCAGCCCCTGCAATGAACAGAGACTTCCTGTGCCCGCCCGATCTCTCCACCATATACGTATGGCTTTATGTGGGGACTCCTTGCCTGCAGTGCTGTACATGTATGTGGATGTCAGGAAAGGGTTAAAGCAGTGTGCCGCTGTATACTGCTTTTTTTGCTTATAATCAGCCGTAATAGCATGTACCTGCACAGTTACTTGTCTGGAAGAGCTGGTCCACTTTGTTTTGCAGAGCAGCATTTTTACAGAGCGTTTTCTAGAAATGCTGTGGCCAGATAGTCGCCATTTAAGTCTCATGCACACGAACGTTTTTTTTTTTTTTTTACACAGACCGTATGCAGAACCATTCATTTTAATGGGTCCGCAAAAAAAACGGAAGTTACTCTATTTGCATTCAGTTTCCATATGTCCATTCCGCAAAAATGTCTGCATTGCGGTGAAAGATAGGACTTTTCTATTACAGGCCAGCTGTTCCGTTCCACAAAATATGGAATGCATGCGGACGTCAACTGTATTTTTTGCGTACTGCAAAATACAGTCGTGTGCATAAGGCCTTAGTCTGTGAGAACGTATCGCTACTTACATGGGGCCTCATTTACCTAAATTGTCTAAGCAACCAATCACAGTGCAGTTTTCATTTTGCCACGTTATGTGAATAAATAAAACCTGATTTCCGATTGGTTGTTGGGCAACAGGGAAGGTTTTTTTTTTCTGCTATAGGTTTGATAAATCTGATCTGATGCTTCTGTTAAGTGTTTTGTTTTTTGGGTAGCCCTGAGGTGATTGAAATGCAGTATATTCTGGCTGTGGTGTTCTACTTATTATCTTGTTCAATAGATTTTAACAGACTATTTTTTTATTTCTCAAAAAAGACATAAAACGCCCAATGACAAAATTCGAAGAAAAACCGGCATTTTTATGCCATTCTAAAAATTGAAGGAAAACAAAGCCTCCATGTAACCTCTGCCAAAGCTAGCTACACACATAACCTATGGCTAGTAATCCCACACTATGCCCAATGTGTACATTTTTCAGAACCGGCAAATGGATCAGGTGTCACGTGACCAGAGAACACCCATTGTCACGCACACCGCAGGATACCAGTACCACAGCACACTGCGGGCAGGCAGCGGGGCGGTGTCGGGCGGTTCTCTTCCGGCGGCAGCCTGACGCATCGAACTCCTCCTTTGGCAGCCCACAGACTAGCGGCGGCTCTCGCGAGACTCAGGTGCTCGCTGCGGGAAGAGACCGAGGGGGAGCTGCGGATACCGGACCTCAGGCCCGAGAGACTGGACACTAAGCCCATCGGCTGTGTCTCCCTCTCTGTGCGCACATGGACCGCTGCGACCTTCGCCCTCTGCCTGCAGCCCTTATCTTAGGGCTGATGCTAGTTACCTGCGGCCTTCTCCCGGGACTGGCCGACGGCGCTCAGAACGGTAAGCGGAGAATCCAGCGCCCATTGAGAAGGTCGAGGCTGACAGGGGAAGCGGAGGGGGCGGGAGAGCCTAGTATACAACATGGTAGCACATAGGCGCTAGATACGGCGGCTCCTGTGTATTCTAGGAGGCTGCAGGCAGTCAGCTGTCATGTTTAGTGCAGCAGCAGGCGACTTGACTAGGTGCATGTATGATGTCACTGTGGCTTTCCCGTGCCTGCTCTTGATCTGTATCATGTCTTCATTGTAACATGTTTCATGTAATGCCCAAGTGTAAGAGATTCTGTTCTTTGCCAAAACCAAGGGTGTGTTAGCATTACACAGCAGTACAACTGAGGACGCCTTCACATGGACTGTCATAGGGTGTGTGTCTATTGATTCCTAGACAGGAGCTATATGGCCTCAGCAATGCTAATCCAGGAGCAGCCAGTAAGCCCCCACCCCCTGGCATTTACAGGGTGCCCTGCTCTTGGTAAAATAATCTTTTAGCTCTTCCTTCCTAGGTGGATCACAAGAAATAAAGATCAAATATTAATGTGTTTACAAACCTGATGCCTGGCAGGAATTATTTATTACCTCCAGCCCCTGGGTAAACGGGTCACTGGGTTTTTCCATCAGGTGGCTTGCTGAGGCTGTTTGTAGACCTGAAGAATTTCTTTCAGAGAAAAGATACAACCATCCATCCGTTTTTCAGCAACTAATGTACTTATATTGCTTGGCGAGGTCATGTTTATGGGTACAGATTGTCCTGTTTTAGGACCAGTTTTTGAAGCGACATTTTACATTTTCTTGGCATATAAGGTCAAGCTTCGACACGTAGCGATTTTTGGGGTAATTTATCAAACTGGTAAAGTAGAACTGGTTTACTTGCCCATAGCAACCAGTCAGATTCCTCCTTTCATTTTCCAAAGGAGCTGTGAAAAATGAAAGGTGGAATCTGGTTGCTATGGGCAACTAAGCCAGTTCTTCTTTACACCAGTTTGAAAAATGACCCCATTTGTCTTTTGATAGTGTTTCCACATTTCCATAAACCTTCATTTTTTTATTGCAGTGGAATGTATATTGAAGATATCAGACTAGCAACCCTTACTGATAATTATACCGTATCTTTATCCATGCATGATTAGTTTTGACAATGGATTGTAACAGTTTAAAGGAGTTGTCTACCCCTTGGTAGCCTATTGGGACTACCCTCTGCGTGGCTGGTCCTGCAGAGGGAGTCCTATCTGATCTCAGCCATTGGTGTCTGGCTTCTAGGCCCCCATCCCCCACAGCTTGCTGCAGCAGTTATGTGTCCCCCGTAAGTCATGCCACTGGGGGACGTGCAGCGGTAACCTAACACCTTCTGAATTTTCTCTGTGGAGTTGTTCCTGTCCAGGTGCTATGCAGGTACTCGGCCCCATTGACTACAAAGTTTCTGGATGGTAGCGGCCTGTTGCGGCCAGGATAGCAGAGTAGTGGTGATCCCATATAAATGAATGGGATCACAGCGTCGCAAAAAATCTGTGTTTTTTTTTTTTTTTTTTTTTTTTGCAACTAGCCCTTTAATCCCATTCATTTCTATGGGATCACCATTACTCTGTTATCCTGGCCACGACCACTGTAGCCCTAACCTTATTGGTGTGAAAAGTGGCACTTTCTGCAGTAAGACGCTCATGTCAGAAAGTGATGGCATCCTAGCAATGTGCCATCAGTTCCTAAGATGGAAAACCTCTGGATAGCTCATGGCAGCTTTCCCTAGACCATGTGACATCACTTTCATCGGTCACATGGCCTTGGCGCAGCTCAGCCCTGGGGCTGAGCGGTGATACCAAGCACAACCACTATATTATGTACAGTGCTGTGCTCAGTGAACTGCGGAGCTACTGCGAATGGCTGTGCCTTCTCAAATAGCTGATCTGTGGGGTCCTGGGTGTCGGACCCCCAAAGTCGCGCTACAGAAAGTTGCATTGTAGCCCTGTTATTTTTACATTCTTTTGATCCATGAGAAGGACGGGGGAAAAAAAACTGGATTCCGTGCACATTTGGCATCTGTTTGAGCCATTTCCATCTGAGATCTGTTTTTTTAGGCTGGACAAAAAAGTCCTGCATTCAGGGGTTGTGCACTTATTGTCAGACCTCTCACATTGGTGATCATACATACCCGATCCCCGGGTCGTTTGCTCCCTGGACTCCATTGCTTGTCTTGGGTCCCTCCATGTAAACCCCTACGTACACGTGTGAATATACCCATAGAAGATTGACTCCTGCTTCGTTCCAAATGAAACACTCAAGGTTGACGGTAGAGAAATGGAGTCTCATAATGAACCCAGGATATAAATAGCAGCATAATTAATCTTTCCCTCTGCTATCTGCATCGTGAATTGTCAGATTAGAATCATTAACTGCAACAAGAGTATTGAAGTACACTGTAGATTGTTCTTTTCTTTTTAATTTAGGTCACAGTATAGTTAGCAGTTAAAA
Organism: Rhinella marina; assembly: GCA_900303285.1. Classification (NCBI taxonomy): domain Eukaryota; kingdom Metazoa; phylum Chordata; class Amphibia; order Anura; family Bufonidae; genus Rhinella; species Rhinella marina. The sequence goes on from ONZH01001596.1 coordinate 156,491, forward strand.
TAGCACAGTAAGATCAGTGATATTCACATGAAATCTAGTGTTCCTTTAGTAGTAATTTCCCAGGTCTTGTTTGACCATCAGAGAAACACGGTGACTGGAATGTGATGCTTAAATGGCATCTGTCAGCAGATTTGTACCTATGAAGCTGACTTACCTGTTACATATGCACTTGGCAGCTGAAGGCATCTGTGTTGGTCCCATGTTCATATGTGCCCGCATTGCTGAGAAAAATTATGTTTTATTATATGCAAATGAGCCTCTAGGAGCAATGGGGGCGTTGTCGTTACACTTAGAGGCTCAGCTCTCACTCTGCAACTGCTGCACCTTCTGCATTTTGACAGAGTCAGATGTGATGACATTTTTGGTGCCTGGCCCTGTATATCAAAGTGGAGAAGGGGCGGCAGTTTGCAGAGTGAGCAGAGCCTCTAAGAGTAATGACAACGCCCCCGTTGCTCCTAGAGGCTCATTTGCATATATTAAATCATCATTTTTCTCAGCAATGCAGTCACATATGAACATGGGACCAACACACATGTCTTCAGCTGCCAAGAGCAGGTCAGTCATTTTCGTAGGTACAAATCTGCCGACAGAAGCCCATTAAGGACTTTTTGCATGGGCAGTAATCAGGAATGTACAGTTGTCCCTGATAATTGCCTGATCATATGAGGTTCAAGAGAGAGTTGAGATCTGCACTCCCTTGTTTGGGTGCTCATAGAAGGTTTAAGCGTCAGTATTGAAAAGAAAAAAAAAATTTTTTTCAATACTGATCATATGAGGTGACAGGAGCTGTATTTACAAGCAGCAATCATTTCCTCACTATGTGGATGGTTTTGTTAGGCAGCAAATCCCTGTTTACAAAGCACAGTCTGCTGCCCAGAAACAGGACTTTTTTGACGCCATCTGAAAAACACAACCTTTTAGGCAATTGCTGCATTGGGACCTTGACTATGTAACCTATGACCAAAGATCGCTGCGTAGCAGTACAGCCATTGAACCGAAGGCAGTGTGACTCTGAAGCTGCTCCAACTGCAACCCTAGAATCGCCAGAAAACACCAGATGAGTGGCTGCACTGGCACACAGTGGTATCTGGTCATGTGATGGGCCATGTGGTCGCAGCAGACAAGTGTTTCTACATGCTCTCATCCCCAATAATTGGCTTGATTATCAGTCCATGTAAAAGGACCTTTAGGCTAGGGCTACACGGCGACAGTTGTCGCGCGTCACCCGTCGCAGCCAGGATCCCTGAGTAGCGGGGATCCCATAGTTGTTGGAACCGTGTTGGATTTCTTGCGACTGCCGCGGCGATCCCATTCATCTCTATGGGATCCCCGCTACTCAGGGATCCTGGCTGCGACGGGTGTCGCGCGACAACTGTCGCCGTGTAGCCCTAGCCTTAGGCCGCTTTCACACAGTCTGTGTTCGGTCAGTGATTTTCATCCTGAGCCAAAACCAGGTGGCAGACAGGTGCGGGTCTTTCCCATTATACCTTATCTCTGTGTAGCCTCTACTGCTGGTTTTGGCTCATAATCACTGATGGAAATACCTGATGAAATACTGACTGTGTCAAAGTTGCCTTGGGCCTCAAGCACACAGCCATATTGTGTTCTTCAGTTTGCAAATCTTGGTTCTGCAAAACACAGATACTGGCCATGTGCGTTCAGCATTTTACAAAATGGAAGGTCTGGCCCGTGATACGGACAATAATAGGACATGCTCTGTTTGTTTTTTGTGGGACTGGGCAACGGAGGTGCAGATGTGGACACCACACGGAGCGCTGTCCACATCTTTTGTTGCCTCAATGAAGTGCATGTGTAGGAGGCCTTATACAGAGGTCGTATAGATTTTTTTTTTTTTCTCATTTTACAGCGCTCAGGGCAAGCAGTTTTTGTTACTTAGACGAGGTTTGTTAGTTTTTTAAAAAATGCCACAATTGTCAGGTTTTATTTTCCTGTTTGGAGGAAAAAACATGCGGCCAGATTTTACATATTGGCCATTAGGAAATGATAAAACTTCCTTCCATCTTTTGTGGTGGTATTTTAAGTGGCATATCCTTGCAGTTTTTGGTCCCTTGGCATTTTTTCTATAAAAAGCAGCATGCTCTGAGTGTGACTTTTTTCTGGTTATTTCCCACAGACTTCTCTATAGTGGAAAAAAAAGTCTGAAAAAATGCAAATAAAACGTGACTAAAATAAATGACACCCTCCAAAAAAGCAATCTGTGTTTTTACAAGCCGAATACACTGTAATTGTGAAAGCACCCTTATGAGACAGGACAAAATATAGAATCTGGTGCTACTGGTTTTCTGTATGGACAGTGCCTTCATTGTCATTATTCTCATACCACACCCGTTGTTTTCTTGACTGTATTTTGCCTTAGGCCTCGTGCACGTGTCTGTATTGTGGATATACACATCGTACAATCCATAACACAGCACCCAGAAAATTAATGGACCTATACTCAATCTCTGTGTGACACATAGGTCTGCCTCCCTTCTCAATTAAAATACATGGTATGTTCCAGATTAAAAGCATGTAGTTTTAATGGTATGGACTAGGGCTCAGCAACCTCCGGCACTCCAACTATTGTGAAACTACAACTCCCAGCATGCAAACTTGTGAGGCTGGCCTTGGGACTCCCGCAGAAGTGAATGGAGCATGCTGGGAGTTGTAGTTTCACAACTCCTGGAGTGCCAGAGGCTAATGATCCCTGGTATAGACCTATGCTATAGATTCCAATCTTTTAACCAGCTTGCATTCAAATACTAAATGGGTTGTCTTAAATCAGCAAATGGCATTTATCATGTAGAGAAAGTTACTACAAGGCACTTCCTAATGTATTGTGATTGTCTATATTGTCTCCTTTGCTGGCTGGATTCATTTTTCCATCAGATTATACACTGCTCATACCCAGGGATTACGACTACCCCTACAGTGCAGATACTAGGTGGCTGGGATGGGAGCTTCTGTGCATGAATATGTGCACTCCTATGGTCCCGACCACCAGAGGCTGGTGTTTGTTTGTTTTTCCATATAGTGTGCAAGCATGACCACCACTGATGGATTGCAGGGTGGTTGTAACCCCTGGAAACGAGTAGTGTATAATGTGATGGAAAAGTTAACCAAACCAGCAAAGGAGCTAATATGGACAATCACAATACATTAGTAAGTGCCTTGTAGTAACTTTCTCTACAGGATAAGTGCCATTTGCGGAAGCGATACACCCCCTTTAAAAGCAGTATTGTGCAGTCCTTTTACCTAGCACATGCCTATTTATCGCTGATGCTTCTGTTCCAAGGTCTTTCCTCCCAAGGTCGTAGTGGATGCTGTGATTTAAGATCCTAGACCTGGGAGGGATGTCCCTGTGTGCAGATGTGTAGAACGTCTTTCATCATGGAAGCAGCATTACTCTGGTTAATCATTTGGTGCTGCCACTTCTACTCATAATGATTTGTCTAATTCACATTCGACGGAACAGGATAACGCTGGTTACTGTGAGACAACTGCAGATGAATACCAACTCTCCTTATGTAATAGGTGATACTTAATGCAGAGGAGATTCCAGAGGTGTATAGAATATAGAAGCTTTTTCTGCTTGCGTTTTCCCTTCCTCCCCTTGATCTGTGGCAGGAATCTCATTATTCTCATGGTGGGGGTTGCTTCACTGACAGGATGCGCATTTACTTTGTGACATTAGTAAATCAGGTGTTCTTCATGTTACCAGCTTTTTGATAAACCAACAAAAAGAATATATAAAATATATATATAATTGTGTGGCATATACTCTTAATTCTATACTCCATTAGTTGTATTGGTACTGATATGCTTTCTGTGAGGTGCATTTCTGTACCTTCTATGAGGCATTTTTTTCTGTAGGTGGTCACTAGAGATAAGTTACTTATTTTGCTTTATTTCATTGGGGGTGTTCATGATTGAATCCTGGGAAGTACTAGTAGGTATCTCCCCCTACATGTATAGATAGCATAGCTAGCTAAACAATATTGCATTGCCAATAAGTCTCCATAATATGGAGCACTTCCAGTAAGTCTCCACTCAGGGCTGATCTTTTTAAGGACAGGCAGTGCCCTGCCTAAGCTGCATCCAAGGCATTGCACCCAGCCAGTCAGAATCCTATTCCATGCTGATGAGGGGCAAGCGCCCCAAAACAGCTGTCTATGGATTATTTGGCTTGGCTATTTTCAGTTACCATATCTCAAACTTGTTAAAAAGTTGGATTTTGACTCATAGGGAGCCACTTCCACAAGGTGGCACTAGCGAGATAGTTCTCTTTCCTTGAGAGATACTTCTTTGCATTTGGCACTCAGTGGAATGGAGCGTGGTATTTGTTTTCTGATCTTTTGTATGTCTATAACTGAAGTAATAGTACTGTAGGACTGTCTAGACCCATAGACTTCTGCTGGTTCCATATTACAGCTCTGTACATCTTGGAACTTGAATCAAGTGATAATGTGCATTGTGTGCATGAGGCCTAAGCAAATTTTAAAAACACAGAACATAGGGCAGTGATGGCTAACCCTTTGGCACTCCAGCTCTGGTGAAACTAAGACTCCTAGCATGCTCCATTCATTTCTGTGGAGTTCTGAGAACAGCCAAGCAAATGTGCATCTTGAGAGTTGTAGTTTTACCACAGCTGGAGTGCCGAAGGTTAGCCAACACAGACATACGTAGGAGGACATTTATTAAGACTGGGCTTAAAAAGCATCTGTCAGCAGATTTGTAGCTATGAAACTGGCTGACCTGTTACATGTAAACTTGGCAGCTGAAGACATCTGTGTTGGTCCCATGTTCCTATGTGCTCGCACTGCTGAGAAAAATAAAGTTTTAATATATGCAAATGAGCCTCTACAGTCATGGCCAAAAGTTTTGAGAATGATACAAATATTAATTTTTACAAAGTCTACTGCTTCAGTTTTTATAATGGCAATTTGCATATACTCCAGAATGTTATAAAGAGTGATCAGCTTAACAGCAATTACTTGCAAAGTCAATATTTGCCTAGAAAATGAACTTTATCCCCAAAACACATTTCAACATCATTGCAGCCCTGCCTTAAAAGGACCAGCTAACATCGTTTCAGTGATTGCTCCATTAACACAGGTGTGGGTGTTGATGAGGACAGGGCTGGAGATCAATCTGTCATGATTAAGTAAGAATGACACCACTGGACACTTTAAAAGGAGGCTGGTGCTTGGCATCATTGTTTCTCTTCTGTTAACCATGGTTATCTCTAAAGAAACACGTGCAGTCATCATTACACTGCACAAAAATGGCCTAACAGGGAAGAGTATCGCAGCTGGAAAGATTGCACCTCAGTCAACAATCTATCGCATCATCAAGAACTTCAAGGAGAGAGGTTCCATTGTTGCCAAAAAGGCTCCAGGGCGCCCAAGAAAGACCAGCAAGCGCCAGGACCGTCTCTTAAACGTGTTTCAGCTGCGGGATCGGGCTACCAGCAGTGCAGAGCTTGTTCAGGAATGGCAGCAGGCAGGTGTGAGTGCATCTGCACGCACTGTGAGGCGGAGACTCTTGGAGCAAGGCCTGGTCTCAAGGAGGGCAGCAAAGAAGCCACTTCTCTCCAGAAAAAACATCAGGGACAGACTGATATTCTGCAAAAGGTACAGGGAGTGGACTGCTGAGGACTGGGGTAAAGTCATTTTCTCTGATGAATCCCCTTTTCGATTGTTTGGGACATCTAGAAAACAGCTTATTCGGAGAAGACGAGGTGAGCGCTACCACCAGTCTTGTCTCATGCCAACTGTAAAGCATCCTGAAACCATTCATGTGTGGGGTTGCTTCTCAGCCAAGGGAATCGGCTCTCTCACAGTCTTGCCTAAAAACACAGCCATGAATAAAGAATGGTACCAGAATGTCCTCCGAGAGCAACTTCTCCCAACCGTCCAAGAGCAGTTTGGCGATCAACAATGCCTTTTCCAGCATGATGGAGCACCTTGCCATAAAGCAAAGGTGATAACTAAATGGCTCAGGGAACAAAACATAGAGATTTTGGGTCCATGGCCTGGAAACTCCCCAGATCTTAATCCCATTGAGAACTTGTGGTCAATCATCAAGAGACGGGTGGACAAACAAAAACCTCCAAATTCTGACAAAATGCAAGCATTGATTGTGCAAGAATGGACTGCTATCAGTCAGGATTTGGTCCAGAAGTTGATTGAGAGCATGCCAGGGAGAATTGCAGAGGTCCTGAAGAAGAAGGGTCAACACTGCAAATATTGACTTGCTGCATTAACTCATTCTAACTGTCAATATAAGCTTTTGTTACTCATAATATGATTGCAATTATATTTCTGTATGTGATAAAAACATCTGACAAACGCACATAAAAACCAGAGGGCAGCAGATCATGTGAAAATATAATATTTGTGTCATTCTCAAAACTTTTGGCCATGACTGTAGGAGCAATGGGGCGTTGCCATTACACCTAGAGGCTCCTCTTTTTCTGCAACTACCATGCCCTCTGCACTTTGACAGGGCCAGGCAGACTGGCCCTGTCAATCAATGTGCATAGGGCGCAGCAGTAGCAGAGAGATCTGAGCCCCTTGGAGTAACGGCAATGCCCCCGTTGCTCCTAGAGGCTCATTTGCATATATTAAAACATCATTTTTCTCAGCAATGCAGGCAGATATGGACATAGGACCAACACAAATGTCTTCACCTGCCAATTGTACATGTAACAGATCAGCCAGTTTCATAGCTACAAATCTGCTGACAGATGCCCTTTAGTCACACAGTTTTCAGATAATTTAAAATTAAAATTCAGGCAATTTAAAATCACAGAACCATATGCATAGTATTTATAAAGTATCTGGTCTCTGTTTTTTACTTTTTCTTATAGCTGAGTTTTTGATGCAGATTCATGAAAAATAAAAATACTTGGTAGCCTTTTATATGTGGTCAGCCACAGTTTGGCCTGGTGTGGGTTGAAAGGGTTGACATAATGAATCATGAAACAACCCCTTTAGGCTTCGTTCACATCAGCGTTCAGCCTTTCCGTTCTCCTGCTCCGTTATAGAAGCAGGAGAACGGAAAGGAAGGATTCGGGACATAACTGAGCTGAACGGAGCCTACGGACCCCATAGACTATAATGGGGTCCATTAGGTTTCCGCTCAGAGGAAGATTTTTGAAGCGGAGACAAAAGTCCTGCATGCACAACTTTTGTCTCCGCTCCAAAATCATCTTCTGAGCGGAAACCTAATGGACCCCATTATAGTCTATGGGGTCCTTAGGCTCCGTTCAGCTCAGTTATGTCCCGGATCTGTCCTTGCCGTTCTCCTGCTCCTATAACGGAGCAGGAGAATGGAAAGGCTGAACGCTGATGTGAACTCAGCCTTAAAGCAGTTGTATTTAAAGTGTACCTATACGTTGAAAAAACTTCTGCCATGTCATAGCAACATAGCAAAGGTTTTGACGACTGGGGGTCTGAATGCTGAGACCCCCACTGATCGCTAGAACAAGGAGAGTGAAGCGCTCGCATAGTGTGCACTCTCTCTTGGCTGCAGGAGATGGGGTCATCTCTATTCCATTTCCTGCAGAGTTTCTCTCATTGTTCTAGCGATCAGTGGGAGTCTCAGCACTCACTCAGACCCCCAAAGATCAAAACCTATTGATATGTCGCTATGATATCAAAAATTTATTAAATGTTTAGACAACCTTAAAGGTTTTTTCAGTTTTTTGTGGCTTTTTTTTAACATTTTTATCATACAGCCATATATTAATTAATATTAAATGATGAATACTCAGTTTTGATTACTCGCCTAGCCCGTGTTCCTCCAATGAACACACTGCAGCAGGTCTGCTCCACTCTGTGTTGTGTGGTCTCTATTTAATTAGAGCCCGTGTGGCCATAGCCTTACCGTCTGTGGCTCTGCACAACTTGTACAATATAGTCACTGCATTGAGTCTGCCAGCACTGAACCACCAATGGCGGAGGAAGAGTGGAGCAGGGTGCTGACAGCTCTCTGCTTTACCATTTTATTTAACTGTATCTGCGTCCTGAGGAAATCAGGACATGCGGGGGTCTGAATTCGGACCACGGTCCGCCAATTGAGTATCCCTGATCTAAACTGTAGAAATTTCTTTCTTTCAAAGCATGGATTCAGATCATCTGCAACTTCCATGCTGTGTTCATTTTTGGAAGTGGACAACATAATGAGGAAGATTTTGTACAATGAGTAAGATTTTATCATTTATTCTGGCAGTTTACTTGTCTGCCAGAAGATTGTCTTCTGTTAGGCGTATGTTAAAACTAATTGGTTTAACCCAAATAGCTTTGATATTTTTAGAAAATTCCAGTAATGGACAGCTGTGTGTTCAAGACAGAAAAGGACAGGTTGTCAGAGGTCACCATTATATTTTTTTCCCCAAGCTCTCCACATTTTATCTGTGAATGACAGGACAGTGGTCAGTGGAATTTTTCTGGCAATGTGTTCATTGTGATGCACGTGAACTCGGTAGTGTATTTTCAATGAAGTGATATTAAACTATAGAATAGCAATTAATTGGTTCATTAAAGTATTCCCATCTCACAAATGTGGTTTGTATAGTTAGATATAGCCATACCAATATTATTACTAATAGAATGTATTTATATAAAATGTACCGTTTAGAAGATTTTCCTATTTTTATATCCATTGTCTCACACACATCAGTCAGGCCGTTACCCCTAGTTACCGCCAGGCGGCCATATAGTAATGGTGGTCGGCTTGTTCCTTTTGAACCCGCTGTAGTAACTGCTATATTGTGAACGCACATTGCATGATCATGCGGAGACACATCTTATGGTACTTTCACATCTACGTTTTGGATGCTACCAGTCCAAAACGCAATGGTCAGGATCCGTCCAAAACACAGACTTTATAAACGGATCCTGCTCTATAGAGATGAATTGATCTTGGAACAGGATCTGTTTCTCAGCGTTTTGGAAGCGCAGACAAAAATGCTACTACCCTAAGATGTGTCTCCGCATGCTCATGTAATGTGTGTTCACAATACAGCAGTTACCTCAGAGCGGGTCTGAACAAGAACAAGCCGACCACCACTTCTACATGGCCATGGTGGCCGTAACTGGGGGCAACAGTCTGACTGATGTGTGTGGGACAATGGATATACAAATAGGCAAAACCCTGCAAGACCTGCTGTTTTGGTGATACTCAGATCCAGTCATCTAGCGAAAGGGATTATCACCAGATCCCCTTAGCAAAATGTTGGGTCACTTTCTTTAATTGACTCAACCAGTCCTGATATTCATGAGCTCCTGGCTCTCCACACCCCCGCTGCTGATTCTAATGGAAAAACACTGTCTATCAACGGCGGGACTCATTGGCATGTGCAGGAGCTGTTAGAACTGTGCGTCTGCATCCGTTGTTCCATTCCGCGTCCCGCAAAATATATAGAGCAGGTTCTATTCTTGTCCGCAACCGTGGACAAAAATAGGCATTTCTATAATGGGCCGTCCATTCCACAATTTGCGGAAAGCAAAACGTGGTGCGGTTGTGTGAATGCGCCCTAAAACTGGTGACAGATTCCTTTTAACAGCTCCAGAACATGCCAATGAGTCCTGATATTCTTGAGCTCCTGGCCTCTCCCCGCCTTCAGTTGGAAACAACTAAACGTCTAAACGGCTGTAAAAAACAAACAAAAAAAACACATTTATTTCAGTGGGGTCCATCTGGCTGTAAAAACAGACTGAAATAGGACATGTGCCTGTCGACAGAACTTTGTTTTCCGTCCAGCATAACGGCATCCAGACGGATCCGTTATGCTTTCCCATAGGCTTCTATTATGACGGATCAAAACGGAATGCCTCTTAAAGGGGTTGTCCGAGTTATTTTTTTGTTCTTTATATGTTACTAACTTGTCAGTTATAACAACTTTCCCATGTACTTTGTGTTTCTAAAGCTGCTGGTTTCTCAGAGTTGACTGAGGGTCACATGACCTGTGATGTCAGCTTATCTCCCTGGTCTGTGATGTTTCGTGCACAAGCCTCAGAGTTCAGATAACAGTCTGTACACGAGAGGTCACTGGCCACGCCCCCTTTCTTTGCCGGGCTCCTGCTATCTGCTCTCTCCCTGGATTCCTTCAGATAAAACATTAACCCCTTCAGCCAGAACACACTGAGGGCTCAAGGCTTTACAACAAATAGTAGCTGCAGCAGTGAAAGGAGACAAATGCTGGGCAAGGAGCTGTAGAGGAATTGTATTGTACAAGAACAGGTAGGGAGAATTTCCTGTGTGTATCAGCAGTGTCATTGTACAGCTGGGACTTGTAGTCCTACACATACAACATGCAGCTGAGTATCCCAGCAGGCAGGCATGTACTCACAGCACTTATATTCACTGCCTTTGCGGGGGAGGGGGGAGGGGAAGAGATTGTTATTACTGCATGTAAACAAAGACCAGAAGAGAACCAGGGGAATGAGGAAATAGAGATTTTTTTTTGCCTAAAACTTGCTGAACTTAGTTATATATTGCTGCCCATCAGATTTACAGTGCTATATATTTTTTTCATAACTTGGACAACCCCTTTAAAGGTGTCCGTTTTGATTTCCGTCCTATGGATTCCGTTATTTTCCGTTATAACGGAAAGCTAGAATGGAATCCCTAACGGTGATGTGAAAGAGCCCTAAGACTTCTCCCATGTTATCATGCGGGTTTGAAAAGGCCTCAAGCACACATTCATGGACCACAGTCCGTGAAATTCTGGCCTGCCGTCTTGCTGAGCGCACAGCGTCATTCGTTGCTATGACTTAGTGCACTCGGCAGGACGGGTTTTCACGGACCGTGGTCCACGGATGTGTGCATGAGGCCTAAGAGTGCCTTCACATGCTGTCGATTTCAGAATTTTGCGCAACTGAAAATCAGTTTTATTCATTCAGGCAGATGGATTTCTGTAAGCCCCATTTAGGTGAATGCAACTGATTTTCAGACACGAAAAATTCTGAACCAAAATCCGCAGTGTATGAAGCCACCCTAAACGTATTGCAGCATTTCTGAAGCAGGATGTTTCCGTTTTATTGGGGGATATAATTTGCACACAAATCTGCATCAAAATTCACAAAGAAATCTGCATCCTTATCTGTGCAAAAATTCTGCATCATTGTTAAAATCTGCACATTTTCTGCCGTATTTTTCCGCCACGTGTGAAGGCACCCTAAGGCCCCTTTCACACAAGCGTCATGGATTAAGTCCGGATGCGTTCAGGGTGCGTTCAGGGAAACTCGCACCATTTTGCAAGCAAGTTTAGTCTGCGATTGCGTTCAGTTGTTCCGTTTTTCCGCGTGGGTGCAATGCGTTTTGATGCATTTTTCACTCGCGTGATAAAAAACTGTTTACAAACAACATCAGTGAAAAACGCATTGCATCCGCACTTGCTTGCGGATGCAATGCGGTTTTCATGCAGCCCTGGCCCTATAGAAGTGAATGGGGCTGCGTGAAAAACGCAGAATATAGAACGTGCTGCAATTTTCACGCAACGCCTAACGGATGCGTGAAAAAAAACGCTCATCTGAAAAGATCTATTGAAATTAATGGGTCAGGATTCAGTGCGGGTGCAATGCTTTCGCTTCACGCATTGCACCCGCGCGGAAATCACGCCCGTGTGAAAGGGGCCTAATATGGTGTGGATTTTCTGCATGCACATCTGTGACTGATAGTCAGTGGGCATGCTAGGATTTTGACAGTGGTAAATACACATATTAGTGGTATCCATGCAGTTGTTCTCCACATTGTGTGAATGGAGTTTTTCTTAACATAGTTCAGCATGTATTTATTATATAAGTTGATAATGCTGGGGTACTGTAGAAATATAGCAGAAACAACCACTTGGTGACAAATACTGGCTACCAGGTGGATTCTGCGTTTACATATTCCGGTATTGAGTTCCGTCATAGGGGCTCAATACCGGAATAAAACTGAAGACAGCGGAATGCTCCTAAAAGCATTCAGTTCTCTTCAGTCTCCAGACCGGAGAGCAAACCGCAACATACTGCGGTTTGCTCTCCGTACTGGGGATCCGCACTGAGACGGATCTGTTATGACCCCCAATGCAAGTCAATGGGGACGGATGGTTTGACACAGTAGTAAACGGATCCATCCTCCATTGACTTTCAATGGAGTTCATGACGAATCCATTACCTTGCACTTTTCCCTCTCAGCTCCCTCCTCTCTCCAGCAGGGGGTGCTGTGGGGAATCTTCCCATTGTGCATCCACACCCCCTTCCCCTCAACACAGTGTCTGACACGTGTGGGGCCGGAGCGCGGTTCCGGCCCCACACGTGCACCTGCGGCAGCACGGATCTGGCGGGACCCTTCACTTATTTCCAGTAGCTATGGTGATTATGTGGGCTTATAATTTATACAGAACACATCAGACATTGAAGGCTCACTGTATTATTTACAATGAGAAGGTGAAAATATAACAAATTTTGTGTTGGATTTTCAGATTAAACTTGGTAAGCACATAATATGAATAACCCCAGCCCCCTTTGCTTATCTCAAGGGCAGACAAGGTGCCTTCTTTACTGTTTAGCTGGCTGCGACTCAAGGGCTGGAAAGTGAAACGCAGGGTATTATCCATAGTCCAGCTGGCTGCCAGAAATCCACAATCTTTTATTAACTTTTTGTGCGCTTAGAAAGAGCACGGCTTTGACTCTGAGCCTTGGTAATGAGAATCAAGTCATTTAAGCCATCTGACCTGGGCTTATATTTAACTCTGTGACATACAGTGTCTTTCTTTATATTTGGAATTGATGGGAGTTTACAGTGTATGCTCTGGTGGAGATGTTAGGGTGCTGCCACAAAAACATACCTGCGATTACGGTGAATTTTCTTCCAGCAAAGGGAATTGTAATTGGGCCTTAATTCAATACAATTCAGTTTATGTATGCTTTCCATTTGCTGGAAGAAAATGCACCTAAAAGACAGGTATGTGGTTGCAAGAACCGCATGCTCTTTTTTTTTTTTTGTGCGTTGAGCCAACTTCAAGAATCTTCACAGCGTGTAAAAAGGTCTGCGTGGAAGCGTGAATTCGCATAGTGAACCCTGCTCCTTTTACGGACCACATGGCTTTATAAGTTATAATGCTGTGTGTCTCTGCCCAACCTCAACTGTAATTATTTGTACTCATAGTGCCCTCAGTACAAATCGGGCAGAGAGACACAGCATTATAATGCCACCGGTCAGAGGAGCAGAGCTCACTACGGGAATTCACACTCCCACGGGGGAGCATGTTCCACGCAGTGAACACACTAATCTGAAACTGGCCTTAGGTTTTACTCACGTCATGGAAATGACACTTGTTTCACTGTGATTTTGTGAAAATTGCAACAAAAACAGAAATATTTCTGCAGAATATGAATTTACCATACATTTTCTCACCTTCCTGTTGCTGATTTCAGGGGTTGTCCAGGTTCAGAGCTGAATCCCGACATGTCCCCATTTTCACCCAGGCAGCCACCCTAATATGAGCATTTCATTCTCCAATGCTCTCCTTTGCTCTGCACTGAATTACGCAGGGCAAAGGCTTTTTTAGGAAATCCGGTGACGTACTGGGCTCTCCGTGGTGAAAGCTAGGCAGAGGCTTCCACCTAGCAGTGAGCCCGGTGACATCATTGGCACTAATGGGCGGGCTTTAGTGCTGCCCTAGCCTGTAAAACGGCTAGGGCAGCACTAAAGCCCATCCATCAGAGCTGGCGACGTCACCGAACACACTGCTAGGCGGTGTCCATGACTAGATGTGTGTGGTATTACAGCTTAGCCACATTCACTTCAATGGAGCCGAGCTGCAATACCAGGTACAACCAATAAACAGGTGTGGGGCTGTTTTTGGAATAAAGCTTCCATGTTTTTCTAATCCTGGACAATACCTTTAAGCATAGAAAACCAGATGAACATCCACATTTTTTCTAAATAAATACTGTTGTACATATTCACATGCATATTGATTTGCACCAAAAAGACAACTTTTCACATTTTTGGTACAAATACCTTAATAAATATGGGTCATGATAACTTTTATTAACAGCGTTGACAACATTGTTTTCCTGTATGTAAGGGTACAGCCACATATAGTGGGTTGGCTGTGGATTTTCCACTGCGGAAAATCTGTTGTCCTGAACCAAATCTACCACGGCAAAAAATGGTTGGCATCTTTTCTCCCAGCTAACTAGTAAGTCATCCGCTGCTTACAACTAGGGATGAGCAAATTTCAGATTTTGAAGTTCGTTTCGGGTTGTGGTATAAGCTGAATTGCGTTATGGATTCCGTTACCAGGGACCATAACGCAATTCCATGACAGAATGCATAACGGAATGTCTTTAGACGTATTCCGTCATAATAGAAGTCTATGGCCTGTATAATGTAGAGCAGTGATTTTCAACCAGTGTGCCTCCAGCTGTTGCAAAACTACAACTCCCACCATGCCCTTCTGTAGGCTGATAGCTGTAGGCTGCCTGGGCATGATGGGAGTTGTAGTTTTGCAACAGCTGGAGGCACACTGGTTGAAAATCACTGATGTAGAGGACTCCAGCATAACGGAAACTGGATGGATCCGTTATGCTAGCCGTAGACCTCTATTATAATGGAATGCCTCTAAAGGCTTTCCATTATGCATTCCGTCATGGAATTGCGTTATGGTCCCTGGTAACTGAATCCATAACGCAATTCAGGTTATACCACAACCCGAACCAAAAACGAACTTCAAAATATGAAATTCGCTCATCCCTACTTACAACCTTTGCACATTTTTGTTATCGAAATATATAAAAAGAAAAAAAAAAGTGGTGCATCGTGTAAGATTGAATGCAGAGGTGGGACAGTATGGGCTCATGGAATTCTGTTGGGGTATTATTAGGGTACAAGCACACGGCGTGGGTATTTTGCGGTTGTAATGCCAACTCCTGGTAAACCAAAGATGGATCACATTGTTTAGTCAGTCTGCACTGTTCACGTCCGCACGGTATTGCATTAACAACGCAGACCAACTAAATAATGTGGTCCTCAAGTTGAATTCGGGCCGGCAGTGGCATATGCAGCCATGCGGTACTTGACAGCAGCTCAGCCGCTCCATAACCTAATGGATCAGTATCATGTGGTTGTGTAAGCACAGCTATAAGCAGAACGCACCTACCTGTATGGGTATCATAATGCTCGACCATGTTCATACTTACTGTATGTCTTCATACCAAATTAATAATCACATTGTAGTGCTGAATTAAAAGTAGGCATATTAAAAATTAGGCCACCTTAAGCTATACGAAAGACAGTTGCTAAGGCAACCTGGGGTTTTGACAAGCTAATCATCTTTACAGCAGCCCACAGAAATGCTCTAAAAATACAATTTTACATGCAGTAAACAGATACTGTGTGCGTTGGAAGCAGGTCATTAATATATAGATTTTGTGCCTGCTGTTGGACACACGTAGCTGGTTTGGATGTTTGATTTTAATTGTTCCCCCTCTTTTATTATATATATAAAAAAAATCACACAAAATAAACTTGAATAAGTTAATTAATGTTCTGTCTATTTCTTGACTGGCATCTCTCTGGTTTCAGGTCTGGATTTGTATTTGCAGTGTAAAGAATAGCACACCCACTTCTCAATTCGCATTTTCATGATTGCACTTGGCACATTAATCTGTAAAATATTTCTTGTGTGTCTTAGTGTTGTGCAGTTTTAATGTAATTGTTGTTTGTGTGTGTCTCGGGGTTGTTCCTTGCTAAATAAGTGTCGTGCGTGATCATGCTCACTGTGCCAGCCCTTCATTACCAGATTACAGCTCAGCAATCAAAGCATCAGTAAGGTTGTGCGTGAATGCGCAGCTAATCTGAGGACGCTGGTAGGCAGCTGCAGAGGATGCTGCAATGCAGGGCAGGGTGGGAGATTAGGAATGGGAAGTCTCGTTGAAAGAAGGGGAGGTTATTACCCAGGTAACTGTAAGGCTAGGGCTACACGGCGACATTTGTTGCGCGACATTGTGTCGCACGACAATTTTTATAATGGAAGTCTATGGTGTCGCACTGCGACACCATAGATGGGTTTTTCTGCGACTGTCGTGTCACAGTTGCAGCATGTCGCAGTGCGACACCATAGACTTCCATTGTAAAAACTGTCGCGAGTGTAGTTGTGCACTATGTGTCGCGCGACTTACTGTTGCCGTGTAGCCCTAGCCTAATAGGGAGAGTCTTTTAATTAACTGCTATCAAGTGTTGCCTTATGATGACTTTACAGTTTTAGCAAAAAAGAAAAGATAGTCTGACTGGGTACATGTGCCGGTTACTGCAAGTGTCTCGCCTCCTACGATGATTGATTTTAGTATATTTGTAAATGATCAAGGGATTCTCTAGTATGTAAGTAGGTATGTTTCCTAGGCAATTCTTTAAAGGCTATGAACACCTTTTTTTATGATTGCATTGTACTCATTTTTGGCTAAATATTATTTTTCAATTGGTCTTTATTAAAAAAAATGTGATTAGTTTTTTTTATTCAGCAGAGTAGAACATGCTTTTTATTTTCACACTGAACCCATCAGGTTGCTGCTCTGGCAGCTTCATGTATCGCTTTCATCTCTGAACTCCTGACAGCTCACAAACACTCATTACAGCCTAATTTGTATCAAACTGAAATTTAAAAACCATTTAGCCAAAATGAATAAAATGCAATCATTACATAAATTGCCCCCCAAGGTGTTCATAGCCTTTAGCTTACTGAGCTGTACACCTATAATGTAATGTTAGAGCAGTATTTTTTGCTTGGCAATGGCACGTAAGCATTTTTTTTCTTTTTAACTGGACACATTTTATAGTATACATGTATCTTTACATATAAGTTTTAACGTGCAGTTTATCTTGAATATGAATGTTGTACTTGTAAATTGAATTAGGCGTTAGAGAAGTTGTGTGTTTTTTTTTTTTTTTTTTTTTTTACAAAAAATAAATCAAGGATTACCAGCTACCCGTTCCAGGTGGCACTTTAGGAGCCTAGGGTGTTAAACATGGAGCATTAAGTGTTAAAAAGAAAAATGGTACACTTACAAGGTTTTTATTCTGACATATACACATAAATATATAGCATCTATTTTTTCACCTCTTTTTACCCTCTTTGAATTGCCAGTCATGCTAAAAGCAATTCTATATAATCTTTTGTTTATCTGCATTCTTATTTGCTTGTTTTATCTTTTCTTTCTTTTTCTTTCTACGCCTTTATCCTTTTCTTCCTACTGGCCTATTGCATCCTCTCTGCTAAACCCCTCTAACCATAGCTGGGTTTGTCAAGTCGCCAATGTCAGAAACTAAACTAACAGGGGATGCCTTTGAACTATACTGTGATGTGGCTGGGATCCCCACACCAGAGATCCAATGGTGGTATGCTGAAGTCAACCGGGTTGAGTCTTTCAAACAGCTGTGGGATGGTGCACGGAAGCGCCGAGTCACCATTAACACAGCCACAGGCACAAATTGTGTGAGTGTGCTGAGAATAACTCGTCTGACACTGGAAGATTCTGGCACCTATGAGTGCCGGGCAAGCAACGACCCCCGAAGAAATGACCTGAGACAAAACCCAGCCATAACATGGATCCGAGCCCAGGCCACCGTAAGCGTCCTACAGAGTGAGTCCACCCTCCTCCCGTATCGTAGTGGATTTGTAGTAGCTAGATGAGCTCTAGTGAAACTGTGTGTGCCCCACTTTCCTCACAAACCCACCAGAGATCCTTGATAAACCATCTTGTTGTCTCGTCTTTTTTGACCCTTTGATTCTTCCACCATACGTAGTCTTTAGAAGCTTCTTTCAACTACTGCTTTCTTATCCTAGGAATTGCAGAAGAGGGGACTCTTGATGCAGTGATATGCTCCCTTTATTTGTCTTTTTTATTTCCGGTTCCATTCTTAGTATTATCTTGTGTGCTGTCTTTACTTCTGTGTTTAATGACTTTTACTTTAAGATCTAACTTATTTTTCTTTTATCCTGCATTACAGCTCTACAAATCCAGAGTATCATTTTTCACGTTTCATGTTTTTTTTTTTTTTTCTTTTTTGCGTGAACAGTCTTTATAGCATTTAGACTGCTTTGTTCGATCATTGTTTTTACTATTACTCTTCCTCTTTGGTGCCATTGGCTCTCTAAACTTCTTGTCCAGTTGCTAAGTTTGTCAGAGTAGTACTAGTTTGCTTTTGTTTGTCATCTTGTAACTTATGTAATCCTATTTCTTGACGTATTTTCTCAGCATTGTTGTTTTGTTACAGTTTTATTGTCACAGCTTCATATTTTCGGAGATAAGCATAAGGTATTGTAAGTGCTATTTCAAGCAGGGTTCTGTGAATTTTCTTTTTAATGAATCATTCATTAAATGAAACTTACTGCCCTTATGAACACTTACTTTTCACATTAGAGTTGCCACTGATTTCTCATAGTACTGTCTTTTTTACCTCTTGTTTCTACAGGCCATTTCTTCCTGCCTGTAAACTGATTGAAGGCCATCCAAATCCCCTCCCCCTTGCTATGTTGTAATGCGACAGATTGTGTTCTCTCATCTCAAGCTTTGCAGAAAGGTGAAAGCTAACTCTGAATGGAGTACACTGCAGGAACAAGTGGCCAGAATATTAAGCAGCTTGTTTTATGTTTTGGCAGCTTGTTCAGCTTATGGATCCTGCAGCTATACCAGACATTGGCCATCACTCCTTGTGTGGTTAAAGCAGCGACTCAAGCTTGTGTCCTCAACTGTGCATAGATATAGTTTCCCAGTTACGTAACTTTGTATACACATACCAGGGGATCCCATTATTCCCTTGTAAGGCAGCTTTTGTCTGTTCTGCCATTGATCAAGTTATACCTATGCAAGCAAACATATGCAAGTTTGCTCTCCTTTCAGGTTGAAAATAGGTTGTCAGTTAACGATTAAGCAGTTTACAATATGTAAATATCGTATTTTTCGCCCTATAAGATGCACTGGCCCATAAGGCAATAAGAAAAAATTTTTTCATTAGACCTCAGGTCAGACCCTCAATGTTAATAAGACCCTCTATGAGACCTCAGATAAGAGCCCCCATATGCCTCTCATCAGCCCTCAGCAGTCCCATATTGCCTCAAATCATCCCCCAGCCGCCCCATATTGCCCCAGATTAGCGTCCAGCAGCCCCATATTGCCTCATGTTTTATTAAATAATAAAAACACTTGCCTCTCCTGCTCCAGACACCGCCACTCCTCTGCTCCAGTGCTCTTCTTCCTCCTCTGTCCTGACGCGCGCAGCCTGAGGTCACAGAGCGCCCTCACACTGTGCGCAGCGCAGCACATCCGACAGCCGAGGACCAGGAAGCTGTGAGTACAGAGCCTTCACCGCTTCCCTGTCCTCCAGTACTAATGAGCGCATCCTGGTCCTAAGCTGCATTCCCTATGCTGCCCTTTGCTAGGGAAAATCTGTATTAGTAAACGCTGAGTACTGTTCCTGTACAGGCTAGAGCTTGTCCACAGTCTGTCTGCTTCTAGTGCACCCAATGTTTTCATGCACTGGGTATTTTTATAACGTTCGGTCCTACCCCTGTCTAGTGCCTGACTGTAACGCCAATCATAGACACCACCTCCATCTCCCCTTCTTGGTGTGCTCACTAACCGTCCGGGAATGGGGAAGAGTGGAAGTGTCTATGATCTGTGTTATAACTAAGACACCAGCACAGGACGATACATTATAGAAATACCCAACGCACTGAAACATTGGGTGCATCAGGTTTTCCAGCAGCGCCAGAAGCAGACAGACTGCGAACAAAATGTCCTCTAGCCTATGCAGGAGCCATATTCAGTGTCTACTGAGCTCTGAATATGGATTTTTCCTAGAAACGGCCAGTTGGCATAGGGCAGGGGTCTGCAAACTGGTACCTTGGAACCGAACCTGAGTTTGGGAAATGTTTTTGTTTTTTTTGTTTTTTTTAATAGTAAAAATAAATTTTGAAGTTATTACACAAAATCTCACAAGACTTCGCGAAGTAATAACTTCGGCTTATCGGAGCCCGATACAGTAGAATGAAGTTTTATGCGAATCGACTTGTTTTATCCGAAGTCGATTCGCTCATCCCTACTAGTAACGATACATTTGATTTGGAAGCAACCTATTTACCCAAATGGCTCTTGTTTGGTTCATATAATGAACAATAACCACTGTCAGAGAACAGGTTTCAGGATCTATTTTTAGTGGTCCTATAGGTCCTTTTAAAGGGAATGTGTCATCAGAAAATGAGCCATTGTTCTGATCATGTTTTATGTCAATATCTATATTAACCCATTCCTGACATCTGAAAAGCAAAAAACCCAGAAGCACGCGCTTCAGGGAAGTCCTTCCTTTCCACTATAAAGCCAGAGGCTGTACTAACCTTCTAGGTCCATTACTGGTATATTCCAATGCAGGCCTGCAGGTGGCAGCACTACATTGGAATATACTTAGCTTTATATATTGTAATGGATAAATTCCCATTACTTTATACAAACTGCAGTCTAATGATTGCATGTTGGGGTCAACTTGGGGACCTAAAAAAAAAAAGTTATTAAAAATATAAAAAAAAATCATAAAATAGCACCAATTTCGCCCAATTAAAAAATAAACATAAAAAAATAAACATGATAGGCATCACCACATCCAAAACTGCCCATAATGTTTATATTACAGATGAGCGAACATGCTCGTAACGAGCACTGTAGCGCTCGACTCCCCTGCGCTCGCATGGGCTTAGGCAGCCGCTTTCGTCGGGTGAGGAGGGCGGATGCCTGCGCCCATGCGAGCGCAGGGGAGCCGAGCGGTACAGTGCTCGTTACGAGCACGTTCGCTCATCTCTAGTTAATATATATAAAAAAGTATCCCATATGGTGAATGACATAATGGAAGAAAAATCAATGTGGAGAATTTGCTGTTTTATTTTTATCGCTGCTGCTTCCCCCTAAAATGGAATTTAAAAAATGATCAAAATTTCATACACACCCTAAAATGGTAAAAATAACTACAGATCATCCGGCAAAAAATGACCCCTCACACAGCTCCGTAAACATGAGCTGAAAATGAAAATTAAAAAAATTAAATATTTCAAAACTTAAACTATAAATGTGGTATTATTGTAATTAGGGGTCATGCAGGGGAACATATTTTCTTTCCGTGTCCGTTCCATTTTTTTTTTTTTTTTGCAGACCGTATGCAGAACCATTCATTTCAATGGGTCTGCAAAAAAAAACTGAAGGTACTCCGTGTGCATTCCGTCTCCGTATGTCCGTATTTGCGTTCTGCAAAAAAAAATAGAGCATGTCCTATTATTGTCCACATCACAGGACTGGACTGTTCTATTAGGGGCCAGCTGTTCCGTTCCGCAAAATACGTAATGCACACGGACATCATCCGTATTTTTTGCAGATCTGTTTTTTCATACAGTCATGTGCATAAGGCCTTATCCTGACCCAGAGAATGAAGGGAACAGGTCTGTTTTACTGCAATTTATTGTAAAAACAAATTTCACCACATTTGGACACATCATATGCAATATTAAATTGTGCAACTTGTCCTTCAAAAAACAAGGCCTCATATGGCTATGTGAACGGGAAAAAAATTATGGCTCAGTGAAGGCACAGAGTAAAAAAACGCAACAATGGAAAATCACTGTTGGTAAGAGGTTAAAGGGGTTATCCAGTATCTACAAAAGCCCCCCCCCCCCATGTGCCAGACCCCTCCGTGGGAATACCTACTTACACCGCTCCCCGCGGCTTCCCTGTTCCCCGCACCACGGCTGCTGCTTCTCCCTGTACACAGATAAAAAACATCAGGGGAAGGGAGCAACCAATGGCAGGCTGGGACAGGAACGAGCCACCCTAGCATCTCAGGTGATGCTAGTGAGGCTCGTCCCCGTCTGCCATTGGCTGCTCCCCCTGGATGTTTTCATCCGAGTTCAGAGAGAAGTGGCAGTGCCGGAACCAGGAGCGCCGCAGAGAGCCTGGTAAGTATATTTCCACAGAGGGGCTCGGCACATAGGGGGAGGGGGGGCTGTTGTAGGTACGGGAAAACCCCTTTAAGAAACATATGTTGCTATTTTCACACTGGTCAATAAGCCTAATGGGGCTCAATACCGGAAAAAAAACGCTTCAGTTTTGCCCCCATTCATTGTCAATGGGGACAAAACTGAACTGAAGAGAACGGAATGCTCCTGAAAGCATTCCGTTCAGTTCTCTTGCGTCTCCAGACCGGAGAGCAAACCGCAACATGCTGTGGTTTGCTCTCCATCCTGGGGATCTGCACCAAGATGGAACCGTCATTACCCCCAATGCAAGTCAATGGGGACGGATCCGTTCGTTGTGACACAGTAGTAAACGGATCCGTCTTTCATTGACTTTCAATGGAGTTCATGACGGATCCGTCTTGGCTATGTTAAAGATAATACAACCGGATCCGTTCATTATGGATCCAGATGGTTTTATTATCAGTAACAGAAGCGTTATTGCTGAACCCTGCCGGATCCAGCAATAACGCTAGTGTGAAACTAGCCTTAACGACTGCTCAGGCAAGATCATTTTCAGGAAATAGAAAAAAATCTGTAATTATTAGGAAATAAAAACAGACTAGAAAAAGGTTGTGTGTTGCTATGTGGTTTTAACTGGCAGAGAAACATTTCGGTGACACATTCCCGTTAATTTTTTAACAAAAACTGCATGTTTTGCTTGTGGATTCTGTAGCACATTTCGACGTGGATTCGCCCCTGAACTCACCTTTTGCATTGTGGTGGGTGAAATCTTCACTGCACAAACAAATGACATGCTGCGGTTTTGTAAATCCGCATTGCGGGTCAATTTCAGCATATAAATAATAAACTGCACATGGAGCTGCCAGTGTGAACAGAGAATTGGGGTGCTACCATACATTCAGTTTTTTTTATGCTGTTTTCGAAGCTTTTTTTAAAAAAAAAAAAAAAAAGATAAGCAGTAGCCACTGTTAATGTGTTCTCTTCTTTTATGATCCACTTATGATACTTGCTTCGAAAACTGGAAAGTTTGGCAGCACCCTGGCGGACACCTAATTCCTGCTGATGTTGGGGATTAGTAATACTGTAATTTGCCTGAAAATAACACATAATCTGGAAAACAAAACTAGATACTGATTTTTTTTTTTTTGAGCACCTGAGGCCTGTTTGCAGATGTGAAAGAAGTGTAACTAGCTGCTGCTCACATTTCATTCTCTCCTCTTATATATAAGAGGTATAGTCACATCATTCATTTGTGTTCTGTCCTCTATTCATGCAATACATGACTGGCTAGTATGTAATAATGAAGGAGAAATGTATAGCAAGGCTCTTCTTCCCTCAGTGATACCAGCCGATCGCTTTGTCAGAGAACATAGCCAGACCAGTCAATCAGGTTATTGCCGTACTGGCTTCTGTTTCACATAGGTTAGCCTTTATGAGGCACATTTTAAGCATCTAGAAGAAAAATGTCCCATTCAACACCAATACTCATGTATTACTGCAAATAATAGTCCATGATCATGGTGGCAGATTCCCTTTATTAGCTCAATTTTGCCAATTATGAGAGTTTGCCCAGAGTTTCACTTGGAATTGTATCCAGAAAAGTAATACAGAGGGTGAAATAGGTATCACATCTGCCCATAACTGGTGCAGGTTTTGCAGCAGATTTTCAACCGCAAAATACAACCTGTAGATTGGGGTAACTTCTTATTTCAGTGGGTAGCCACAGTCATTCACCATTCCTCTCTCTGGTAGTCAGAGACACGTTCACGTGTGCGTTGGAGGCTTCCTTCACATACTTAGTTACAAATGGCTGAGAAAAAAGTTTTTTCTGCTAAAAAAAAAAATTGTAGAGGCAAACGGATACCATTATAGCCAGTGGGGGGTCTGTTCTGCTCCGTTTGCATCCGTTATGTGCCAAATTCAGCACTTTGTTATTTTTGTTGTTCTACTCCTACTGTATAATGCAGAATAACAGAAATAACAAATGCTGAGTTGAATGAGGTCTTAGGGGCATAAGCGTAATTTTCATGGCACATCTGGGTGTTAGGATTTCCGAATACGTTAGATGGAAAGCGAGTGAAGAAAGTGTTTGATAACGACATTTCAACATTTCATTTAAAAATGGGAAGTTTTTGTCGAAATAAAATACAATTTCTCAAATTACTGTAAATAAAATATATACTTTTTGTCTTATTCTACGACTGTCCAACTCAGGGTGAATACAAAAGTGTCAGTGTTGTTGTAGAATTTTCTTTAACTGTATCATTCCTCTGAATCGTGCTTGCTGCCAGATCAATCCTTTTCAGATGAATGGAATTGATTCTCAGTTGCAGAAATCTAACCTTTTGAATATCCCCTTAAACAGGAGTTGAGTTGAACTTTGTTCAATTAACTGCTTTCTGCGAGCTGAGAAAAATTGCAAAGGGTCCACTGCACTATATCTAGCACTGTGGCCTCTTCATATTTGGGATCAGCAGCTATACTCCAGTTGCGATGACACACCGCAAATGTGCACGAAGTCTAAAATCTTATCCATACATAACCTTTTTGCGCGCTTTTGGCAGCGGCAGCTTTGCGAAATGTGACAAAACCACATGTAAATAAGCTTGGCGCAGTTTATCTCGCGTCGGTGCAAGGCTAAGCCATCATAGTTCGGTCCTCCTGTAACATGTCAGTGTGTTTAAGTTGGATCTTTTCATAGTTATTGCCCTTCTGCCTTGTCATTCTGCTGCTTTCACCAAGAGTGAAAACTATCTTTTACATAGCAAAACCTTGTGATGAGGCCAGGAAAGTAAAGGGAACCTGTCAGTTGATGCCATCTCTTGCTTGATCTCTGCTCAGGTAAGCCTATATACACTCTCCCAGTGCCTGTGTGTATAGGTATTATCTGTAGGCCGGTTAGGTGTTAAATGGAAAGCTACATTATTTTTAATCCTGTACCTATGCAATATTGATGCATATCAGTTGAGGTAGCGAATACTTTACCTGCTGCTCTGAGAAAAAAAACCTTGCCTGTTCCATACTGTAAATCAACCTTTGTGTCTTCATCATTTGTCTCAGTGTCTTTGACTTGTGACATTCCCCTCTCCCAGTAATTGAAAATCGTAGTCATGTTTTTTTAACTATAACTTGTATTGATGCAATAATAAAAGTCTGTGCTATTATTATTACATCTGATGCAAAGATATTTATAAATGTGGGTGTTTTTATTAAAAAAAAAAAAAAAAAAAACTTTAAAAACTGACACTTTGTTCTTTCAGAGCCAAAAATCAATGCCAGCGAGGAAGTAACTATAAAGAAAGACATTGGCACTGTTTCATTGCAGTGCAACCTCACCCAGAATGGCCTAGGCACAGTGCTAAGCACCTTCTGGACCAAGAATGGAGTGGAGATTTCTGACACTCTGATGCAGTCTCCAACCAGCAGTAACCTGGAGCACAAGTAAGCCACTAATGACCAAATATCTTTTGGTATCCTTCTGTTGTGTAGATAAGTGCAGTTTGTAATTTGTTGTTTGTTACTGCTTTATTTAACCCCTTCTCAACCTCCGCTGTACATGTACGGTGCAACAGAAAACTATCATTGTGCCTAATTGCACAGTGGCCTGGCTAAGATAGCTGCTCTGCCTGACAGACAGAAGAACCCTGGGAGGTTTTACCTCCCCCCAGCAGCCCTGCTCACAGTGATTGCCTGGTCAATGCAGACAAGCCAATTGCACCTTCCTCATGGTAAAACCGCCTCCAGTAGGGGTGATTGGAGCTGAAATGTGCAGCATCAGTTACCCCTGAGGTTGGACAGGGGACACCAGTGAAATGCGTCCCCTGTAGGTGCTGTGATTGGCTGGTATGCTATACATGTCTATGGCAGCACTGGAAGGGCAGAGAGAATAGGAAGCAGGGGCGTAGCTATAGGGGGTGCAGAGGTAGCAGTCGCTACCGGGCCCAGGAGCCTGAGGGGGCCTAAAGACCCTTTTGTCTTATAAGAAGACACACAGAGCACTAAGGGAAGGGAGGGCCCAAGCTGAACTCTTGCACCAGGGCCCATGAGCCTTTAGCTACGCCACTGATCTGAAGAATCTCTCTGCGTGCAGACATTCTGATTGGTGACTGTGTGCAGAGAGGTTCTGTGCCCTTCTGTGCTGTATTGACTGGTTCGGACTTGTGGTGATCTACAGTAAAAAAAAAAAAATAATAATAATTTCTGCTGCCGTGTTCAGTCATCTAATTGTACATTTGCAGCAGTTCCTGATCCCTATTTACCAATCGCTTTTGCCGGACACCAAGCTATCTTGGTCGTTTTTCCAGCTGCGCACCAGTGCAGGATGTGGCACATGAGGTTTTTTTTCTCAGTAGTTAGGGGTTTCACATATATATATTTCCCTCGTTAAGATGCATCTGCCCATAAGACTAACGCAAAAAGATTTTTTTATCGAACCACAGATCAGACTCCCAATCAAGCACCCCAATATTAATCAGACCCTCAATGTTAATAAGACCCCAGCTCAAACACACAATCAGATTTCCGATCAGCCCCCCCGTGTTAGACAGAAAAAAAAAAACCCTGAGATGTTCACATCCACCTAAGATGCAGCTCTTTTCCTGACGCTCTGTGCTGTGACCTGATGTCAGACAGCACGCCTACGTCCTCCTGCTATGCAAAGACCAGGGAATGGTGAGTACAGAGGCAGCACGGGGAGCGCTGTATTTACCTCTCTGCGGTCCTACTGCACTAATAAACACTAACATAATGGAAAAGCTTATTAGTATTCACCCAAAAAGGGGAGGGGGGGGTGGAAGTGCATCTTATAGGATGAAAAATACTCTCCTTATAGAATGCGCTCTCTCTCTAGTTAATTGTTAGCTAGTATTTAGATTTTACTACAGTAAATTTCTATACTAGTTTTTATATACATAAAGTGTGTGTATATGTATGTGTGTCTATCTATCTATCTATCTATCTATCTATCTATCTATCTATCTATGTGTGTGTGTAAATTTATAGCTAGAAAACTTTTTTTTTTTTATTAGTAAGCATTTACCTCCAAAACTTTATTTGGAATCTTTTACAAGCACTGTCACGTGTAAAAGTACAACATACACACCCCTGTGAATAAATTAAATTAATACACCCTTTATTACACCTCAATAAAAATGTACCAAAGACTAGGGTTGCACCGGGTATCGACTTATTGATACCCAGTCAATACTTTTTTTTGTACCTGGATCGATATGATACCGGGATTTGCCTGTTACCGGTACTAGGCTGCGCTGCTGCACAGCCTAGTATCAGATAAAATGGTGAGTGCTGCTCTCAGCATGCTCCATGTTCCCGTCAGCAGCACAGTGGAGAAGGAGGCAGTCCGTCCCTCCGTCCCTACTGTGCTGCTGCCGCTGCCACCATTGAGAGGGGAGGAGGAGGGGGAGGGGCTGTGGCCACTGCGCCACCAATGAAGATAACTGACCTTTTAATACAAATACAGGAGCTGGTGCCGGCAGCAGAATCACATAACCGGCACATGACCTTTATGACAGGGAGTTGCGATCTGTGGCAGTTAACACCTCAGGTTAAAGTCGATTTGGGAAATTTTCTTGAAAATTTTAAAAAATGCTTCTAAAATGTTAAGTCTTCTATAACGTCATAAAAAATGGCATTTACAAAATTATGCCAACATAAAGTAGACATATGGTGAATGTTAATAACTATTTCACGAGGTATCACGAGGTATCATTTTTCACGAGGTATCATTATCTGTCTTAAAAGCAGTTCCAATTTAGAAAATGGAAAAGGAAAAACATATCAACTCAAAATTACCACTAACATGAAGTACCATGTGTTACGAGAAAATTGTCTCAAATTGGTTTGGATAAGTAAAAGCATTCAAAAGTTACTACATAAAATGAAATGTCTGATTGGTAAAAATAGGCAGGGTCCTCAAGGGGCTTAGAGATTGTGCAGTGAGCTGTGTTTCCTATTATAAACAATTTGCTCTGTGGCCCATTAAAGGGGTTGTCCAGGTTATTTTTTTGTCCTTTGTACGTTTCTAACTAGTCAAATACAACAGCTTTTCAATACACTTTCTGCTTCTAAAGCTGCTGGTTTCTTAGATTTAACTCGGGGTCACATGACTTGTGATGTCAGCTTATCTCCCTGCTGTGTGATGTTTCGTGCACAAGCCTCAGAGATCAGATAACAGCCTGTACACAAGATGTCACTGTGTTGGCCACGCCCCCCTGCTCTGCCGCTGCTATCTGCTCTCTCCCTGGATTCCTTCAGATAAAACATTAACCCCTTCAGCCAGAACACACTGAAGGCTTTACAACAGCAGCTGCAGATGTAAAGAGACACAGGATCTGCTCTCCTCACCCTACAGACACATAGCTGAAACTGGAGCTGATCTGAAGGAAATGCAAAGTACAAGTACAGATAGGGGGAGATCCTGTGTGTATCAGCAGTGTCATTGTACAGCTGGGACTTGTAGTCCTACACATACAACATGCTGCTGAGTATCCCAGCAGGCAGACATATCACTCAGCACTTGTATTCACTCCCTTTACAGAGAGGGGGGAGGGGCAGAGATTGTTATTACTGCAGGTAAACAAAGGCCAGAAGAAAACCAGGGAAATGAGGAAATAAAGATTTTTTTTGCCTAAAACTTGCTTAAAGGGGTTCTCCAGGAATTAAGAAAATGAAAATAGATACATATTACTTTATTATAAATATATTCCCAAATACCTTTCATTAGTTATAATGGCTCGTTTTGTCTAGAGAACAATCATTAGGAGAAACAAAATGTCCGCCATCCTATTACTGCACACACAAAACATGTCCTAATCACACAAGAGGACAAGTTACTTTACAACACTGAGGTAAAGAGCTGCCTCAGCCTCCTCTCTGCTTTGCTTGTCAGGGGTTATGATCCTGAATACAGTTTAATATGAGCTCCAGCTGAATCTCTGTAGGAATGGAGTTCATGAGGAGACATGAAGGACAGAGAGGATCAACAGGACAGACTGTGGTAATAGAGGCTACAAGTGCTGCTGCCTATTACCCACATCTGCTCATGAACTCCATTCCTACATAGACTCAGCTAAAGATCTTATCTGTATTCAGGATCATAATCCCTGACAAGCAGAGCAGAGAGGAGGATGAGGCAGCTCTTTACCTCAGTGTTGTGAAGTAACTTGTCCTGCTTTGTGATTAGGACAGGTTTTGTGTGTACTAATAGGACGGCGGCCATTTTATTTTTTCCTAATGATTGCTTCCCAAACAAAACGAGCCATTATGACTAATGTAAGGTATCTGGGAATATATTTATAATGAAGTAATATTTAAGTATTTTCATTTTCTTAATTCCCGGAGAACTCCTTTAACTTAGTTATATATTGCTGCCCATCAGATTTAAAGTACTATATATTTTTTTTCATAACTCGGACAACCCTTTTAAAGAGGTTTTCCAGGAATATGATATCAGGATCTGATCAATGGTGCCAACTCTTGGCACCACCACTGATCGGCTTTTGAAGAGGCTGCTCCTCTTCACAGCATACCAACCGAAGCACTGTTCACTGTATAGAGGCTGTGTTGATATTGCAGCCCATGCCTATTCACTTGCATAGGTCTGAGATGCCCCTAGGCCATGTGACAGATGAGCGCGATGTTACTGGCAGAGGTCGCTATATGGTTGTGGCAGAGTTAACACTCAATCATGTAACTCACATTTATTTCCCATTATTGCTATCCCAAAACAAAAGCCATTGAAAAGCAATTGAAGGTGTCTGCTCAGCACACAGTCTCATGTATATTTCTACACAAATGATATTCTTTGGTCCGGAGTACTGTATCAGTGCAGCCTGTAAGGTCTGTTCAGCCCATGCCACGTTAACTACTTGCTAACTTAATAAAAAAAATTCTTCCCAAAAAAAGTGGTTTTACTGTGTAAAAAAGAAAAGGCACACACGATTTCACACAGTGTTTGCCGCAACCAATACATGTTATTTATACTGCCCTGTGAATAGCAAACCTCCCCCCCCCCCCAGAAAAATACAATATTTTTTTTTTCCTATTCACCCCTGCCTCCCAAAAATAATAAATTTTAAGTCCCACGTACCCCAAAAATGGTACACATAAAAACTACATCTTGCCCTGCAAAAAAACTAGGCCTCATACAGCAGTGATGGGGCAAAAATGAATCCTGTCTCTTTGAATCTGGCAACATAACGATACGTGCTACTATTGTTCAAAAGTAGTAAAACAAATTGATAAAACTTATGGGGGTTTATAATCCAGAAATACAGTCATGGCCAAAAGTTTTGAGAATGATACAAATATTAATTTTTACAAAGTCTACTGCTTCAGTTTTTATAAGATAGAGTGATTAGATTCATAGAGTGATTAGCTTAACAGCAATTACTTGCAAAGTCAATATTTGCCTAGAAAATGAATTTTATCCAGGTGTGGGTGTTGATGAGGACAGGGCTGGAGATCAATCTGTCATGATTAAGTAAGAATGACACCACTGGACACTTTAAAAGGAGGCTGGTGCTTGGCATCATTGTTTCTCTTCTGTTTACCATGGTTATCTCTAAAGAAACACATGCAGTCATCATTGCACTGCACAAAAATGGCCTAACAGGGAAGAGTATCGCAGCTAGAAAGATTGCACCTCAGTCAACAATCTATCACATCATCATGAACTTCAAGGAGAGAGGTTCCATTGTTGCCAAAAAGGCTCCAGGGCGCCCAAGAAAGACCAGCAAGCACCAGGAATGTCTCAAGTGTTTCAGCTGCGGGATCGGGCTACCAACAGTACAGAGCTTGCTCAGGAATGGCAGCAGGCAGGTGTGAGTGCATCTGCACGCACTGTGAGGCGGAGACTGTTGGAGCAAGGCCTGGTCTCAAGGAGGGCAGCAAAGAAGCCACTTCTCTCCAGAAAAAACATCAGGGACAGACTGATATTCTGCAAAAGGTACAGGGAGTGGACTGCTGAGGACTGGGGTAAAGTCATTTTCTCTGATTAATCCCCTTTTCGATTGTTTGGGACATCTGGAAAACGGCTTATTCGGAGAAGACGAGGTGAGCGCTACCACCAGTCTTGTCTCATGCCAACTGTAAAGCATCCTGAAACCATTCATGTGTGGGGTTGCTTCTCAGCCAAGGGAATCGGCTCTCTCACAGTCTTGCCTAAAAACATAGCCATGAATGAAGAATGGTACCAGAATGTCCTCCGAGAGCAACTTCTCCCAACCGTCCAAGAGCAGTTTGGCGATCAACAATGCCTTTTCCAGCATGATGGAGCACCTTGCCATAAAGCAAAGGTGATAACTAAATGGCTCAGGGAACAAAACATAGAGATTTTGGGTCCATGGCCTGGAAACTCCCCAGATCTTAATCCCATTGAGAACTTGTGGTCAATCATCAAGAGACGGGTGGACAAACAAAAACCTACAAATTCTGACAAAATGCAAGCATTGATTGTGCAAGAATGGACTGCAATCAGTCAGGATTTGGTCCAGAAGTTGATTGAGAGCATGCCAGGGAGAATTGCAGAGGTCCTGAAGAAGAAGGGTCAACACTGCAAATATTGACTTGCTGCATTGACTCATTCTAACTGTCAATATAAGCTTTTGTTACTCATAATATGATTGCAATTATATTTCTGTATGTGATAAAAACACCTGACAAACACACATAAAAACCAGAGGGCAGCAGATCATGTGAAAATATAATATTTGTGTCATTCTCAAAACTTTTGGCCATGACTGTACACCTATATTAGGCGCATTTCTTACACAGATTGCAGCGCAATGGTTAGTTGCGCTGCAATCTGCAACTTTTCCCGCTCACGTCAAGTCTAAAAAAGTGGGCGTGGTAGGGAAAAGGACGGACTGGCAGGCCCTTCTGTTTTCTTATTTTCTATGCCGGTTTTGGGCTTATAAAATGGTCTAAATGTAAGACAGCTCAGAATCTAGGTTACATTTAGCCTGGCACTGGATGTGCTGAGGTTTCTTGAAACAGTTGATCGTTGGGGTGCTAGGAGTCAGACCCCACCAATTGGATATTGATCGATCTAGAGCAGGGGTCCCCAAACTTTTTACACAGGGGGCCAGTTCACTGCCTCTCAGACCGTTGGAGGGCCGGACTATAAAAAAAACTATGAACAAATCCCTATGCACACTGCACATATCTTATAGTGCTTTGCCTTTCTTCCTACTTCTGCTGTTATTTCACACTGCTTCCGGTGATGTGGGGCACCGCAGCCGCAGACCGGATGTGTGTCATATGCAGGGGTGCACCTAGCCTTTCTGCGAAAATTGATACAGCGCTCCATCCTCCCCAATACCAAATTCTCAACCTGACCCCCTTCCCTCCTAACATTACGTAATTCACTATGGAACATACCGGCTACATCCAGTGACATCTCCTCTGATATAGACTTCTCTTTCCTCATCTTCTCCTCTTAGACCAGACCGCCATGATGATTTTTCAGCCATTTCTCGTCTCTGCAGTTTGACAAAAAAAAAATCTTAGTTTACTAGTTTTCCATCATCCTCCCATCTTCTGGACAAATCATCCTACCACCCCCAATACTGTGCCGCTGTGCTCCCCAATACTATAATGACCTCTAGTAGTAGTCATTCTCCTTATAATGTGACATTAGAAAATGCCCCCTAATGTGTGCCAGTACAAAAATACCTCCTTTTAATGGCATAATCTGCCAATATAAAATACCACTATATAGTGCCCCCAAATCAATGCCCCCATAGTA
Source organism: Rhinella marina (assembly GCA_900303285.1). NCBI lineage: Eukaryota > Metazoa > Chordata > Amphibia > Anura > Bufonidae > Rhinella > Rhinella marina. The sequence goes on from ONZH01001596.1 coordinate 189,271, forward strand.
CCCGCAATAATGTGTCAAAGTATAACATGCCCATATACAGAGCCCCCCATATAAAATACTCCTTCTTTGTGGCCTCAGTAGATGCCCCCAGTGCCCCCCAACAATGTGCCAGTAAGAAGTGCCCCCCAATAATATGCCAGTAAGTGCCCCCTTAGATGCCCCCAATATGCCAGTAAGTGCTCCCTTAGATGCCCCCATAGCGCTCTAATCCAGTAGTGCCATATAAAAAAAAAATAAACACTTATACTTAAGTAAATCACAGAAAAAGAATATTAGTGCACAAAAATAGATGCAAACAATATATACTGTATAAACTAAGACCTCATTCTGATATGATAAAATCTGAGACTCTTAGCCAATATATTTTGATCAAAACACATCTGTGCCCACCTACCCAGCGTCACGGTGGTCTCAGGTCAGGCAGGTCCTACGCTAAACCTAACTATGCCGTTGGGCATCTATATCTTATACTTACCTCCATGAGCCTGTCAGTGATGCAATGCAGGCCTCTTCCTGCCTGTGTCCCACGCTGTACGGCTCAGCCGGCGCGATGACGCCTCTCCCTCCCTGTTCCGCCGCAGCAGTCATCGTCATCGCTGTCCTGAGGATGGCGATAAAGATGACTATGGAGATGAGCGCTTCCACAAAGGAAGCGCTCATCTCCCTGTTCCACTGACCACCAATGAAAGAGGTGCCTCTTCCGGAAGTGCGGCAGGGGCCAGATAAATTGCCTCAGGGGGCCGCATGCGGCCCGCGGACCATAGTTTGGGGACCCCTGATCTACAGGATAGAACATCAAAATGAAGCTGCGGGCAAACCTCTTTAAAGGGTTTCTGTCACCAGTTTTGGGCATATCAAACAGGATGACATTTGCAATCTGTTAATCATTTTTCTTTTGGTGCCCCCGTTTTTGTAAAAAACACACTTTTAAGTTATGCAAATTAGGCTTACTAGGTGCAAGGGGCGGTAACCCTGCACCTAGTAGAGCCGCTTCCCCACCTCTAGTTACGCCTCCGTGCTCGTGATGGTCAGGGCCAGGCAGCTCGCTCTATCTGCTGCCGGCCCTGTCCGTAATCGGCGCAGGCGCAGTGAGGTAGCCGGGGGCCCGGCGGCCAGCGGCACTCACTGCGCCTGTGCCAATTGAAGGCGGCACGGCGCAGGCGCGGGATTTGCAGCACGGGCAGGGCCGGCAGCAGATAGTGAGCTGCCTGGCCCTGTCCATCACGAGCACGGAGGCGTAACTAGAGGTGGGGAAACGGCTCTACTAGGTGCAGGGTTACCGCCCCTTGCACCTAGTAAGCCTAATTTGCATAACTTAAAAGTGTGTTTTTTACAAAAACGGGGGCACCAAAAGAAAAATGCTTAACAGATTGGGCATCAGGTGACATTTGCACATTGCAAATGTCATCCTGTTTGATATGCCCAAAACTGGTGACAGAAACCCTTTAAGTTAGCCACAGACAGTCTAATTCCTGTATATTATACTAGTCAGTCTGTGCTTAAATATCTGAAACAAAGAATAAACCACTAAATAGGTATTTTACATACTGGATTGTTTCAGTTCTGATTGGGACGGATTTACTAATCCTATCGAAGATATACACAATGTAAAGTTAAGCAGCCTAAATATGTGCTGAATTTATCAAAATGGCTTATGTTGTATAATACATTTTGTGCATCTTTAGACTGTTTTTGTCAAAGTTTACACCACCTATTGGTATGTGCATGTTGGAAGATCAAAGGAGGAGTGCATCAAAAAAGCACCTTGTTCCAGTTTCTTGCGCTTTCATGCCGCACACAACCATTTTTGTATACGGCATGGGATACTGAACAAGTTGGCATGGGACACATTGTAAGTCAATAAAAAACTGATCTGGCGCCCATTGACTTACAATGATATTAGTGTTCATTTTGTTAATTTTTTGAATAATACAAACAGATCTGATGTGAACAGATGCAGTCCGTTTTGTTTTTATTTTCCGTATTATTGAACGGATGCGTGTTTGCTGGTCCCCTGCCAGATTCAGCAAAAACGCACACGTGAAAGTAGCCTTATTGCTTCCTTAGATACCATATGCTTATTATACTGTGTGTTCTTACAGAATTAGTAACTATATTACCCATGTTCTGTTTACAGAATCTCAAAACCAAAAGCTGAAGATTCTGGAGAATATCAATGTGTATTTACCTTTGCTGGTTCTCCACCCGTCAACGCTACTATTGAAGTGAAAGGTTAGTATCCATTCTGCGTAAAAACTAGTTGCAATCTGGTGTGTTTGAATGTGGAAATTTACATTTGGTTATCAGTGACAGAAGAGATAGTATATTAAAGGGGTTGTCCTGCCATATAAATTTATGATCTATCATCAGGATATGTAATCAATATCTGATCAGCTAGGGATTGGCGCCCCGCCGATGAGCTGTTTGCTACATGCGAGCACTGCTTCCTGTTCATAACACTACGCATTGTCTTGTCAAGTGAATGGAGCAAGTCTTCCGAGACGACGTGCAGTGTAATGAAGAGGCTCTTCCTCTTCAAACAGCTAATCGGTGGGGGTGCCGGGCAGGACAACCCCTTTAATATTGGTCAGTTTATTACAACAGTACTTTAAGTGCCTTTTAGACTATGGCTCGTTTTATTGGCAGCATAGGATATAAAGGTGCCACTGAGAAGAAAAAATATATCTGTACATATACGTACAGTATCTCACCAAAAGTGAGTACACCCCTCACATTTTTTAAATATTTTAATATATCTTTTCATGGGACAACACTGAAGATCTGATACAATGTAAAGTAGTCAGTCTACGGCTTATATAACAGTGTAAATTTGGTGTGCCCTCAAAATAACTCTACACACAACCATTAATGTCTAAACCGCTGGCACCAAAAGTGAGTACACCCCTAAGTGAAAATGGCCAAATTGTGAATATTTTGTGTGTCCAACATTATTTTCCAGCACTGCCTTAAAGGGGTATTCCCATCTCTGACATCATATTCAGTGTGATAGGAATTGTAATGATATTGATTTCAGCAAATTCATTTTTCAAAAATGTACCGTCTTTTAGATATCCAGTCCTTTCCACCCAGGATTCCCCTCCTTGTTCATCCACAGTTACCCATGGTTACGGCCACTGCTGCTGTTCAGCAGGGGTGGCTGCGTTTGCTCTGCCAAGACATTTCACATGGAGTACCAGGGTTCTCATTAGCATACAGGCTGGAGCATGCACAGTAGCTCGCAGCCCGGCCACCTCTCTGCATGTTCTAAGAGATGAATAGGATGGCACTAGCGCATGCTCAGTAGCATCTGAGTGTCCTATTCTGCTCTAATGTATTAGCAGGCACAAGCTACCAGAGCACATATCAGGGCTGTCACGGAGCGCACTTGCTCCAAAGCATGCTGTTATCTCTATGATCTGTGTTCTTTGGAGCACGGACTTCCTGGAGTAAGGGGGACTGAAGCCTAATATACAGAGCCATGTTTCATTCCTCACACAACGGCTAGGGCATGGAGGAGGAGAGCATTACACAGACACACAGTGACCAGAGAGGTGCGGGGAGAGGCATGGGTGAATTAGTGTACTGATGTGAGTCTTACTGCCATAAATTACTGCTAAACGTTTTGGTGAAGATGCCCCTGCTTTGTGTTAGTGCTTTCCTTTCCAAATGAGCCTGAAACAAGTGTTTTAAAGAAGCACTCACAAGAATACATGAGGGGTTTCCATAAGGTAATATGTAACTGCATCTGCGCTGCCTCATGTAGATGGACAGAAGCATGCAGTCTACAGTCATGGCCAAAAGTTTTGAGAATGACACAAATATTATATTTTCACATGATCTGCTGCCCTCTGGTTTTTATGTGTGTTTGTCAGATGTTTTTATCACATACAGAAATATAATTGCAATCATATTATGAGTAACAAAAGCTTATATTGACAGTTAGAATGAGTTAATGCAGCAAGTCAATATTTGCAGTGTTGACCCTTCTTCTTCAGGACCTCTGCAATTCTCCCTGGCATGCTCTCAATCAACTTCTGGACCAAATCCTGACTGATAGCAGTCCATTCTTGCACAATCAATGCTTGCATTTTGTCAGAATTTGCAGGTTTTTGTTTGTCCACCCGTCTCTTGATGATTGACCACAAGTTCTCAATGGGATTAAGATCTGGGGAGTTTCCAGGCCATGGACCCACAATCTCTATGTTTTGTTCCCTGAGCCATTTAGTTATCACCTTTGCTTTATGGCAAGGTGCTCCATCATGCTGGAAAAGGCATTGTTGATCGCCAAACTGCTCTTGGACGGTTGGGAGACGTTGCTCTCGGAGGACATTCTGGTACCATTCTTTATTCATGGCTGTGTTTTTAGGCAAGACTGTGAGAGAGCCGATTCCCTTGGCTGAGAAGCAACCCCACACATGAATGGTTTCAGGATGCTTTACAGTTGGCATGAGACAAGACTGGTGGTATCGCTCACCTCGTCTTCTCCGAATAAGCGGTTTTCCAGATGTCCCAAACAATCGAAAAGGGGATTCATCAGAGAAAATGACTTTACCCCAGTCCTCAGCAGTCCACTTCCTGTACCTTTTGCAGAATATCAGTCTGTCCCTGATGTTTTTTCTGGAGAGAAGTGGCTTCTTTGCTGCCCTCCTTGAGACCAGGCCTTGCTCCAAGAGTCTCCGCCTCACAGTGCGTGCAGATGCACTCACACCTGCCTGCTGCCATTCCTGAGCAAGCTCTGCACTGCTGGTAGCCCAATCCCGCAGCTGAAACACGTTTAAGACACGTTCCTGGCGCTTGCTGGTCTTTCTTGGGCGCCCTGGAGCCTTTTTGGCAACAATGGAACCTCTCTCCTTGAAGTTCTTGATGATGCGATAGATTGTTGACTGAGGTGCAATCTTTCTAGCTGCGATACTCTTCCCTGTTAGGCCATTTTTGTGCAGTGCAATGATGACTGCACGTGTTTCTTTAGAGATAACCATGGTTAACAGAAGAGAAACAATGACGCCAAGCACCAGCCTCCTTTTAAAGTGTCCAGTGGTGTCATTCTTACTTAATCATGACAGATTGATCTCCAGCCCTGTCCTCATCAACACCCACACCTGTGTTAATGGAGCAATCACTGAAACGATGTTAGCTGGTCCTTTTAAGGCAGGGCTGCAATGATGTTGAAATGTGTTTTGGGGGATAAAGTTCATTTTCTAGGCAAATATTGACTTTGCAAGTAATTGCTGTTAAGCTGATCACTCTTTATAACATTCTGGAGTATATGCAAATTGCCATTATAAAAACTGAAGCAGTAGACTTTGTAAAAATTAATATTTGTATAATTCTCAAAACTTTTGGCCATGACTGTACATACTAAGTAAACGTGCCCTGTCATCACTGTGTCTTAAACTCCAAATGCTGCATACATTACTGTATGAAAGCATAGAGTGTGCACACAGCCAGGCCAATATTCACAACTGTCATGTGACTCATTAGCATGGTCCCGCCCACAAAGCAAGTACAGCAGTGGAGCTAAAAGAAGAGTTATGCTAGTGAGTGATGAAGGTGGAAGATGGGAAGATGGGAATTCATGGTTCCCTCAATGAACTGTAGCTCCCCACAGCCGGAAGCACTCATGCAGCCCCAAACCATGACACTCCCACCACCATGCTTGACATGCTTCACACACACACTTATCTTTGTACTCCTCACCTGGTTGCCGTCACACATGCTTGACACCATCTAAAACAAATAAGTTTATCTTGGTCTCATCAGACCACAGGACATGGTTCTAGTAATCCTTGTCCTCAGTCTGCAGCAAACTGCTTGCGGGCTTTCTTGTGCATCATCTTTAGAAGGGGCTTCCTTCTGAGACGGCAGCCGTGCACACCAATTTGATGCAGTGTGCGGCTATGGTCTGAGCACTGACAGGCTGACCCCCCCCCCCCACACACACACACACACACCTTTTAACCTCTGCAGCAATGCTGGCAGCACTCATATGTCTATTTATTTTGAAAAGACAACCTCTGAATATGACGCTGAGCATGTGCACTCAACTTCTTTGGTTGACCATGGTGAGACCTCTTCTGAGTGGAACCCTGGTAAACCGCTTTATGGTCTTGGTCGCCGTGCTGCAGCTCAGTTTCAGGGAGTTGGCAATGTTCTTATAGCCTAGGCCTTCTTTATGTAGAGCAACAATTCTTTTTTTCAGATCCTCTGAGAGTCCTTTGCCATGAGTTGCCATGTTGAACTTCCAGTGACCAGTATGAGAGAGTGTGAGAGCGATGACATCAATTTTTAACACACCTGAGACCTTGTAACCCTAACGAGTCACATGACACCAGGGAGGGAAAATGGCTAATTGGGCACAATTTGGCCATTTTCACTTAGGGTTGTATTCACTTGTGTTGCCAGCGGTTTAGACATTAATGGCTGTATGTTGAGTTATTTTGAGGACAAACCAGATTTACACCATTATACAAGATGTACACTGACTACTGTACCTTGTATAAAAGAGTCAGATCTTCAGTGTTTTCCTATGAAAATATATAATAAAATATTTAAAAAAATGTCAGGGGTGTACTCAATATAAGAAATAATCCATACAAATGCTGTCTGGACTTAGTGAGAGAGCCTGGAAATGTGGCTTCTCCTACACACACAGACTGGTTGATAGGTGTTCCTGTACAGGCTATACAAGGTATCTAGATTACATCAAAAACTGTTACATATTGCTGCATCAATTGCATGATTATATTTTGTTTCTGATTTTATTGTTCAGCTGCTCCAGAAATCACTTGGCACAAAAAGAGCGAAAACAAGAATGAGGGACAAGAAGCTGTGATGTATTGTAGATGTGTAGGATATCCTCACCCAGAATGGACTTGGCACAAATTGGTTGACGATGTGTTAGTAGTAAGTACACGCTTATATTAACATAGTTTTATTTTTAGATGTGATGCATTCAGGTAAAAATAAAATGTTTTTTAACATGTAAATGTTCAGAACACAGTACTCCAGTATTATATTGTGCTTAATTCTCATTGCTTCAGTTTTCAAAAAACTGAATTATGGGTATTTCCATAGGGGACATATACATCGGATTTGTGTGCTGCGAATCCACAGACTTTTACATGCAAAGTGGATGAGGTTTTAAGAAATCTCATCCACACCCTGCACAAAAATCAAATAGCGTATGTTAACCTTCTGCAATATGTCAGTTTATGCTGCGGATATCCACTGCAGATTTCGCCTTTTGCGTTGCATAGGGTGAAATCTGCATTGAAATTTCCCTGCGGAAAAAAAACAGCAAAATCTACTGTGGAAATTCTACTATGTGTAGCTGAATCATCAATCAGTCATTAGTGGGATGTTGGCTGTATCATACAGCTGACGCCTACAAGTGATGGCTCCTATGCGTACACCATCACGAAGCAGAATAGTACGGTGGTTTGCAGGAGCAACTCGCACATTGTGACATTTATTATAATGTCATAGGACAGAAAGGGTTGTCTGTTAGAAAACCTGTTTTCATATACTCTATTAGGGACTTAAAGGGGTTATCCCATCTTGTGCCACCGCCAGGCGCAACCCCCCGCTGCGCTCCTAGAAACGAACGGGAGCGCACGGCGCACGCGCGGCTCCCATTCATTTCTATGCTGCCGCCGAAAATAGCCGAGCGCTGGCTCGGCTATTTCAGTTGGCTCTATAGAAATGAATGGAAGCCGGGTCGCGCATGCACGGTGTGCTCCCATTCGTTTCTATTAGCGCAGCGGGGGGCTGCGCCTGGCGGTGGTTGGCCCCGGGAAACAGAGGCTCAAAGCTCCCCCGCTTTGTTCTCAATATAGGTGCGGGTCCCAGCGGTGGGACCCGCACCTATAAGACAATGGGGGCATATCCTAGCGATATGCCCCAATTGTCAAAGATGGGATCACCCCTTTAATAGATTGGAGTACCCTGTTCATGATCCTCATCTCATTTTGAAAAACCTTTCCTCTTCTGCATTACACAGACTGTTCATTAAAGGGGTTATCTCACGTCAGCAAATAGCATTTATCATGTAGAGAAAGTGAATACAAGCCACTAACTAATGTATTGTGATTGTCCATATTGCTTCCTTTGCTGGTTTAATTCATTTTTCCATACACTGCTAGTTTCCATGGATTACGGCCTCCATTGAAGTGCAGATCCAAGGTGGCCAGGATGGGAGCTGCTGTCCATGTGCACTCCCTTGGTCCCAGACACCAGACAGCCTGACATTTTTTTCCTATAGTGTGCAATCACGACCACCACTACTAGATTGCAGGGTGGTCATAACCCCTGGATATAGGCAGTATATAATTCAGTGAAAAAAATTAATGAAACCAGCAAAGAAAGCAATATGGAGAATCACAATACATTAGTAAGTGCCTTGTAGTAACTTTCTCTGCATAATAAATGCCACTTGCTGAAGTGACACAACCCCTTTAACTCTAATTGGCATGTAATCCCCTATGGTAGCACTCCTGGAAAACTGAGCGTTTACTGCAAGATTTCCCCACAGATTACAGCCGATCCCTTGGAGTGTTCAGACCCTTTGGTGTTATAATGTTAGTACTTGTTAATGGAATAAGAGCCAAGAGTCTGTACTGTACAGTTATGGTTTACTGAACAACAGAACAAAGGGTCACAAGTGACCATAAAGACACAGTGTTAGGTATTAATCATGAAGACAGTGTTAAGGAGGAACTTGAACTTCAGCTTAGTGCCAGTGATTGGGGCAGAAAAGTAGAATATTGGGACTTCCCTAGCTAACAGTCACATTGCTCCAGCCACATTAGCACCAACGATGTGCCTTTACAACAACGAAAAAGGAAGGCAAGCATAGGCATTTTTTTTCCCAAATGTAAAAGTGGTTGCTTCATTAATCTATACTGCCCTATGTAAATGCAGTATATTATGGGGACAAGTCTGCTCTCCTATTAGCCAAAAAAATAAAAATAAAATAAAAAAAATCCAATAGGAGTGATCAGAAAATACATAATTCATAGGTTGAAAAAAGACACAGGTCCATCAAGTTCCACCTTTCTCAGATCAATTATACAACATTAATTGTTATAGTAATTCTAATCTTCACTGCCTTTTGCTATTGGGTATATAGTATCTGCCATTACTACCTCTTGGGGTGGGGCATTCCACAGTTTGACTACTCTAACTGTAAAGAACCCTTTCCTGCATAAGGAATTTCCTGGTCCTTTGTAAAGTCCTTGGAATGATTAAATCATGTGGCAGTTCTTTGCATTTGACCACCTGAGTATTTATAAATGTAAATGAGATCCCCTCAATATTTTCTTTCCGGTCAGTCACCTGCTACTCAATTTGAGAAAACCTCCTCATTCCATTGCCACCGATCCATGTTGGTTCTGTTCTTCTACATATTGCAGGAATAATAAAAGGGCTGGTGTTGTCACTTGTCACTCTCAGCATGGTCACCTTCACTGGTTTCTAGGCAGTGGTCCCATCGGTTTAGGGCAGAGTGTTTCACTGGGGAATACTGCTCTGGTAATACCTTTTTTATTTGTGGTATCTAAATGCTGCTTTTGTAACTTTGCAGGAGGCAAATAATGAGAGTGGACGAGTCTTTATCACTAACAAAGGTAACTACACTGAACTGAAAATCATTAACCTGGACATCGTTAAAGACCCTGGAGAATACCAGTGTAATGCTACCAATTCTGTCGGCTCTGTAAGGGGTATCACCATCTTGCGTGTGCGCAGTCGCTTGGCTCCACTGTGGCCTTTCCTTGGCATTATGGCAGAGATAATCATCTTAGCAGTCATTATTGTGGTGTACGAAAAGCGCAAAAGACCAGACGAAGTGCCAGACGGTAAGAACAGGATAAGGGATATGCGTACTTATTTTCTGATTTAAATCAAATATTTCTCTGTATTAGGTTCCTGACCTTCTGCCTGTATCTTGCAGGCTGAACTAAATTTACAATTTGAGATATTGGGGGAGATCAATGAAAATGCGCCAAAAAACTGGTACACATGACATTTACTAAGTGTTTTATACTCCCCTCCCCTCCACTTGTGACAAGGGGTTTGGTTTAACTGGAAAGGGATGTTGTCTTCCAATAAGAGGCACGGCTTAAGATATCAGAGTGGGACAGATTTACTAATCCTGTAGCGGCTGTCAAACACACATCAAATTTCTCACAGGCGCTCAGGCTGGATGATAGATGTGGTGCAGGGATATACAGGTTTATCTGACTTTATGCCAGCTATTGGTTGGCTTACTTTGAGACAGAATTTTACGCCAGAATTGTGGTGCACTTTTTTGCTCAAAGTGTCAATCTTAAGCCCCACCCCCTGGAGTTATCCTGCATGTATTTCAGAATTTGTCGAAAGCACACGGAACATCTTCCACAATCATGGTTTAATGAATGAGTGTTACAAATCCCCATTCACCACAGTGCAGTAATGCAAAAGGTGACATACAGAGACAAACCGACAACTATAACACATGGATTTTCATCTCTTTCCTTATCGAATTGCTTGTGTTAAATGTGAACATCTCCTTACAGTTATCTCATGCAGTGATGCTGAATTGTAATCCTTGCCAAGAATTATTGTCTACATAGCTCCCTGAAATCCCCTTTTATTTCACTTCTCTTTGTGTACAAATACAGTGCAGTTATCCTCCGCATGGAAACTGGGAGAAAATACTTATACTGCAAGTCTTTTAAAACAGCAGCACATTTGTGTCCATCACAATCTGCTTGCATCAATTAATAAAATAATCATGACTTTGGAACCCCTAGTACTTGCAAAAATGCACTTTTAAGAGGAAAAGAATTATTTAATATAATTTCCCTATGGCATCATAGTGTGATATTCAGAATGTCTATGTTCTGAAGTCACTGTGCCAGGACGATTGTGTTCCCTCATCACAGGTGGTAAAGGCTACATTCACACGACCGTATGAATGAGTCCGCACCATTCCGCAATTTTGCGGAACGGGTGCGTATCCATTCATTTCTATGGGGCCGCAAAAGATGTGGACAGCACACCATGTGATGTCCGCATCTGTTGCTCAGTGCCACGGCCCCGCAAAAAGAATAGAACATCTCCTATTCTTGTCCGCGGATCTGCAAAACACAACGTTCATGTGAATGTATCTGAAAGCATATATCTAGGGTGCTACTGTGCCAGGAAATATTGAAGAGGCTTCAAACCATTATTGTCAGAAAAGCCAGGACCCACACTGATAAAAAAAAATATGGCATATGTTACCAATAGCGATGAGCGAGCATACTCAGGAGCAATTTTCGAGTAGGAGCGTACGCATCTTATAAATTTGTACGCTAATGCTCCCGAGCATGCTCGCTCATCTCTAGTTACCAATATGCTATCACTTCCTGTGATTAGGAACCATTTGTTCAATTATTCACTTTAGATATTGGTATATGTGCAGAGGGGCAATTCTGAATAGCAAATATATTAAATTGATTTCACAAGCTGAAAAAAATTAGACGTAAAATTTTTTTTCATTGTATGTGGTTTATTAAAGAATTTTTTTTTTAATAATAACAATGTCACTCACAAATTTCTTCCCCTTCTCCTGGTGTATTTGGTAAGTGTAAGCTGTATATGCATTTAAGTAACCACTTTCTACAGAGATTGCACATCTTCCATGTTGTCTAAGGTTTGTATAAAATGATGTCTGAGCCATGGTGCCGTCTTGCTGTGTGCATGAAATGCACTGCTGATGACCGCATGCTAATATCTTATGATCATCTTAGGATTCAGGCAGTTCTCAAGTTTCTAATCAACTCTCTGCAGACACGTACAATACGGTCCTTCTGTGCTGCTGTTCAGTAATTCAGCAGTGCATTTCATACACCCCAGCATGTTCTGGCTCAGCTTTGCTTTTCTTACCCAGGTTTAGATATGGTGCATCTTGTATAGATCATACTTTACTACGTTTTTAAGCCTGAGCTTATACTACTCAGTATGTAGGATGCAGTGAGCTACGCTGCTCAAATGTGCCTGTTTAGTCCAAGAGCAAACTAGGCCACTGCAAGATAGAAGTGTTCAAGGCCAACCATATCATTGTGTTATGAATATAAAAAAAATCTTAAACCAGAGTACATTATTTTAGGTTACAAAATCTATTATGACTTAATTATCATATTATCTGTTGTACAGACTTATTGGGATGGGAGGCATGCACACTGATGGATTTTATTTTATTTTAAATTACTTTTGGGTGAACTTTTATCAATATATTTAATCAAACTGTTGACTGTGAAGATAAATACAGAGGACGTTGATTCTTTGTATGATATACTTTTGCTTTTTTTCACCCCTCTGGTATAGCTAGGTCCACATAATCAAGGGTGATCATTTACGGAGTCATATCTTTCTTGATGTTAACCAGAGGCCTGAACTCTTCAGCTTTATTATCTATATACAGAAATGTGTGTGCATGGGTGTGAGTGTGTTGGGGATTTACCTTCAAATGGACGTTTCCATCATGATGCACTGTAGTTCGTCCTGTCTTGTGGGAATTCGGTGCATCCTGCTGGTCAGAGTGAGCACTGCCTGTTATAAACCTGCCCTTCCTTTCACCATTGCTTTCTATCCACTTCACATTTTGCTTGCTTCTTCTCTCAGCAGCACAGATCGAATCGGGCACTTTGTCTGTCTTTTTATTTTCCAATGACATTTTATTTTCTATCCAATTTAATTTTCTTTACTTTGTTGGTCGGGAGGGGGAAATCCAGGGAGGCAGCTTCTCTAATTATACTTGTCGGTTACTGTGACTTTTTTTTTCCCCCTTCAATTGCATCAAACCTTAAATATTATGGTGGTAAGTGCGAGTTCTGCATGCTTTTCCAGTTTGTCTAATCTCGCTTCCGTTGTTGGGATTGCTCAAGCCCATGATGTTAACACTTGGAGTTTTCCCTCATCCACTCTCACGACTAATTTTCAGTTTGTTTTGGTTTCTTGTTTGTTTTCCCCTTGCTTTAGTTTGAAGAAAGACCATTATTTGTTATAATGTTACTACCCACCACTTTCCTAACACACATTTTTGTACAGGGTACATTGTACCACGGTCTGTTCTGCTGTTGGCATGGGTTTTGGGTCTACAATTTCGATCAATACTGTAGCTGCACACAGATAAATCTTGTTCAACCCACCTTGGCAGGTCCTTGAATGTCACTCGTTCAGCTAAAAGCGATCCCTTTGTGGCTGAATAATTTCAGATATATCTATATATTGGGGCAGAGCTCTATTTTTCTAATCACCTGATAACCTGCACTCTCTCTGCCCCTCTCATGGGAAACCTATGTACTGGGGGGGAAGGCAGATGGGTAAATGGGGTAACACATGACTACAGGGTTTGCTTATAGTCTGTAACATGGAGACTCATAGGTTGCATAGGAGCTGTATACAGAAAATGATAAAATATTATCATCAAGATTATTTGCATTGGATCAATAACATACTGGTTGCAAAAATGCAACTAATTTGGAGTTTTGTATCTGAAAAAAACGCTTTTTAACTGTTTTAAAGAAATCTATTTAGATTGGCTGAATGGTCATGATAAACAGCCTATATCTGCTGTCATCTGAATATACACAGCAGTGTTAAATGTGCTATTTTTTAATACTTTTTCTTGGAAATCATAATCTGCTGTTACACACCACACTTTATATATGCCTCATTCCAAAAAATATAATGTAGATATGTTTATCTTATGTGGAATGGGCACTTTATGTGCCCCACTACCCCCTTATTTTTTCTTCCTTCCTTAGTGTACAAGGTAGAGCAGGTTCCATAAAGATTAGTGGTTTCATCCACTCCTAATGCAGCTTATGTAAAAAAAAAAAAAAAAAAAATAGAAAAAAATGTTGCATTGTTAAAGCGTTTTTCCAGGCTCCTGATATTGCTTATCTATCTCTTCAGGATAGGTTTCCAATATCCGATCAATGGGGATCTGACACCCTGAACCCCCCCCCCCCACTGTTCAGCTGTTCCCTGTAGCTGCTGACAAAGGAATTACCAGAAGGGCTCCTTCACTTCAGAGGGAGGTGAGCTGCAGTAACCCGGCCACTTATTTTTGAATGGAGCTGTGCTTCTGGCTTTTCAAAGCAGTAGGTTCACCTCTGGTGGGGAACAGCTGATATTTGGGAGTGCAGGGTTACAGACAATGACTGATGGGATACTGATAACCTATCTTGAGGACAGTTCATCAGTATCAGGAGCCCAGAAAAACGCTTTAAATGACTGCTGTCAAATAATATATTGTGACATTCATAAATATTCATATGTAAATGTGCCCACAAGTTTGATTGAAGGATAGTTCCAGTCAAATCTCCTAGTATGAAGCAATGCTTGGCTTTGATTCAGTCCCTTGTCCAGTCAGAAGTATTGTTGTGATCAGTGCACACAAAAAAAAAAAGTTTAAAATGACCAGGCTCTGTATCTTGAGATTTTGCTTTTTTAAAATGACTACCTAGTCAACATCTATAGCTTTTCTAAAGTGTCATTTTACTTGGCAGTGCTGCAGAGTAAACTGCATATAATGTTGAATGAGAACACCACCCATATTCTGTCACTGGAAAATGTAATTGTGACACATGCTTTTATTTTTAGTTTTTATTAATATCTGTCTGATGAGGCTTCACATTTTTCACTTACACTAAAGGGTCTACTAAATAACCCTTCTGGTGATGTGTTGTTTTTTTCCCATATTTTTGCTTTTTAAATGTATATCTATGAATGTTACATAGGGTTCATATATAGGTACCATATATAATTTAGGAACTAAGACACTTCTAGCCTAGAAGCACTAGATGTCGCTAGAGAATGCTTTTATATAGAGAGCAAAACCTAGAAGGTGATGCCAAGTACAGAATAAACATAGCTGGGCTTCTAACCCTCTGTTGTCTCTAACACTGATAGAAGAACATGTTTACTTACTAGTGAATGCACTGGTGTTACATTAGTGTGTGTGTGCGTGCGTGCCTGTTTTTGTTTAGGGAATTGGTTGCTGTGTCTCAGGCCCTCTGTGTAAATGTAGCTCTCTTGTGAGTTAATACAGCACGCTGTAGTCCTATCCAGTCTGACTTTTCTGTCCCATTTCAAAATGCATTTTGCCAGTTTACGAGATGTCTGTGGACAAAGGCTTGTTGACTGTTTGTGCACATTTTTTATTTATTTTGCTTTTATTTATTTTTCTCCCCTGGAAGTCTTTTTTTTTAATTCTTTTTGACTACCTGTTGACTTTGTTCATGTGTTGGCAGCAGGTAGAAAGGAAGTAATATAGGTCATGTGATCATATTACTCCCTGTTTGTGCTCATGCAGGTACCAACACTTGTTTCAGAGATTGTACCTTCTCTCCATCTTTTTGCTTCATGTGCACTAGTCTCCTTGTGGAATCCTGCTGTAAATTTTTTCTTAAAGACTTCAGTGAACACTCCCTTGCTTTTCAATATCCCAGATGTCTGCAGCGTATAGATGGTCACTTGAAATTGATCCTTAAACAAATATTGTAAAATAAATTTCAATAATTTATTATGAAACCTCCAAATAATGTGTGAAACAGGTCTAAGGGCCTAAAAAAAAGTAGCTGAAGTCTGACGGGGATTACTTCCAGTTATCTCATCATAGTGTTAGGAAAAGCAGTTTATGAAAAATGAATGCCCGGATAAGGGAGGACACACCCATTACCCCACTGTAAGAAAACAACCAGCAGGATTTTACAACTGAAATGTTGGGTTTGTCTTCTCATTAAATTTACTCAGTGAACCACTGGAACTAGGGGACAAGATGATTTCAATAAATCACACCAATCTGTCCACTACAGTTGCAGTCCTTCATGGCCTATCAGCCTTAAGCTTCATTGTAAAGAACATAACCAGTCATTTACAATAACAAGATGCCTTAAGATGCAAGTGACTGTGAAGCGTCCGCCCAGAATGAACCTCAGTCACTCCACTAACAAATGTGTAAATATGATTGTGCTTTTTACTGATGAAATTTTTTCTTTTTGCTTTTTTTCCCTTCTCACAATGTCTTGGATGTTCTGTGCAGACGATGAACCAGCTGGACCTATGTAAGTAAGAGTTCTGCATACGTAAAACGCCTGGTTCTCACTCCATGTTTATCCATTGCCTTACTCTCCCTTCCAGTATAGTATGGTACTTTAAAGCCCATTCAGCTCATTCGGACCCGCAATAATATGGGGGCCGCCCGGCATGTGTTCCGCACGCTCAGAACACACGCCGGGCAGCCCCATTCAAAATGCCTATACTTGTCCGTACGTGCGGACAAGTATAGGACATGCTTCATCGGAGCTAGCTCCATGCGGCGGCTCCCCGCTCCATAGAGATGAATGGGGCCGCAACTATTCCACAATATTGCATGTACACGTTCAGGATTTATGTGCAGACAGTCCGCACTGAAATCCGCAGGTGTTTGCGGGGAAATCCATGCGGTCAATCCGCATCAATTGGAGCATTTTTTCCTGTCCCCCATTGAAGTGAATGGAGAAAATTCGGAGAGGAAAAATAAAATAAATTTAATAACTTTAAAATCTGCCCCGTAGGTCAAAATCCGCACATAAAAAATCAGCATCATGTGCATGACAATTTCAAATTCTCATAGAATCCAATGTACATGACCTACGGTGCGTTTTTGTTTTTTCAAAATGGAGCAATACACTGGAATAGGGTGTTATTTATTGCCCTTTTCCCTCCATTGACTTTTCTAGAGGTAGGGGTTGCCCAGAAGGGAATTTATTTTTTTTCATCATATGGATTAGAGTTGCTTAAATGTAAGTGATACTCACCTCATTGATTCCCCACCCCCACCCCGCTCCCGCTCAGACAGCTGGTCTCTACCTCACTGGCTGACGTGTCGGTTCAGACCAGTGATTTGCTGAGTGGGCATTTACTGTGTGTTGAGACTGGACTAGGAGATAGAGACCAACATGCACGCGAAGTGTCAGGGTGTGAGCAGGAGGTATAAATTGCTTCTCTGAGCTCTTTGGGAGATTTTTTTTCCATGGTTGATAACTAGAGATGAGCGAACGTGCTCGTAACGAGCACTGTACCGCTCGGCTCCCCTGCGCTCGCATGGGCGCAGGCAGCCACTTCCGTCCTCCTCACCCGACAGAAGCGGCTGCCTGCGCCCATGCGAGTGCAGGGGAGCCGAGCGGTACAGTGCTCGTTACGAGCACGTTCGCTCATCTCTGTTGATAACCTCTGTAATAAGCTCTCAGAGGGAGTATTGTTGTAAATGCTGCTGTCCATAGCAACTTCTATCTGACGTACAATTCATATTTAATTTTAAAGGGGTTAGCCACTTTAACATACATTAAGACCAGCTATAAAGATGCAACTTTTTTCAGTGGAGAAAGCTAAAAGACATATTTGGTCACATGCCTCTCCATCTGCAGCTAAATTGTGGATGGCAGCACTTTCTGTATGGGATAGAAGGCTTGCCGAGCAGTAAATAGTGCCGAACTTCAATAAAGAATATATTGGTAAGCTGCAGAAATTAATTTTTCACACATTATGTACACATTCGAGGCAAATTTTTTTGATTGCATTTTACTCATTTTGGGCTAAAAATTTTTTATTTGGTCTTTATTAAAAATATTGAGCTGTTCTGTCACAAAAGGTTAACTGTTTTTCTAGCTGTGTGAATGGTACTTTTTACTTTTCACTTTGTGCCAGTAATCTAATATCCCTTATCTGTAAATTACTAAGAGGTCATTAAGGCCTCTTTCACATTAGCGGCAGCACGGATCCGGCAGGTGAAGGGTGCGTGTGTATGCGTGTACGTCACACAGTACATACACACACACACACACACACATACAAATACACATACATACTTACATGCTCCCGGCAGGTCTCCACAGTACAGGAGCAGGACGGCGCGCACATAGGACGATTCCCCACAGTGCCCTCTGCTGGGCGCCGGGTGGAATCGTCCTATGTGTACGCCGTCCTGCTCCTCCTGCGCTGTGGAGACCTGTCAGGAGCATGTAAGTATGTATGTGTATTTGTATATGTCTGTGTATGTTTATGTGTGCAGGTGACGGATCCGTCATGAACTCTATTGAAAGTCAATGGAGGACGGATCCGTTCACCATTGTATCACACCAAACGGATCTATCCCCATTGACTATCATTGGGGGTCATTCCGGATCAGTCTTGGTGCGGATGCCTGGACCGGAGAGCAAACCGCGGTTTGCTAGGAGCATTCCGTTGTCTTCAGTTCAGTTTTGCCCCCATTGACAATGAATGGGGGACAAAACTGAAGTGTTTTATTCCAGTATTGAGCCCCTATGACGGAACTCAATACCGGAACGATAAAACGCTAGTGTGAAAGTAGCCTAAGACTTATTATAGCTCATTCTTTATCTCACTGATCAAAATGTGGCTTAAATGAGTCTTTATAAGGTCAGAGATAAGAAGCAGTCAGCTGAGCTGCCTGATGGAACAGTGAAAATTCAGATTCTGCTACTAGAGAAACTGAGCCCTGTGCACGGAAAAGGACTCAAAGACCAATTGGAGAAAAAAAAAAAAAAAGATTTTTAGCTGAAAATACAACGTAATAATAAAAAATATTTCCAAAGGTGTACGCAGCCTTTAAGATTAGCTATAAAATGGCCAGCCCCTTTAAAATACGCTCATTTATTATGAATGTAATATTTTTCCATACAAGTCATGTTTATATACAGATATTGTATACAAATCCATAATATATATTAATTCTGAATGTTTTATGTTTGACCCTATGTTTTTTTACACTTTCAGGAAGAGTAACTCTACAAACAACCACAAAGATAAGAACTTGAGGCAAAGAAACACAAGCTAAATAAATCTGGTATGTAAAGGAAGATTTCATGGTGAAAAACAATGTTGAGTAACACCACAACCACCACTAGCTATCCATACGTCTGCTTCATCATGTATATAATAGTGTCTATGTCTTGAGTATTGTCTAGGGCAAGAACAATGAGTTCGTTGTCAAGCAAGAGCTAGAGATGTCAGACAACCATTCCCTGAATCACTTGATGTTCAGAGTTGAGTTGTTCTGTGAGGGTTCAATAAGTTAAAGACGACCTTTCATGGGTTTATGTATTACAAACTGGTATGATTAACAGATACCGCAGCCCCTAAAGATGCAAAAATTTTTTATTTTTTTCAAAAATACCCCTATGTTCTGCCGCTGTGCACGGTACCTGATATGCTAATTCAGAGTATTGGTACAGAGAGGAGGAGACATTTGGTTTCCTCAGTAGGCATCTCCTTCTCCCTGGCTGTGATGCTGTCCAATCACAGCAGACTGCTCCATAGCCAGGTAGGTGAGCTGTTCTCATGAGATTACCAAATCTCACAAGAACAGGCTATGTAAGTGAGTACAGCAAGTACTATACACATGTACATACCCTGTTCTCATATATATCATGAGAACAGCTCGCCTCCCTGGCTGTGGAGCAGTCCGCTGCGACAAAGTGAAGTAATATCTCCTACTATGATACTTTGAATTAGCATATCGGCAGAACAGAGTGGTATTTTTGAAAAAAAAAAAAAAAAAGTGTCTGCATCTATAGGGTCACACTATCTGATAAGCATACCAGTTTGTAATACATAAACCCATGAAAGGTCCTCTTTAAAACAAACAAAAAAAATTGCTGATTGAATTCTGCTTTGGTTTATGACTAGAGTTGATCTAGGCTAGGCGTCTTTCAATAGGATGCACACTGGTATTTCGTGTCACAAGAAAAAGGGAGCTGAGTCAGCAGGAATAAGTTCTTGAAATATGTAAATTTGAACAGCAAACATTATTAGGGTGGTCAGCTTTAGAACATTGCAGATCCTAATGTTTCATTGCAGGGATCTCTGCCATCACAAATTGATTTATTTTGGGCACCCATTGAAATCAGCGTGTGTCCACTGATCTCTACAGATGCTCATGGATGTCTATGAAGGTATCCAACATTACTAAATGTAGGCAGCAATGGTCCACACAGTGTAAATGAACGTTCAAAAAAACGTAAAAGCATGTCCCTTCGTATTTGGCTTGGATGGGTGTTCACAAATCAGGCAATTGTCATTTCAGACATTGATGACATATTGCTACGATATGCCATCAATGTCAGATAGGTGTGGGTCCCACCTTTTGCCCAATGGGACCCCAAATGTGTCCAAGCGCTATGCCATCAATATCCGAGATCAGAATACCCCTTTAAAAATATGGCTGCTTTCATACAAAAGCAGCACTGTGCCTGTCATGAGTTGTGGTTGGTATTGCAATTCAGCTGCCTGAAAGTGAATGGTGCTGAGATGTGATACCATACACAACCTGTGAGTAGGTGTGGGGCTGTTCTCGGAAGAAAGCAGCCATCCATTTCTAGTCCTGGAGAACCCCTTTAAGCTCAGTAAATGGTCATTGTGTTTTCTATTTGTCTAATTTTAGTTTTTTCTCAACTTTCTTTTCAGAAATTTGTGGATTTGACCAGACAACAAATTATCCTTCTAAAGAGCTCACATTGCTATGAAGTCAATCTTAAGACTTCTTCAATATTCCTTTTTTGTGTGTTAATTTTTTTTTTCATGTGACTGAGGGTACAAAACTATTTTTTTAAAGCATGCCTTATATAGCCTCCATGGAGACTAAAAACTGATTGGGTATTAAGGAGCTTCAAAAATAGAGTGCATATGCAGCTTTGTGTGCTGTGGCTTTTTTTTTAATCACTTAAGATATTATATATATATATATATATAAATATAGAAAATGTAAGCCTTCCAACGGGATAGTAGAGGTTTGGAAAGCAGGTTTATTTTATATTTTTTTTCTTTCCATTATTTTGTATATTTGGCATGTATTTTAAATTATCTGTGTAATTGAGCAGAATGCATCCATTGTAATGAAAGCATCATGTATTTTTTAAAGCTGAGTATTGGATGGCTTGTGAACGTTGTAGCTGCCATATGACAGTCAGATGAAGCATCGTTTTAATGATCCTGAACATTCTAAAAACAATTCAAAGAAGTTTCCTCAAGCACGGAATAGCTTATTTTATAACGCATACGGTTGCGTCCTAGGGCCTAATGTTTGCCACAACATTTCTTGATTTTTTTTGATATATAATATACATCTATGTCTGCTCTGTTTTGTACTGGAATATCATGCTTTGCTTCACCAAATGTCCAGTACTTTGTACTGAAGAAGGCTTAAGAGGAATGTTAAGGCTGTGTAGTTACCAAGTATCATTATGGCTTTTTCTCTGAGAAGTTAAATATCTAATGTAAATGTTATAAGCAACCATTCACAGAAGTCCTTTAAAGGGGTTGTCCAGGTTCAGAGCTGAACCTGGACGTAACCTCGTCTTCACTCACATTTACCATGTATGAGTGGAGCATCAGACCACTAATGGGCACTAAAACAGCCTAGGGCAACGCTAAGGACCGCCCATTTATGCCAGTGACATCATCAGGCTCACTGTTAAGTAGAAGTCTCTGCTTAGCATACCCATGTGAAGCCCGGTAAGTCACCAGTAGTAAAGAAAAAGCACTCGTACATGGTAAATGAGTGAAGAAGAGGTTATGTCCGGGCTCAGCTCTGAACCTGGACAACCCCTTTAAGGCCTAACGTAACTGGGTGACAAACTGATTTGACTTATTAGTGCAAATATTTAAAATGCCCAGCTAAAGATAACATCATATAGAAATATTAGGTGGTATGCTTTATAAGTGAACATTGGTTCAATCATGTATATTCTTCAATCCTTTTGCACTGTTATGTCAACATGTACATTCATGCAGGCAGACTTTTTATAAGTTATATATATATTTTTTCTTTGATGGGGTTTTTGTTTTATTTCGGTTATTTAAGGAGATTTTACATTTGTTCATTAAAGCATGGTTCTATTCTATGCAACTAGATGTAAATGTGTCAGTATATCAAACATGTAATATCTTTTACTGGGCAGAGGGGTGGGGGAATGTTCTAGTTGCATGAGCCCATGGATTGTGCAATTGAAGTGTAATAATGTGTGTGGAAAATAACACTTGTTGATAAAATATAAACAAACTAAAACAGGAAAGTATTCTGGTGTAAAGCTTTTTTTTCCCAGCACTTAGCTTTTTATGAGTTTATGCAACTGTTTTTCCACAGCTTCAACAAAACCTGGGAAGTTCTGGTCCAAGAGACATAATTTGAGAAAGGAACAAAGCTCTTCATTTAAGGGAGGGCACATATAGGTCGAGGCGGTGTCGTCTGCATGTTTCCTTATCAACATACCCTGTCAATTCAAAACATGTGAATTACTTGGGCACAATGGTTATCTTATAGGCATTTCCCCAAGCCCCGGAGACAAAATTCAAATTCGCACAAAAAATCTGAAACGCTAGTACATACACAGCTACATGAGACTTATCCATTCATTTTCCAAAAAAAATAATGTATTTGCCAGATTACAGTTATATTGTCTCTCTACATGTCGTAGTTTTATTCCAGCCGCCTCTTGGCATGTTTGCAGTGCTGCCACCGGACCTCTGCCATCATATTCAATGGGGCTGGAGCGGAATTCCAGCGGCACGCGTGCACTAGCAGCAGCACGGATCCGGCGGGTGAACAGCCTGCTGGAGAAGGCTGCTAATGTGAAAGTGCTTTAAATTCTATACGCTCTAATAACCACTTCACCACAAATATCGATAATATTTATAATTATATTGCAAGTAATTTTTCACACTTGTAGTACATTAATCAGTAGTACAGTGTGTACATGAGAAATAACACTATTTCTGGCCATTATATGACTTGTATCTGGCACTTTTTACCAGTTTTCCCTTCTGTATGCTGAATGTCTTGTTTGCAGTTCTTCCAGATATGGTGGATGAAGACTACCTCCCTTCCACTTCACACACAAAGTAAAGGAGAATCTGCTTCCTAATGTTCTCTCCTTCTCTTAGATGCAGCGATGAATCAAAGAGGTACTGACTGTGATTGTTGAAAATATAGCACTTGGGCAGCGACAGAAATTGTCTAGTTTCTCTTGCTGTGCGTGTGTCTCTAGATTTAGTCTTAATTCCTGCTCACTCCTCTCCTTCCACCTCTCCATAGATTTCTACTGTATGATATAATCTGATCCTTCAATGAGATGCTGCTGTCCAAGATGGATTTCAAAGTGAGTTTTAGAAAAGTGAGGGGAAGAAACAGATAACTCTTATGTTATTTTCTAATGGTTGCTTTTACTATTGATTTATGCAAAGTTCTGTGAAAAGATATAAAGTTAGTGACCATTTAATGTTATTTGCTTGCCATATTCTCTTATACAAAGGACAATGAGGGGTGGTATGGGCTATATTCACTTGGTGCAGTTTTGTTTTTTATTTTGTAACTAAAACCAGGACTGGATCCAAAAAACGTCAGATGTCTAAGGCTTTCAATGCACTCACTGTGTAATGGCCACACAGTCTTAATGACATATTTTTCCCGTAGAAAACATAAGAAGTACAATTGGTTCTAAACATGCATCTAACTGCAAGCCCCAGTTTAGTTGCTAGCTTGGTTATAGAGGAAGTCGGGGACGGACAGGCCCATTTTCCATTGCAACCATAAAGTCGAAGCTGGTGACTTGGTCTACCTTCCAGACCTCTGTGCTTTCAGTGCCAGAAGCGTGTAGTCAGACTGCTGCAGAGAGTACCCTGCTCTCATTCCTCCAGGGCAGAAAGCGCATACAAGACCTTTCAGATAATTGCAGCTCAATGTGCTAATCTGTGAGCAACTGACAGAAAGCAGGAAGCTCCTTGTAGTAGATTATAATAAGCTGCTCACATGTTTTTTTCCTGCCAGCACTGGTCACATTTTAGGAGACAATATAGAGGTGGAAATACACTGCTGGGACTAATAGGTGGAAAAGCATGCACTACTGCATGTGGTCAGTGCAAAAGGAGAGGAGCCTGCTATGATAACTGACAGAAGAGCCAGGCACTTTTACAGCCTCCTTGGAGTAGGAAAGGCACTGTTCATACCACTACAATAAGATGTTAATGGGCAAATGCGCTACCGATAGACACTGCTGTTATAAAATAAATCTGCAAGTGTCATAAATGGCTGGATTCACAAAATGACAATACTGATATTTAGCTAAATGTTACATTTTGTATTAAGTTTTTATGCAGAAGATCTCTGCTGGGTACTAAGCATGGTTTGCTCCTAGACTTAGTTACCCATGCTTGGGTTAGGTATTACAGATAAAAACATGCATATCTACCTGTGCCACCTCTGTCATGGTAGTGCGTTGTTCTGGAAAGCTTTGAGAGGACTCTTGAACTGGTTCATTCTAAAACAAAGGTAGAAGACAAAGTCTAACATCACTATTTATAATCTTTTGAATATGTAAATACTTTCAAAATTTTTAGAACAGCAGACCTGGTCACACAAGAAATGTTGAAGTCTTTGAAAGCAATTGTCACAGTTTTCCTGGGCTTTAGCCTTGGAGTCACCATCAAACTGAACTCTGAACATGCGGACCTCAGTCTATGTGAGGAAAATAAATAAATAAATGAAATACACTGGTGTTCAGTACATAATATACCTATAGTTTTAGAGCCATTAGCCAACTTGGCAGCATTAGCTATTATACGTGGGCATTTTTATGTTTCTATGCCATTTTGTCTCTTGTTTGATATATAGTCATGAGAAAAACATAGTACTCCCTCTTTGAATACTGTGGTTTTTTCCTGAAAAACATGAGGTCTTACAAGCTCGCATGAACACACGACAAACTGTATCATTATTTAATAAAAACTAGGCCAAATGTGAAAGTTAAAGGGGTATTCTCATCTTGGACAATGGGGGCATATCGCTAGGATATGCCCCCATTGTCCTATAGGTGCGGGTCCTGCCGCTGGGACCCGCACCTATATCGAGAACGGGGCCCCCAAAGTGAAGGAGGGCGCACTGCGCATGCACGGCCACCGCTCCCATTCATTTGTATGGAGCCGACGGAGATAGCCGAGCCAGCGCTCGGCTATTTGCGGCGGGCCGCGCTTGCACGGTGCGCACTTCTTCACTTTGGGGGCCCCGTTCTCGATATAGGTGCGGGTCCCAGCGGCAGGACCCGCACCTATAGGACAATGGGGGCAATTCCTAGCGATATGCCCCCATTGTCCAAGATGAGAATACCCCTTTAAGTACAGCCTTACTGCTTCTATAGCAATTAAGATGGTTAGTAGCAGCAAGGTACTGCTAATCAAATACCCTTGATTAAATAATCATCAGCAAGTGCGACCTACCTCTACAAAAGCTGAAGCTCTGGCAGTTTGCTTGTCTGGAGCATATAGACTTGTGTTAACACCATGACAAGGCAGAAAAAACCTCAGCAAGGGTCTTAGGTCAAGAGAAGCAACAGTTGGTGCCCATCGATCTGGGAAAGATTATATTGCCGTTTCTAAACAATTTGAAATCCATCATTCTACAGTGAGGGGTAGTGTTGAGCAAATAGTTTCGGATGCTTCATCCAAGTTGCTTTGTACGGAATAATACTTTACAGAGATTTGTCTCCATACATTATTAGAATGTATGGGCTCCGATGAGCCAAAGTAAATTATTCACAAAGTTGCACATGACTTTGTTGAATAACTTCAGTAATTCATTTTTATAAAACGCGAAACCGAACTGTGCTTCGGTTCGGAGGTACTAATCGGAACCGATGAAGAGTTCAGTTTCAAGTTTTAAAGTCACAACTACCGATGTTAATCAACGAAGTCACACACGACTTTGTGAATAACAAACTTCAGCTCATCGGAGCCCACACATTCTGATACTGTACGGAGATGAATCTACGTACACTATTATTCCGAAGTTTTGAACAAAGCTCAACATTAGTGAGGGGTTAATTCACAAGTAGAGATGAGCGAATAGATATGTACGAATAGATTCATTTAACAGAGTTCATGAGCAGCAAGGGGCTGCCCCCTGCTGCTTAAAAGGGTGGGACATCAGCCCAGGCCCTGACACTAATGCATTTGCACCACTGCTCCAAGTAGCAGCGCAAGCTGGTACCGGAGTAGCAACTATGCTGCGCCGTCGCTACTCCGGAAGTAGAGCCCCTGGGCTTGTGCCACTACTAGGGGTGGGTGCAGATGCAAGACTGTCAGGTCTGGGCGAGATGTTCGGCAGGGGGGGAGCGCCTTGAGCAGCAAGGAGAGTCCCTTGCTGCTCAGGAACTGTGGTTAATGAACCGATTTGCTCATCTTTCATTCAAGATAGTTGACAATCTTCCCTGGAGTGGACATCCCACCAAATTCACCCCAAGGTCAGACCGTGTAATGCTTGGAAATATTGCAAAAAACCCAAGAGCTACATCTAAGACTTTAAAGGTCTCAGTTAGCATGTTAAATGTTCAAGTGCATGACAATTATGTACAATTAGAAAAATACTTAAAGGGAGTCTATCACCTCATTTTCACCTATATAGCTAACAGCAGTGCCCCACAGAAGATTGCAGACACATCCCAGACATACCTGTGTGCCCTGTGTGTGTGTATTCCTCGTTCAGAAAAAGCACTTTTATTCTGCAGGAAAACAGCTCCCAAGTGCCCGGCTCTGCTGCTGCTGAAAACCAGACTGGAGGGGGGAGGGCAGCTTTAGCTGCTCATATCTTGGGATTAGTAGCAGATAGAACAATGGTTCTGACCTTCTTTGAAAGCTGACATTCCAAGCTTTAATGATACCAAAATCACAGCATTATATGCACTATATCAGAAGATATAACTGTTAGAAATCGAGTCAGGAGAGAAAGCTGTTTTTAGTTTCACTTTCAGCTGGGCACTTGGGAGCGGATTTCCTGCAGAATAAAAGTGCTTTTCCTGGACATGTAATACAGACACACAGTGCACACAGGTATGTCTGGGACGTGTCTGCAATCTTCTGTGGGGCAGTGCTGTTAGTTATATAGGTCAAAATGAGGTGACAGACTCCCTTTAATACGTATTTGGAATTGTTTGAAAGGTTTGCCAGGAGAAAGCCTCTTCTTTCTAAAAAGAACAAGGCAATGCAGCTTAAAGGGGTTGTCCGGGTTCAGAGCTGAACCCGGACATACCTTTCAATTCACCCAGGCAGCCCGCCTGAACAGGGCATCGGAGCATCCTATGCTCCGATGCCCTCCTTTGCCCTGCTCTAATTAGCGCAGGGCAAAGGAATTTAGCCCGGTTCCGGTGACGTACCGGGCTCTGCCAGGCGGAGACTTCAGCCGCAGTGAGCCCGGTGAAGTCATCGGCGCTGATGGGCGGGCTTTAGCGCTGCCCTAACCATTCAAATGGCTAGGGCAGCGCTAAAGCCGGCCCATTACGGCCAGTGACGTCACCGAACTCACTGCCGGGCGGAAGCCTCCGCCCGGCAGTGAATGTTTACAAACAAAAGAGCCCTTGCCCTGCGCGATCCAGCGCAGAGGGCTGCCGGAGTGAGAACCTGGGTATGTCCGGGTTCAGCTCTGAACCCGGACAACCCCTTTAACTTGCATCTGAACAAACCACAAGACTTCTGGAACAATGTTCTTTGAACAGACGAGACTAAATTGGACATGTTTGGCCACAATGCATAGTGCCATGTTTTACAAAATCTAAACTCCGCATAAGGCCCCATTCACACGACCGTGTGAACGGGGCCGTATCTATTCTGCAATATTACGGAATAGTTGCGGCCCCATTCACCTCTATGGAGCGGGGAGCCGCCACATGGAGCTAGCTCCATGCCACGGCTCCGATGAAGCATGTCCTATACTTGTCCGCACGCACGGACAGGTATAGGCATTTTGAATGGAGCCGCCCGGCGTGTGTTCCGAGCGTGCGGAACACATGCTGGGTGGCCCCCTTACTATTGCGGGTCCGCATGGGGCCTAAAGACATAATACCAAATTTCCGACAGTGGTGGAGTGTGATTTTGGGCTTGTTTTGCAGCCACAGGACCTGGGCACCATACAATCACTGAGTCAACCACAAACTCCTCTGTGTACCAAAATGTTCTAGAATTAAATGTGAGGTCATCTATTCAACAGTTAGACTGAAACTGGGTCATGTAAGAGGACAATAATCCCAAGCACACCAGCATATAAACACCTTAAGAGAGTTGTGCATAAACGAATGACCATAAACCTCAATAAACTGAAACCATGTTGTAAAGAAAAGTGGGCCAAAGTTCCTCCAGAACAACGTAAGAGACTGACAGTCCTACACAAAATGATTTGCACAAGTTATTGCTGTTAAAAGTGGTTCTATGAGCCATTGATTCATAGGGTTACTTAGTTTTTCATACATGGCTTTTCCATTTTGGCTTAATTTTTGTGGCATTATGACAAGGTGTAATATATGTGCTGCTGTTCATCTCGGGCTGTAGTTACCCAATTTTAAAACCTTCTAAGGATCAGTTTTGTTTGTTTTTTTTAAATTATGTGCTGATATGTAAAACCACAATTCAAAAAGGGTGTACTTTGTTTTTTCTCATGACTGTATATGGTATATTAAAAATAAAACCATAAATCTAATACAGTACAGTGGTGCCTCACATGACAAAGGCCTCCTGTCACAATAATTCCATAGTGAAGTGAAACACCATCCAATCTGCAAAGCCATGGGAAGTGGCAATCTGTGACAAATTAAACTGCAGGATGGTCATTCATTATGCAAAATTCACTGGTATGTTGCCACAGTGAACCACAAATTAGGATGTCACATCGGTGGCAAGTAGAAACAATCAGTTGATACTGGTCTCTACATGTGCCAATCAAGCTACTCCTTTGGACACCACATGACGGTGTCATTTTTACTAGTGTATAATGTGTATATTGTAGAGAAGCTTTTCACGGGTCCACTCCATTATGGCGATGCAACCAGTTGCTGATCTGAAGAACATTCAAAAAAGTGTTTAAAATGAATGTCACTTTCTCTGTCATACTTGTTTTCCTTTTATTTGCTGTACACACTTTTTTTTTTTTAAAGCCATTATTAAGTGCACAAAAATGACATATATTGGTGGAACGTGAGGGGTTTTGGAGATAGGGATGAGAGAAATGCAATGGGGCAAATTTACTAATACTGTGTAAGTATTAGACAGTGTGAACTTACACAGTCTTGCTGCAACACGACCATCCCAAAAAATCCATCCATGTTGGATTTCTGTGTGACTGGTGCGTCGCAGTGCGACACCATAGACAAAAAGAATTGGTGTGTCACATCATTGTGTAGCCCTAGCCTAAATGTGAGCCAAATCTATCAAAGTGGTTGATGCTGGATGATACATATGGAACACCTTTAGACAACCTTTGAGTTAGCCTACTTTGCAGCAGACTTTTTTTGGCAAATTGTGTCACTTAAGACCCTTTTTCATTAAGCTCCCTGGTCAATCACAGCAGAAAGTGTCTAATACTCAATTTGGTACGAATGCCAGAATTCTGGCTCATCTGGAGCAAAAAAAAAAAAAAAAACCTTAAAAAAATGCAGTGGGGAGGATTTCCATTCCATCTATACATACTGTTCACAAGCAGTGTGTGTTCTTATCACAGACAATTTTTACATAATATATATTCCTCTGGATGCTAGGATTCTACCCTATAATCCTGATTGATGGGAATACACATAATTGTTGTGTATATTCCCCCTCTTTTGTGCAATGATTTTTGTTGGATAATATAGCTTTCCCATTTGTAACAGGGCATCTCAATAATGGATTTGATAAACATATGCATAGGTGGTGACAAGGCTAAAAATAAAAAATGGAAATACCCTGTTAACCCTTTGAGGACATGGCAATTTTCCATTTTTAGATTTCATTTTTTACTCCCTTTTTTTATTTTTCCATTCATGTAGACACAGGAGGGCTTATATTTTTACGAGACAAGTTGCATATTCTAATTGTACCATTTAATATTGCACATACAAATGGGGTGGAATTGGAAAAAAAAATGAAATTGCACTAAAGTTTTATGGGTTTAATTTTTACAGTGTTTACTACTCCATAAAACTGATCTCTCACCTTTAGGCCCCATTCACACGACCGTATGAATGGGGCCGTATGTATTCCGCAAAATTGCGGAATACATGCAGCCCCATTCACCTCTATGGGAGCGCACAGCCGCGGCACGGAGACAGCTCCGTGCCGCGGCTCCGCATAAAAAGATAGAACATGTCCTATACTTGTCCGTACGCACGGACAAGTATAGGCATTTTCAATGGGGCCGCACGGCGTGTGTTCCGAGCGCTGCGGAACACACGCCGGGCGGTCCCCGTATATTTGCGGGTCCGCAATAATGCGGACCCGCAAATATACGGTCGTCTGAGGCCTTAGGCTAGGGCTACATTGCAACATGTGTCGCGCAACATTTTCTGTAATGATAGTCAAAAGTGTTATACTGCGACATGCTGCAACTGTGACGCAAAAGCCTCTCAGAAATCCAGCTTGAACTTATTTTTTTGCGACTGTCGTGTCGCAGGATATCACATGTCGCAGTGCGATACCATTGACTATCATTATAAAAAATTTTGCGCAACACATGTCACAGTGTAGCCCTTGCCTTATTCTCAGCATCAGAACAATTACTGTGATACATGGTTTTTCTTGTGTTTTAATATTGGAAAACAAAACTTTATTTGCATCACCATATTCTGACCCCATAACTTTTTATAATTCCATCTATGGAGACATGTGAGGACTCATTTTTTTGCAGAGCAATCAGTAGTTTTTATCGATACCATTTTAAAGTGTTTATGACTATCACTTTTTATTACATTTTTTGGGAGGCAAAGCAATGAAAAAATGATGTAATGCGCGTTTTTTTTTTTTTCCCATTACTGTGTTCACTGTAAGGGATAAATATGTTTATATTTTAATCGTTCAGGCGGTGCATATGATGTTTATTTTAAACTCGTTTTAGTGAAGGAAAATACAAAAGTAACAACAAAGTAAGTATGCAATATATAATGCAATCACAATCAGCGGACAGAACAAACTAAACACCAAGCCAGGTGATTCACATGAAACAATACAGACCATTAGGTTATTGTATAAAAGGCAGGAGTTATTTCAAGGTGGTCAAGTCCAAGAATAACATTAAGGTATTGGGCAAATATATAAGTAAGTAAACTCCGGAAAGAGCAATATTACATATGAAGAGTGAATCCAGAAATAATTGGCCTTCCTATGAGGGGTATATGAATGCTGGGGATTGTTGAAATCCGCATTGTGTGTAAACAGTCAGGGGGCGGAGTTACACCATACATCCAACGCTTTATGAAATGTCTCCATGAGTTTCCTATTTTTATATACTATTCTTTAATATGGAACAATTGTGATAAGGTTGCGCCATTGAAGGGAAGGAGAGCATCTGGCCATCCATCTTAGCGCTGCCAACTTACGAGCCAGGAATAGTGTTTTCTGTGGCAAGAACTGTGTGTGATATGACAAACTATCCTGGGACAATTTGCCTTACAACAACAGATAGTAGATATGTCACCGGCGTGCAGAAGGATTGCAGCTGAGGGCTTGACCACATAAGATGCAGAAAATCAGCATCCAGAGACAGGCACCTATGACTTTTTATTATGGGGAAAGGGGGTGATTTAAATTTTTCTTTTTTATTTTCTTTTTTTTTTTTTTAACTTTGACTTTTTTTTTTTTTAAGCCTGATGACTTGTATGTGCAATCATTAGATTGCTTCTCCCATATACTACCGTGATTTAATACAGTAGTGTATGGGAAATTTGGTGCTCATACAGGCTCCAGCCTATCCCCACCAAAGAATGGCTTCCCTAATCTCAGCCGTTAGGGACCTGGGAGCTGTCCGTCTGCAGTCTCCGTTTTTGCCAATCACAGCTTGGGTGTCTGCTGTGACAAACAGGAGGCGGCTGTGGCACCTGCAAACATGTTTGCTTGACTTTCTCTTTCAAGAAAAGACAAAAACAAACAGCAGGTGGGGCTATACAGATATATTTTACTGAATAACTTAGTATTTATACTACATTTTTAATTACATATAATTACAAATGTATTCAGATCCAAGTGCAGGTTTGAAAAATGTAGAATATTTTTCGTGGGAAAACCCCTCTAATTTTTGAAGAAGCCTCATCATAAATGAAATGCTTCCTGTGACAACACAGGGCTTATCAAGACAGGTGTAGCACATGCTGGTCTTGATAAATCAGGGCTATAAATGTATTATACAAAGGGTGCACTAACTGTAAAATTGGGTATTAGGTGAAAAAGAAATCTGAAAAGAGAGACCTCACCAGTAAAATGTTTCTTATCACACTAGCCACTGAACATACTACATTGGGAAAAAGTGTGGGGTGTTAACTAGATTAGCACCCACGACATGTGCAACATCACAAATTTCACATCTCAAAAGTAATAGCCACAACACCAAGTAACACAGGTACTGTATTGATCAAGAAAAACTAGTTAATAGTGGCAATCATGACATCTTGCTAGACGCATTTTTATTATATCACTTCATGGCTGCTGTATGTATAGGAAATGGCAGGCCTTTAATAAATTTGACACCTTTTCAGACTTTTGGAGACACTCTCCTCTGTCAAAACTGTTAAAGTTGATATGCATCTCTGGGAGTCAAACCTACAAAGGGAAGTATGGCTCACAGCTCCTTCTCTACCCAGTCTCAGCTGCTCTCCAAAGATTCAAACTTCAGTTTTGACACTGCTGCAGCCAATCGTCTGCCACAGTGTTGAACTGCTCCCTTTGCGTACATACCACATAGGTACAGGCTATTAGCAGAGTGCAGCGAGCACAGGGCAGGAGCTTGCCAGACACATCTATGCAAGGCTTAAAAAGAGCAGCACTGGTAAGCGCAAAGCAGCGATGCTCTGGCCTGTACAGAGCTCAGAGGAAACCTTACATAATCCATCCATATTAGTACACAGCAGTGTATGGGAGTACGGATTGCCAAGTGCGATAGGCACCTGAACTTCAGGCGCCTATTTCACTAGGAAAAGTGAAAAAAAAAGAAATATATATATATTACAAAAATAATTTCCCTCACATTTACTGTAGAATAGGTTTTAATAAAGTATATTTGATGGTTTAATTACACTTTACGGTAAGTGACAAACTGTTTTAAAACACACCATGTATTCCATTCTCTGACACATTCTGGTTTTGTTTTTTTATGAAATAATTTCATACAGTTTTAAAGTTTTACATTTAAATATGCTGCCTTTTAAACATTGTTTATTTAGCACTATAAATGGATGGATTACAATGTTATCTCATGGTTCAAACATTGTTTTCTGTTTTTTTAGAGAGTACTCTGCAGAAACATCATTCCCAATCCAGGCATTCTTAAAAAAAAAAAACCTGCTCAGTGTCAGAACCACTCTGATTTATCAAGCTTAACTACTATTAAAATGATAAAGGCTTTTAAGTAATGATAAAGACTGTAATCCATGGTATTGTCATGCGTCCAACAGAAAGATGCTCCCTGGGCTACAGATAAGATATATTTGTTCCTGTGTTGTATCCAGGGAATGGTAAAAGCCAGTTGTCAAGGGATTGTTTTAGATTGTTAAATGACATATATGCTAATACAGATAATGTAAAAAGATAAAACGTATCACTGATTGATTATTCTTATAAATAATTAAACCAACTGTTTATGTAAACTATTCTACTTCTAAATGGACACCAATTCATTTCTGGGATTTTTTAGATGGGTAGAAATGACTAAGGAAACAAAAAAGGGCCTACCAGATTATCGTTACACTGTATAATCGGTCGAATTTAAGCAATTATCATCATATGCAACAATGTACAACAATTGAACGCCGATCGATTTAAAGCATTCGTTTTCTGTAGATCAGAAAGTCTGCCTGACTGAATATTGTTAGGCTACTTTCACACTAGCCTGGGTGAAGGGACCCGCCGGATCCGTACTGAATAATACAGCCTTGTGGATCCGTAATTCCGGATCCGGTTGTATTATCTTTAGCATCTTTTAAACGGATCCGGAATAACCTCTATTGAAAGTCAATGGAGGACGGATCCGTTTACAAGTGTGTCCACACCAAACTGATCCGTCCCCATTGACTTGCATTGGGGGTCATTCCGGATCCGTTTAGGTGCGGATAACTAGTACGGAGAGCAAACCACAGCATGCTGCGGTTTGTTCTCCGGTCTGAAGACGGAACGGAATGCTTTCAGGAGCATTCAGTTGTCGTCAGTTCAGTTTTGTCCCCATTGACAATGAATGGGGTCAAAACTGAAGCGTTTTATTCTGGTATTGAGCCCCTATGACGGCACTCAATACCGGAATTCCAAAACGCTAGTGTGAAAGTAGCCTTAGTCAGTTACATCCCCTTGTCTAATCAATCTGCCAGTCGTTTGTTGCTCATTCTCCCCTAGAGCATTTACACTGCAATCTCTTTAACAGGCAAACAAATATTTAGAGATGGTTTTGTGTAACTGAATGTCATTTGAATGCAAACAGCTTGCTAAAGCCTGTATTACGCTGCACGATTTTTTGGCACATAATCGCTAAGGAGCACTTGCTTGAATGCTCATTAGCGACAATCTTGCAGTGTAATACTTCCGCCGATTGCCCATTTGCTTGATCGGGCAATCTAAACCTTTTGACAGGCTTAAAAAATGATGGTTTGCAGGCAGCAGATTGTGGTGTCTAATCACAATCTGCCGCCAGAAAACCACTATACAGCAAGGGGACGAGCGTTGGCATAGCGATCGCTCCTCCCAATGCTTCGGAGGAGAACGCTGCATGTAATAGTATCTCCTCCAAAAATAATTGTCTCCCTCCCGACAATCGTTTTCCACATCAGGCTTTGTAAAACAGCCTGTAATCACCGCTTGCCACTCCTTAATGAAGAATTATCTATCCCTCTAATAGGACCCTAATAAGGACAAAGCTCTATATAAAACAGCATAGTAGGACTTTCTAACACTGGATCTGTGTAAACACATGGGCATGTGAGCTGTTGCTATTGAAGATGATTCTCAAAAGCAACCTAGGGATATCCTCAATATTTCACAGAAAAAGATTAGTATGCTTTGGCTGTTTTTCATCTCAGTAATTCTATAATATTTAAAATGAAATACAAAATATTGTCCTTCTGTTGCACAAATGATTAAATCTACTAAATAGACAGGTATCTATTACTGCTTCTGTGTGGGGAAGGTTTTATCTGACAGTAATCCCTCATTATAATAGTAGGTGTAAAACTGGGATAACAGTATGACAGCTCTATTGTTCTCTTGATAGGCCTACGTAAAGATGCTCACAGAAAAGCACTGCATTCTTTAGAGTAATAGGTGGTACTCTAAGTGAGTCACCCTCCCCATTCTGGCGGCAGTGAATGGTCTGACTATGAGTCAAGTGAGACTGTCTGCCATGCTAAAATTCTAAACAAAGAGGAAGTTAAGAGTAACTAAACTTTTTTTTCCCACTCATACTGTATAAGTACATAGTTATAACTTACTAATATACTTTATTCACTGGTTCTGTTCTTTTCCTTGAGTGAATTCTGTGCCAAGATCATGTGGTACAGTCCCTAAACTTGTCATCCACTACCTGTTGCCAAATGAATGTTGTCTCCATCTCAAAAGACCCTGTAGATGACTTTTAAACTAGTGTGGGCGGCTCTAGCATGGAGCGCTCGTCTCCACTACGGTCACATGTTCCCAGTTGCATGCGGTCACATGGTAGAGATGCAGTTGAAACAGGGTAGGTATACAGGGTCGCATAGCATTATATTGATTTATGATGCTATGTAACCCTTAGAGTTCTGGAACGTATTGGATAACACTGACAGCATTATGTTCTGCGACCCCGTCAGTGCTGGGGGGTATGCACAGGATCTGCTGCATACTCACGCTGTGAGTCCCGAGTGTGGAACTCGCTTATCTGAAAGGGGCCTTAGAGTGTCGGCAAATGCTCTGTCTTTTCCTTGCTTCACTACTGGGATTGGAAGGTCATGCCTACTCCCCATCCATGATAATTCGGTTGGCATTCATGCTCTGGAATATAGTACAGTCAAGAAGACCTGGATGCAAGTAAATGGACATGACAAGATAGAAGGCAGTTGGGGAGCGAATACAAAACAGTCAACTAGTTAAGATTTTGCCCCCAAGTCTATCCCAAACCAAATAGCATAGTAACTAGAGATGAGCGAACGTGCTCGTAACGAGCACTATACCGCTCGGCTGGCAGCCGCTTCCGTCGGGTGAGGAGGACGGAAGCGGCTGCCTGCGCCCATGTGAGCGCAGGAGAGCCGAGCGGTACAGTGCTTGTTACAAGCACGTTCGCTCATCTCTAATAGTAACCAATAGACTCTATTATTTGATAAGTCACAACATAACAATCCAAAAGAGTGTAAAGATGTTACTACAGCTGGCTGTTACTTGCAATGTGGATCTATGGTTTTAACCAGGGCTGTGGAGTCGGTAAGCCAAAGCCCCGACTCCGACTCCTCAATTTCCCGACTCCGACTCCCTTATACATGGAGCATGTTTAAGTGATAACTTTAAACAAATTTGCATAAAATCAATAGTACAGATAAGTCATGACAAAAACAGTTTGTAATCTATCAGGCTTCTCTGGTTACAGCTCACTAAGGGCCTGATCAGAGGCGTAGCTAGAGGTTCAGCACATGGGGGGGGGGGGCGAAACATACTTGAGTGGGCCCCCCAAACGCATGTTTCCAACTTCACAGGCACATACTACTAGTTGTGGTTATAATATTGTATTATAAAGATGACTATATAAACTGCTAGATCATCTATGCTGTTAAGTACAGTACAATAGACTTTCTACATACCCTAGTCTAAATACTCTACCACATAATGCAGTAAAATATAGGATTAATAGGAGTAAAAAAGGGGACTCCTATGTTAAAGGAAATCTGTCCCCAGCTTTTACATCACTAAACTAACAGTCCCTTGCCCCCATCAGACCTCAGATCGGCTTAATGTGCCCCCATCAGACCTCAGATCAGCGTATTGTGCCCCATCAGACCTCAGATCAGCAGAATGTGCCCCC
Source organism: Rhinella marina (assembly GCA_900303285.1). Classification (NCBI taxonomy): domain Eukaryota; kingdom Metazoa; phylum Chordata; class Amphibia; order Anura; family Bufonidae; genus Rhinella; species Rhinella marina. Next base: position 226,328 of record ONZH01001596.1, read on the forward strand.
ATCAGACCTCAGATCAGCAGAATGTGCCCCCATCAGACCTCAGATCAGCAGAATGTACCCCCATCAGACCTCAGATCAGCAGAATGTTCCCCCATCAGACCTTAGATCGGCTTAATCTGCCCCCATCAGACCTCAGATAGGCTTAATGTGCCATCAGACCTCAGATCGGCTTAATCTGCCCCCATCAGACCTCAGATCGGCTTAATGTGCCCCCATCAGACCTCAGATCAGCAGAATGTACCCCCATCAGACCTCAGATCAGCAGAATGTACCCCCATCAGACCTCAGATCAGCAGAATATGCCCCCATCAAACCTCAGATCAGCAGAATATGCCCCCTTCAGACTCCATAATGGAAGCGCTCACTTGTATTCGCCTGATTGTACTAAGGCCATCCCTGCTGGGCCCCCCCAGAGGTATTGGGCCCGGAGCTTCGCCTCCCCTGCCCCCCCCCCAGTAGCTATGCCTCTGGGCCTGATGTATGAAAACTGTCTAGGTCTAAGACTTTTTTGTTGCCCATAGCAACCAATCAGAGCTCCCCTTTCATTTCTCCAAAGCACTATATGAAATGAAAGGGGAGCTCTGATTGGTTGCTATGGGCAACAAAGAGACTTGTACACCTAGACAGTTTTCATACATAAGGCCCTAGGGTTTTACATCAGCAGCAGATAGAAGCCATGAGAGCAGCTAACCTCTCCAAACATGAGCTCAGCGGAAACATAAAGCATACAGAGAGAACATGCACTGGACATAAAGGGCAGTACACAGTCATCTCAACTAAAAGCCTAAATCCTTAGATCAGGAATAGAACAGACATTTATAGGACATTTCATCATTTTCACACTTCAGCACTTATTGCACTGAACTAAATGTACTAATTCAATATATATTTTAGGAGTCGGTCCATTTTATACCGACTCCACAGCCCTGGTTTTAACATGAAATTTTGCCATGAAATATTAGAATGAGAAACTCTTGATTTCTGCTTTATTCAGGTGTTCCACTACAAAGAACTGCAGTATGTAAGAGTTATGACTGGTGGACAGTAGACTAGGAACATTCACTTCCATCCAGCAGAATATTTGGGAGATTCTGAATGTCTTGAGTTGTGCCATTTGTGAATGTGGGCTACAGCAATCCCGTGGGTCTTCTTAAAATTATTAAAGCTCAGTCTCTGAACCTTGCGTTGCCAAAACACTTCTTGCACAAACTGTTCTTTTTCAGCATTTTGTACAAGGGATCCTGCCAGAGAGAAACGTATGCATAAAATATACTGACTCTAGCAAACAGAAATGTAAGCATAAAATATGGATGCCCCTGAGAGGTATATACATCAAGTAGTACCCTGAAGCATTGAATTCATCTGTTGCCTGGCTCTTTTCTCCATTAAATGGTAGGTATTGATTATTTCAAGTCTTTCAAGTTCCTGCTTCACCAGGTAAAAAATAACTTTAATTGTCTGTACGTCACGCAGTCTTTCAGTAAGCAACTGGTTACAATGATAGATCTAAGTCTATGGGACAGATTTATGAAAACTTAGTAAAAGAAAAAAAAACTGTCTTTCTTGCCCACAGCAACCAATCACAACACAGTATACATTTTCCAAAATCAGAATAAGAAATGAAAGCTGAACTTTGGTTGCTATTGACAACACAGGCAATTTTACTTTTTGCCATTTTCATAAATGCCCCTTAGTTTGGGTGATGTTCACATCTGCCTCACTTTTGATTGTTACATAAACTACTAGTAGGGCAATCACTTGCATTATACACCTTTTAGGACACATTTGAAATATGAGAGTATATATGCATTTCCATTTTCTAGCCTGGCTGGAATCCCCTGCAGTTCTTTGAAAAATCAGCTGGGATTGTTCGATAATGCGAGATGTTATGTGTGAATGGCAGATCCTAGGCACAAAGTCTTGTCTTCGCAGAGCATATATTGTCTACACTTTTTTATATATATATTTTTTTTAATTTATGACTGTAATGTTTCCCGTGTACTGTAGATTGCACTGATTGTACAGTACAGACATATTTCCTGTTTTAATGAACAGTCACCTCCGGGTTAAATCTGTAGCCGTCAATTACAGTATGACAATAGCAAACCTCCCAGTCCATTATGTTCTGGACCAAGGCTGCCATAGGGCAGTATGTCTGGTACAGCAGTCCAGGGCCCAGCCACGAAAATAAAAGAAGGTCTGCCACCACCACATTACTTAAATCACATGATGTGTACTTATGAAACTGGTTGACCTGTTACATGTGCGCTTCTCCACTTTGATGGAACGGGGCCGGGCAGATGCCCTTTAACCCTTTCACGACCAGCACCATATATGTACGGCGCTGGCCAGGACATTAAAGATGTCACCCGCTCACAAGCGCGGTAGGCGCCATAGCTGCCAGATGCCTGCGGACACAAGCAGCTAATGTCAAACTGGTGAGGATCAGAGGTGCCGCATGTAGTGTGCGGCAGCTCCTGTCCTCCTGTGTGAAAGGAGACTGCTGAATATTAGTTCCTGTGGAGCCCCTGACTATTCCCTATTGGAACTATAAAAAAGTGAAGAAAAAAAATAATGTTTTAAAATAAATGTAAAAAATATAAAAATTCTAATCACCCCCTCTCACTAAAATGACAATTAGAAAAAACGTAAAAAAAAAAATACACATCATAGGCATCGCCAAGTGCGAAAATGCCATACTATTAAAATGTAAAAATATTTATCCCATACGGAAAATTGCGAAACGGAAAAGAAACTCAAAATCGCCAATTTGCCGTTCTTTTGTCACCTCTCCTCCCACAAAAAAAATAAATAAAAAGTGACCAAAAAGTTGTACATACCCCAAAATGATATCAATGAAAAATACAGAGTTCCCTGTGAAAAATGAGCCCTCACACAGCTCTATACATATAACTAGTAAAAAGTTACAGGGGTCTGAATATGGCTTTTTTTTTTTTTTTTTTTTTTTTTCAGAATAATAGTGCAAGAAAAACTATACATATGTGGTATCTCAGTAATCATACTGACCTGGAGAATGAAAGTAACTGGTCAGTTTTACCAGGGGAACGCCATAAAAACAAAACCCATAAAACTTGTTGCAGAATTGCGTTTTTCCCCAATTTCACCACATTTGGAATTTGTTTTCAGCTCCCACTATATCGTATGCAATATTAAATGGTGGAATTAGAAAGTGCAACTTGTTCTGCAAAAAACAAGCCCTCATATAGCTATGTGAATGGAAAAATAAAAAAAGTTATGGCCCCAGAAAGGCACGAAGTGAAAAACGTAAACACAAAAACGAAAAAAACTTCCAGGACTAAAAGGGTTAAAGTACTTTGCAGAAAGGAACAAGCCCACCAATATAAACAGATAAAAGAGAGCATTATAAAAATCATACAGGTAAAATTGTGCAAGACATACAAATATAGAACAAAAGAGAAAAAAAACAAACCTAAATCAGGGAACCCCACAACATAAAACACAAACATGAGTAGAATGTAGTCCCCTAGCAATCTTTTATTTGCTCAATTGTGGGGACTGCAGCATGGAATCTCTCTAATATGGAAAAATCGGCCAATTTAATCATCAAGGTCAGGTTGGTCTTCAGCACCAGAGATTTGTCTTAATGAAGTGTTCTGGGGAGAATAAAAAAAAAAATGGGCAAGACAATGTTAGAAATAACAAATACTCACCTCCACTGATCCTCCACCACTGCTGTTTCAAAGCTGCCCTGGTCCTCCACTGCTCTGCACTTCCGGTTGCAGTTAAACCCACCAGAAAGGCTAGGAAAGGGCCTGCTCGGCCAATCTCCGGCTTCAGTAGTAACCCTCTGCCAGTGTCTGGCTTCGTGTGCCTTTCCTGGCATTTCTACAGTGTTCATGGTGTAATTATAGTACATTTGTTGCGTCAATCCCCTCTCACATCTCCAAAAGTGTGTTGTCAAAATGAAAAAAGTCACAAATTTTACACTTGTATGCCAAAAACCTGGTACAAGTGTTGAGAAATTCCTGCCTATAGAACAGATTTTCAATCACAGTCATTTCTGCAACAAATCTGTAGTGCAAACATCCCCTAATGCTCTCTATTCTTACACAATGAGATTAAAGGGTTGTCCAGTCTCAAGAGGAAACTTTATAACTCAGGGGATGGACCTGTAATAAAGAATAGATGATGACTTACCAGGCAGATCCCATGCTGCCGCTCCGGTTATCCTGGCAAGGTTCTGTTTTCCCAACCACAGCCAATCACTGGGCTCTTCACTGCATTTGATGCCACACTCTGTCAGGTCTAATTGTCTATTCTTTATTTCAGGTCGATCCCCCTAGTATCCTCTTAAATTCATGTAACCCCTTTAACAATATACCAATTTCAAATAAATAGCTTACCTTTATTTTTGAACCAAAGAGCAGCCAATCCAACTTCTTTCCGACCTTCAGCCACGACTTTGCAGAGATTAGAGAAAAGCCTTCCTGATGCCACAAAGGGTAAATAATATCATTTTAACAAAGTCATTCATTTCAATATCCAGTATGTAAAAACCAAGCCAAGGGAAGTAATTGAGGTCAGTTCTGCTAAGTGGTGCTATCAGTTATTAAAGGGGTTGTTCAAGTTATGTAAAAATGTGGCCAAAGCCCTGGACTATGGTGACTCAAAAAAACAACATACCAATTTGATACCACTTCCAGCATTGGCTTTCCTATGCCTCCCTCAGGTCTTTGCAGAGGTGACATGCCTGCGAACACATATAACCACTGCAGTCAGTCACTGAGCTCATCAGTATAAGGCACAAGACATATGAGTCCAATGATTTGCCGCAGCTTTCATGTGTGTATATGGGCACATCATCACTGCAGTCAAGTAAACAGTCGATGGGTCATGAGGGGCAGCATTTCTATATATCAGTGCCTGCCTTTGGCCATATTTTTAAATGACTCTGACAATTCCTTTTTCTTCAAACAAGTTTTCCAGAGCTGTAACTTTTTCCATTCACATTGCCGTATGAGGGCTTTTGCTGTAACTTTTGCCGTATGAGGGCTTGTTCTTTGCAGGATTTGCTGCTATCATAGAAATGCCTATTCTTGTCCGCAATTGCTATGTTCTATTCTTTTTGCGAGGCCGCGGTACAGAGCAACGGATGCAGACAGCACAGGGTGTGCTGTCCACATCTTTTGCGGCCCCATAGCAATGAATGGTTCCCGATCTGAGCCGCAAAATATGCGGCTCGGAGCCCGCAAAAAGCACTGTCGTGTGAACGTAGCCTTGACCAGAGCATCTGAGAGGTTTAAAGTCCATTATCAGCATATCACTGATCATGGACAATGCCTCCAGGTGTCTGCTGTATGAAACAAGACCCAACATCCGATGTACATGTAAGTTGGGTGTCGGGAAGAGGTTAACGTGTGATTGTTATATATATGGTATCACATGGGTGATGACCTTTTCCTGGGGAACTCAGGAGATTGACCTCAATGCCAGTTTTATTTCACAGGTTGCATATCATTAAAAAAAAATCATTGACAGAAAGGGGGAGCTTTATCAGAACAAGTGTAAAGGAAAACTGGCTTTGTTGCCCTTTCATTTTGCAAAGGGGCTCTGAAAAATGAAAGACGGAATCTGATTGGTTGCTATGGCCACACCAGCGTTTTTGCTGAATCCGTCATGGATAATACAATGAACGGATGCGGTTATATTATCTCTAAAATAGCCATGACGGATCTTTTCTATTGTGTCAGAGAAAACTGATCCGTCCCAATTGACTTACATTGGGAGTCATGACTAGGGATGAGTGAATCGACTCGCATAAAACTTTGTTCTAATACTGTACAGAGCGGGAGCTCTGTACAGTATAAGAATGTATGGGCTCTGATGAGTCAAAGTTATTACTCACGAGACTTCGCGTAATAACTTCATAAATTCATTTCTATTGTAAAAAAACATTTCCCGAACTCAGGTTTGGTTCCTAGTGGTACCTTGGAATCGAACCCGAGTTCAGGAAATGGTTTTTTACAGTAGAAATTAATTTCATCCCTAGTCATGACCGATCCGTCTTGCTCCACACCACATTGCTGCTTGGATTCTGGTGTACTCCATTTTGTTCAGTCTTGTCCTCCATTGACAATGAATGGGGACAAAACGGAAGCGTTTTCCCCGCTATTGAGATCCTATGATGGATCTCAATAGCAGAAAGGGAAAGCTCAGATGTGAGAGTAGCCTTAGCCAGTTTTCCTTCACATCACTTTAAATTAATCTCCCCCAAAATCCCTAGCCTTGTCCAGGCTCTGCCTAAACAAAGATCAGTCCCCGACTACTTAGACGACAAACACAACCATAGTCTGTACAGTAACCTGTGATACTTGCACATGATTCAGCAGTCTTCTCTCAGAGATTTGACTTCTCTTCCTACCCAGGCTGAAAGCCCAAGAGAACAGCACAGCCTGGTTACATAGCACGCCTAGCTAACTGCATCTCTTCAAGTCCAGGCTGAGCTAACCCTTTCCAAACAGCATAAGGGTGCCTGCCCACAATGCAGATTACATGGTTTTTTTTTTTCCATGCAGATTTTCAAGCGGAAAAACCAGAGCGTAATACAGTATTTGACTCTCATACAGCAAAGTCTCATGTACAATGTATATTTTTCTTAGGTGCCGCAACTGACCTGCTGTGTGTGCTGCTTATTAACTGTTGGCGTGTTTTTCTAGTGAGGATTTCACCCTTTTCAATGGAATGGTGAGATCTGTAGAAAACGCTTATCAAATCCGCACCAAAATAACACATAAAAGACGCACAAAAAATCCATAGACATAAGTAGCACTGTACTGTGTGAGCGATCAACAGATTCTATGTCAAAGTCCCCTTTTTATCTTATTCACCACCAAAAAGATGGAATAAAAAGCTATAAAAAAGTCTTATGTACCCAATAGTGAAAACAATGAAAACTACAAGATGTCCTGCAAAAATTAAACCCTCACACAACTTTGAAGAAAAAAAAATAAAGTTATGGGTCTTGAAATGCAGCAATGCAAACATGTTTAAAGGATTTTTATTGTAGAAAAGTAGTAAAACTTAAAGAGTTATTCCATTTACATTAAAGAGGCTCTGTCACTAGGTTGTAACCTATGTATTTAAATACATAGGTTACAAGACCTAGTGACAACTTTTAAAATCATACCTGTCATGCAGAGTTCTGCGCAGCGGTTGCGTAGATATTTAACTTAGAAAACATATGCAAATGAGCCATCGGAGCACCGGGGGGCGGCCTCTTTCCTCTGGAGCACCGCTCCATCACCGCCCCCCCGGGCCCGAGGCACGTCCCCTCGCTATTGGCACGCCCAGTACCCTATTTGATAGACAGCGCTAGACTTATGAGTCTAGCGCTGAAATCCCACGCATGCGTCTTAAAATATCCACTGGAGCATGCGCAGTAGCAAACACTGTAAACACTGCAAGCGCTACTGCGCATGCTCCAGTGGATATTTTAAGATGCATGCGCGGGATTTCAGCGCTAGACTCGTAAGAGGCCGCCCCCGGTGCTCCGATGGCTCATTTGCATATGTTTTCTAAGTTAAATATCTATGCAACCACTGCGCAGAACTCTGCATGACAGGTATGATTTTAAAGTTTGTCACTAGGTCTTGTAACCTATGTATTTAAATACATAGGTTACAACCTAGTGACAGAGCCTCTTTAAGTTATCCTCTATCCACAGGACAGGGAATAACTATTGGATCTGTGGGGGACCTGTACCCCATGGAACCCCTTGAAAGGAACAGAGAGGCAAGTCGGACATGCACGTGGCCACTTTATTCATTTCCATGGGAGTTCTGGAGATATCCCAGCTGATCTAACAGTTTGGGCTCATGCACAAGACCATTGTTGTTTTGCATTCTGCAAATTATGAATACCGTACGTGTGCGCTCTGCATTTTGCGGTACAGAACAGCCAGCCCATAATAGAACATATGTTAATCAAAAATAAAAATAACTAGATACGATTTAAGTAACTTCACATGGGAAGTGAGTAAGAGTAAAAGCGATTGGATCACACAAAAGCAAGGAGGTGTATAAGAAGAGATCTGGGGGACCTCAAAATCAAAATCAGAACCCCTGACGAAGCGTAAGGTGAAACCTGGGTCGGGTGGAATATGAGGGACACAATTGCTTTGATGACTTTTATGGATTTTTAAATGTCGATGTGTCTGAGTACCATTTTCGTTTGTGAGTATAATAAAACCTTTTAATATACCACTTAGTTGATGGTGCTTCACTATTGGTGTTTCCTCAATCATATGTAGATGCCTGTGGATGAAAGATGATTATAATCCTGCTATAATCGGTGTTCGAGCTGTGCCATACATATGTTCATTCTGGCTTGAGGATATTGCTACCTTCTCTAAAGCAGCGCGGTTCCTTGCTGTTTTTTCGAGTGTTGGATATAAGGTGTGAATAGACCTGGGACGAAGGGACCTGCGACGCAAACTAAGATACTGTGGACTTACTTTGGAGGTTTTTATTATTTTTTTATCTCGTCTTGCATAGATCGCCTTGACGTTTGGCAGACGGGCCCAAATAATTTTGTACAAAATATATTTGCCAAGAATCTCAAATTTACTAAATGAGTGTAGCATTAGCATCAAAATATTTTATATTACTATGACATTTTTGTACTTTATTTGGTTTGCAGAGTGCTGTTGCATTGTATTTATTTTATTTTCCTTGTGTATCTAGCCATGGAAACGTGCACCTGCACACTGGGATGTGTGGACTGACCCCACCCCACCCCTTTTTTTCATAATAGGGCTTGTTTTATTTTTTTGCAGAATGGACATACAGAAACGGAATGCCCACAGAGTAATTTCCGTTTTTTTATGGCCCCATTGAAGTGAATGGTTTCGCATACAGGCTGCAAAAGAAACAGAACGGACACGGGCAGAAAATACATTTGTGTGCATGAGTCCTTGGTCCTAAGGATAGGGAATAGCTTAACATAACCAGAATACCCCCCTTAAAAAATGTATTTGGTATTACTGTAATCGTACTGACCCAGAGAGAAAAGCTATCATATTATTTATTTTGAAAACTAAATATCGCAATATATACAATGTAAAAAGTCCATGACGGTATTGCTGTGTTTTTCCATTCCTCCCCAGAAAGAGCTAATAAAAGTTAATGAATCATTATGTGTACCCCAAAATGGTCCCATTAACAACTACAACTTAAAAGTTATAGCTCTTGGAATGCAACAATGAAAAAAATGAATGAAAAAAAATAGCTTGGTCACTACGGTCCAAAATGCATACTGGGGGAAAGGGTGAAAATATTGAGTACTTTGAAAAACATTCATGTAGCAGCCCACACCTCCATTACTGTAATGAAAAATTCCAGATATAATCATCCGATCAAAAAGGGAGCACCTCAAATAACTCAGCAGAGTATAAACCCACATACATAAAATACAAAGTCAGAAATTCTAAACAGAAACATGTAAACTTGGCTACATCTCCAATGTATCAAGAATATAGCAAAATAAAAGGAATAACACTCAAATACTGTACCTACATCAGGGCTCCAGATGGCGACCAAAATGGTTGCAAATGCGACTTAGATTTTACAAATGGCGACAAGACTTTTTAGTCTTGTTGCCATTTGCGCCTGGACCCTACTGCATTTACTGATGCTAGGCTGCGCTACTGCGCAGCCTAGTATCAGAGAACATGGAGCAGATAAAATTAAAAAAAATCTCTTACCTGTCTTGCGCCGCGGCTCCGCTCCGGCACTCTTCTGTCTTTCCGGGCGGCTCTGCATTGTCCTGACGGCGTACAGCGCCAGGACGTAGTGCGCGCACTCTGACCTGACGCTGCACGCAGTCAGGTGATAGTGCAGCGCCGGGAGGACAGAAGAGAGCTGGTCCCGAAGCGGAGCCACGGCTCAGGACAGGTAAGAGATTTTTTTTTTTTTATTCTGATGGGCGCAGAGTGGGCTGATCTGAAGTCTGATGGGGGCACAGTGGGCTGATCTGTGGTCTGATGGGGGCTCAATACGCTGATCTGAGGTCTGATGGGGGCACAGTGGGCTGATCTAAGGTCTGATGGGGGCACAATGAGCTGATCTGAGGTCTGATGGGGGCACAGTGGGCTGATCTAAGGTCTGAAGGGGGCACAGTGGGCTGATCTAAGGTCTGATGGGGCCACAATGGGCTGATTTAAGGCCTGATGGGGCCACAATGGGCTGATCTAAGGTCTGATGGGGCCACAATGGGCTGATTTGAGGTCTGATGGGGGCACAATGAGCTGATCTGAGGTCTGATGGGGGCACAATGGGCTGATCTAAAGTCTGATGGGGCCACAATGGGCTGATCTGAGGTCCGATGGGGCCACAATGAGCTGATCTGAGGTCTGATGGAGGCACAGTAGGCTTATCCAACTATAATAATCATTGGTGGCAGTGGCCACAGGGTCCCCTCCCCCCCTTCACTGGTGGTTCAGTGGCAGTTCCGATCGGAGCCCAGCAATGTAATCGTGGAGCTCCGATCGGTTACCATGGCAACCAGGACGCTACTGAAGTCCTGGCTGCTATGGTAAGCTCCCTGCTGCCCTGTGCACAAAGCCCAGGGCAGCAGGGAGAGTGTAAAGTCCTATTCATCCTGAACACACGCCGGGCGGCATCCGTGGTATTGCAGATCCGTACTTTTACGGCCGTCTGAATGGCCCCTTAATCACCCCCTTTCCCAATATACTATAAAATATATTAATAAATATCCGAAAAGTCCAAATTATTAAAATATAAAAAAAATCTCCCATACGGTGAACACGTAAAAGAAAAAAAAACAAACCTCACAATTCGCCATTTTTTAGTCACCTTGTCCTGCCAAAAAAATAGGATAGGACAATTCTATTAATGGCCGGAAGTTCCATCTCCTCCAAGTCTTTTTTTAAAATTATAATTATATGTATTTAAATTTGGCACCTAAAAATTTTATTTGGCTCCTAAATTTTTCAGTCCAGGAGCCAATGGCTCCTAGGTATTTTTTTTAGTCTGGAGCACTGTATATGCGATTTAAAGGGTTTTTCCGTGAGTTAACTACAGGATAGGTCATCAGTATCTGATCGTGGGGGTCCGACACCCGGGCCCCCTGCCGATCAGCTGTTTGAGAAGGTTCCGGCACTCCCATAAGCGCAGAGGCCTTCTCTCAGCTTACTATGCACAGCGGCTGTGCTTGGTATCACCACTCCTAGGCCACGTGACCGGTGAATGTGACATCACTAGCCTAGGAAAAGCTGAGAGAAGGCCTCAGCACTCACGGGAGCGCCATTGCCTTCTCAAACAGCTGATCGGCGGGGATCCCGGGTGTCGGACCCCCACCGATTAGATACTGATGACCTATCCTGAGGATAAGTCATCAGTAGCTAACTCCTGGAAAACCTCTTTAAACCATTTCATATCAAACACAGATGCACACACCTGACCCTGACTACTGATCAAGGGTCTCTCCCATATGGTGTTGGTGAAATACCGCAGAATGCATGAATGAGGGGGGAAATTATATGTATACCTAGACAAGCCCCTATATAACAATCCGCGCTGGATTAATGGCGTGGACTGCAGAAAGCCACACATGCCAGGCAAAGGAGCACAATACTTCCTGCTTCCTCAGCCAATATGTATTGGGTTTGGAAGAAGTGGTCAGGGAGTGAGAGATGAGGGGATATCAGTGGTTGGAGCAGCGGGAGATATTAGTGGAGACACTTGGATGAACCACAAGAGTGAAAAGCCACAAAGCGCAGCTCCTGGCTGGAGCTCAAAGACTCTCAAGACTGGAGACGGCCTAACTATTCTGAGTTGTACCGGCTGAGCCCCAGCAGTGTGCGGGTGAGCACTCTCCAACTTCTCCGTCATGTATTGTGTCACTGTCACGCTGTATATGACGCCCATGTGTTTACAAAGAACCTGCAGTTTAAAGGTACAATAGCTGGTAGACTGGAGGGCATCTATAGTAGTGACACCTGGTATACTTACCTGCCATACTGATACCTTGTCTGGGAGGACTGAAGGAGGGTACTTACACTACTCACAAAAAGTTAGGGATATTTGGCTTTTGGGTGAAATTTATGGAAAACGTAAAAAGTTCACACTGCAGTGATATTATATCATGAAAGTAGGGCATTTAACTAGAAGCAGCAATGGTGATTTCCTCATCTCAAACAATTTATTGAAACAAAAGTCAACAACAGTGCTGGGTATACCCCCACAAAAATGTCAGTGTCTCAAAAACTTGTAATGTGACCTTGAGCATCAAAGTCTCATGCGGTTCACAAATCGGCTTATTGTCTGCTGAGGCTTGGCATCCCACTCTTCTTGAAGGGTTAGAGTTAGGAGCATCTACACGGCGACTCAGCTGATCTCATAGGTTTTCAATGGGATTCAGGCCACTCCATTTGAGGTCCCCCAGTCTCCAACAGTCGTTCCCTAATGATGCGACCTTGATGAGCTGGCGCATTGTCGTCCATGAAGATGAATTTCGGCACAATGACTGGATTAATGATGTTATTAGTAGTATGGGCTTGTTACTGTACCATACACAAAGTGTAGGGCAGTTCTGTATTGATCTGTATTGACTAGACACACCTGCCCACACTGTAACACCAAAGGCTCGTCTGGTCACACCAGTGGCTGATGCACCGCGCTCTCCTTGATGTCTCCAACCTGGTTGGTGGCCATCAGTTCGGCTCAGTGTGAATCGACATTCATCAGTGAACAGCACTGAGGTCCACTGATCCCTCGTCCTGCATAGATGCTCCCTGGCCCATGCTAGACGATGATGCCTGTGCCTGGTGGTGTGGTCAGGTACCTTTGCAGGTCGTCTAGCACGCAGACCACGCTGATGTAAACGGTTTCGAATGGTCTGACGTGACACTTGGGTGCCTCTCACCTCCCTTAAATGTGCCTGGAGTTGTGTGGCATTCACCATCCAGTTCCGCAGGGCATTGTTCACGTGCCACGAGGCCAAAGGAAGTCCACTTTTATGCCTTCTTGTGACTCTTCTAGTCTCTGTATGTCTGTTGCAACCTGCTGATGACACTCTGATACTCTAAGCTCAGTGGCCACTTTCATCTGAGAACATCCTGCTTGAAGCCTCGTAATAGCGAGGTACTGTTAATCAATTGTTAGGTGTCATCTTGGTCTCATGATGTCAAAATATGAACAGCATGATGAGGAGGACTGTTTAAATACCAATTCTAATTGAACCAGGATATGTATTGGGCAATTCATGGATCAAACACCTGTTGTGAATTATGCCTTGTTAGAGAACAGCAAGTTGTGTAAAAACTACTGAAACACTGAACAGTTGGACACATGCATTCAAAAGTTTAGAGAAGGTCACATTAAGTTCACCTGTAAAGGTAAGAGTGCATTTTAGGTTCATCCTGAAATTTCACCCATAAGCAAAATATCCCTAACGAACGGTAACATTTTTATATACCCTCCAGTCCTCTATATACATTGTATACATTCCTTCAGTCCTCCCTCTAATGTATATGTGCACCCATCTAGATACAGTGCACCCAAATAGAAAAATTTAAAAAAAAGTTATTGCCAGAATAAAATAAATCGAGATTATAATTGATAATCATCCATATAAAGTTGAAATAATCAAGATTTTCTTTTTTTTCTTTTTCTTTGCCATAACTGCCCAACCCTACGGTATAGTACAGTATGTCACTTTTATATACGATTTATACTGTCCAATCAAGAATAGAGCCTTGCAGTGGTATTAATACTGATGGAATGACAACACACAATACTTAGAGGTTTTCTTTTTATCACTAATTGTAACTGCACTTGGTAAAGGTCTATAATGAGGTGCAGATGATACACACAAGGCGCAGGATGTGAGATAGCATTCCTTGGCATGTGACAGAATTTGTCCCACTGCATGATTAAGGCAGTGACGTACTGCTATTCTGCTAGAGGTGTTGATACATTACAGGATCCCCCACTGCCATTACACCAAGTGATTAAAAGGCATATCATTTTAAAAGTAGTCTTGTCCATGCATGTCTTTTTTGTTTTAATTCAGCAGCTGTGAATACCTCTGGGAATGGAAGTGTCATGTCTGGGAGGAAACTGATAGGGTAACCATCCTGGGCTTTAGAGTGCTTATTAACACATTTTCATTCACTGTAGCCAGACATGTACGGTCAAATGTTGGTCTCCTGCTAAAACGTCTTTTTCAGTTTACAATAAACATTACTTTTTATTACGTTTTATCCATTTCTTGAACATCAGTTATATTAAACACAAAGCATCTGAAAAATGCCAGATTCAGCATTCTCCTCCAAGCCGGATCAGTGTTAGGGCTCATGCACACGAACGTATTTTCTTTCCGTGTCCATTCTGTTTTTTTTTTGTGGACCGCATGCAGAACCATTCATTTCAGTGGGTAAGCAAAAAAAAACGTAAGTTACTCCATGTGCATTCCATTTTCGTATGTTCCGTTCCGCAAAAAGATAGAACATGCCCTATTATTGTGCGCATCACGGACAAGTATAGGACTGTTCTATTAGGGGTCAGCTGTTCCATTCCGCAAAATAAGGAATGCACACTTACGTCATTCATATTTTTTGCGGATCCGTTTTTTGGGGACTGCAAAATACATACGGTCGTGTGCATGAGTCCTTAGAAGAGGAAACTGTATATGAAGCAGTCTTCACTTTGCTCAGATGTTGGTTTGAGGGTGTATTATCCAGCAAATGGGCACTTCTGAAGAAATTAAAGCCTAGGGGCACATTTAAATACTCTTGCATTGCATTTATTTTTTACAAAAAGGGGTTTGCAGTTGGGATTTATTAAAAATGTTCTCTTAGTTGGCTTTTGTAGCTTGAATGTAACACAATACAATATACAGGCTGCTTAATCTCATTCTGATTGAATAAATAGTTATCAAAAAGTCATACACACCCCAAAATGGTATTAAGAATTGCCGTAGACATAAATACATAAAGACATATCCGTAGACATAAATATAAATAAGTTACGGGGGTCAGAATGCGGCGATGAAAAGAAAAAAATGTTTTCAAGGTTTTTTTTTTTTCTTTCCAGTATTAAAATGCAAGAAAAACTATACAAGTGTGGTATCGCCATAATCGTACTGGCCTGGAGAATAAGTCCTCATATGGTTATGTGAACAGTAAAAAAAGGTTATGGCGAAATATGAAAACGCAAAAATAGAAAATCGCTCCATCAGGAAAGGGTTAACTGTACTCATATTTTTACACACCCCAGATTTGGTAACAGTACCAGCCATAGCACATATAGTAAGCCCTCTCTATTTCTGTACCAGTTTGTAACTTGTCTTGTTCATGCTTATTGCAATTGTTCTCTATGATGTATATACAACTGTTTTCATAGGTACAGCGCCATAGAATGAGTAGCACTTTAATACTAAATAATAATAATACAGCTGAATAGCTAATCTCACCAGTTATTCCTCCCTTTACTGCATAATTGTGGTGATTGGCCTTTCAGCAGCTTTGAAAAGCTGGGTAGCTGGAGATCAAATATATGTATGGCATATGTGGTTGTCCTGATATTATATTTAGGATCTTTGTAGTGATAAATCCCTTCATATAGTTAACCCAGCTTTATGTTCAGGGCCCTGGAAAAGCTGGGTGACAGAACATATTACATTGCCCTGCTACCATATGACAGATCACATATTGTATTAGGGCAGTACTGTTTGCAGTTTATTAAGCAATATGCCGCACAGCTTTCCCAGACTGCAGAATGCCACCCCAGCCTGTTTTTGAACTGGTAAATCCCCAGTATTGTAGAATACCTAGCTGGATTTGCTAGCCAGGGGCCTGGAAAAAACGAAGTATGAATCCCAGTGACAAACCCTCCATACTGTAGAATAGTTAGACAGATTCACAGTCCCGGGAAAGCTGGATAACAATGTAGGCTACTTTCACACTTGCGCTTTCCCTTTTTCGCTACTGAGATCGGTCATAGCATCTCAATAGCGAGGGAAACGCTTCCGTTTTGTCCCATTCATTGTCAATGGAGACAAAACTGAAGTGAATGAAACGGAGTGCACCAGAACTTTGCAAGCAGCGTTTTTCCGTCCGCAATGTGGTATGGCGCAAGACGGATCCGTCAAGACTCACAATGTCAATGGGGACGGATCCGTTTTCTCTGACACAATAGAAAACGGATCTGCCCCCCATTGACTTTCAATGGAGTTCATGACGGATCCGTCTTGGCTATTTTAAAGATAATACAACCCGATCCATTCATAACAGATGCAGACGGTTGTATTATCAGAACGGAAGCATTTTTGCTGATCTCTGCCGGATCCAGCAATAACACTAGTGTGAAAGTAGCTTAACTCCTCAGATGCCATGGTCAAATGTGACTACAGCATCTGGGAGCTCAAAAACCTAGTGGGGATCAGGATACCCAGATGGTGCTCGGTACTCTCCTGAATGATCTGGGGATGCAGAAGCTATGTTCCCTCTGCTCTGATGGACTCCAATGCTAATGAATTGGAGTCTATGTCAGAAGCAATCTAATAATTTGCAGGCAAATGTATTATCAGTAACTGAAGCGTTTTTGCTGATCAATGACGGATCCAGCAAAAACGCTGGTGTTAAAGTAGCCTTCAAGGGGTTCTCCGGGAATTAAGAAAATGAAAATACTTAAATATTACTTCATTATAAATATATTCCCAAATACCTTTCATTAGTTATAATGGCTCGTTTGTCTAGGGAGCAATGATTAGGAGAAAGGGATAAAATGGCTGCTGTCCTATTAGTACACACAAAACCTGTCCTAATCACACAGGAGGACAAATGACTTCACAACACTAAAGTAAAGAGCTGCCTCATCCTCCTCTCTGCTCTACTTGTCAGGGACTATGATCCTGAATACAGATGATAAATGATAACTGTATTCAGGAACATACTCCTTGACAAGCAGAGCAGAGAGGAGGATGAGGCAGCTCTTTAGCTCAGTGATGTGAAGTCATTTGTCCTCCTGTGTGATTAGGACAGGTTTTGTGTCTACTAATAGGACAGCTGCCATTTTATTTCTCCTAATCATTGCTCCCCAGACAAAACGAGCCATTATAAATAATGAAAGGTATTTGGGAATATATTAATAATAAAGTAATATTTGAGTATTTATTTTATTAATTCCCAGATAACCCCTTTAATGATGATAATGCCTGTAAAGTGATGTAGAATATGTTGGTGCTACAGTGAAGTGAATAAAACAAAATAAATTATGTGGAACTGTAGTAGGGACACTCAGCAGATATCACTATTACAAACTTATGAGGGTCAGAATATGGTGCTGTAAAAAAAATTTTTTTTGTCAAATTTTAAATTTATTTTTACACTATTTAGACATAAAAAAACCTATATGGCATAAAATGTAGTGGAAAAAAATTCCAAATGTGGTGGAATTGGAAAAGAAAAACAGGCAAAACTGATCTATGCCCTCCATTCTATGGGTCAGTACGATTACAACAATACCACTTATGTATAGGGTTTTTTATGTCTAAATAGTGTAAAAATAAATTTAAACTTTGAAAATAATATATTTTTTTACATCACCATATTCTGACCCCCATAACTTTTTAATAGTTATATCTACTGAGTTGGGTGGGGGCTCATTTTTTGCGGGACGATCTGTAGTCTTTATTGATACCATAATGGAGTGTGTGTGACTTTTTGATCACATTTTATTACATTTTTGGGTATGAGAAGCAATGAAAATTTGGTGAATTGGCCATTTTGATCCCTTTTTCTGTTACGCTATTCGCTGAATTATAAAAATGTTTTTATATTTTAATATGGTGATGCCCATGGTGTTTATATTTTTTGTTATTTATGTATTTATTTTGTATTATATGGAAAGGGGATGGTTTAAATTTTATATATTTTTTTAATTTTATATATTTAAGTTTTTTTTACTTTTTTGTTTTGGAGCTCATGTTTAAGGCCACAAAACTCTTTTTTTTTTAATTCTGAACCATCACAGATCCATGATGATAGTAGAATTGCTAATTTCTTATGTTGGTCTGCCATCTGCATAAAACAAGATCTTATCATCTGTATTCAGGATCATAATCCCAACAAGCAGACCAGAGAGGAGGATTAGGCAGCTCTTTACCTCAGTGTTGTGAAGTAACTTGTCCTCCTGTGTGATTAGGACAGGTTTTGTGTGTACTAATAGGACAATGGCCATTTTGTTTCTCCTAATCATTGCTCCCCAGACAAAACGAGTCATTATAACTAATGAAAGGTATTTGAGAATATATTAATATGTAAAGTAATATTTACATATTTTCATTTTCTTAAAGGGTTATTCTCATTTTAGACAATGGGGGCATATCGCTAGGATATGCCCCCATTGTCTTATAGGTGCGGGTCCCACCGCTGGGACCCGCACCTATTTCCAGAACGGAGCCCACGAACTGAATGAGGGCGCACTGCGCATGCGCAGCCGCCCTCCATTCATTTCTATGGGGCCGCCGAAAATAGCCGAGCGCTGGCTCGGCTACTTCCGTCGGCTCCATAGAAATGAATGGGAGCGCACCGTGCATGCACGGCCCGGCTCCCATTCATTTCTATGAGCAGCGCTCCCCGCTCCGTTCTGGATATAGGTGCGGGTCCCAGCGGTGGGACCCGCACCTATAAGACAATGGGGGCATATCCTAGCGATATGCCCCCATTGTCTAAGATGAGAATACCCCTTTAATTCCCGGAGAACCCCTTTAAATGGGGCTGGACGATATTCCAGCAGTGATGGATCGGAACAACCTGCCAGATCTGTAAACGCTAGAGTGAATTACACAAACTGATCATAACTGATGCTCAAAAAAGATAGATAAGTTATTTTAAGTGCAAACTGAGCATAAGTGATGCTCAAAATAACAGATTTTATTTATGGGGGGGGGGGTTTCTGTTCTTCTGATAATGTGAACCTGGACGACTCTCACTTATGCATTTTTAGACAATTTGTACTATATCTCAAACTCACGCTACATCTGACTGTATCACACTGTACAGTGGGGAAATAAAGTATTTAGTCATCCACCAATTGTGCAAGTTCTCCCACTTAAAAAGATGAGAGAGGCCTGTAATTGACATCATAGGCAGACCTCAACTATGAGAGACAAAATGAGAAAACAAATCCAGAAAATCACATTGTCTGATTTTTAAAGAATTTATTTGCAACTTATGGTGGAAAATAGGTATTTGGTCACCTACAAACAAGCAAGATTTCTGGCTCTCACAGACCTGTAACCTCTTCTTTAACAGGCTCCTCTGTCCTCCACTCATTACCTGTAGTAATGGCACCTGATTGAACTTATCAGTATAAAAAACACCTGTCCAGAACCTCAAACAGTCACACTCTAAACTCCACTATGGTGAAGACCAAACAGCTGTCGAAGGACACCATAAACAAAATTGTAGACCTGCACCAGGCTGGGAAGACTGAATCTGCAATAGGCAAGCAGCTTGGTGTGAAGAAATCAACTGTGGGAGCAATAATTAGAAAATGGAAGACATACAAGACCACTGATAATCTCCCTCGATCAGGGGCTCCACGCAAGATCTCACCCCGTGGGGTTAAAATGATTACAAAAATTGTGTGCAATAATCCCAGAACCACACAAAGGACCTTGTGAATGACCTGCAGAAAGCTGGGACCAACGTAACAAAGGCTACCGTCAGTAACACACTACGCTGCCAGGGACTCAGATACTGCAGTGCCAGACGTGTCCCCCTGCTTAAGCCAGTACATATCTGGGCCCGTCTGAAGTTTGCTAGAGAGCATTTGGATGTTCCAGATGAGTATTGGGAGAATGTCATATGGTCAGATGAAACCAAAGTAGAACTGTTTGGTAGAAACACAACTCGTCGTGTTTGGACAAGAGTGAATGCTGAGTTGCATCCAAAGAACACCATACCTACTGTGAAGCATGGGGGTGGCAACATCATGCTTTGGGGCTGTTTCTCTGCAAAGGGACCAGGACAACTGATCTGTGTACATGAAAGAATGAATGGGGCCATGTATCGTGAGATTTTGAGTGCAAACCTCCTTCCATCAGCAAGGGCATTGAAGATGAAACATGGCTGGGTCTTTCAGCATGACAATGATCCCAAGCACACCGCCAGGGCAACAAAGGAGTTGCATTTCAAGGTCCTGGAGTGGCCTAGCCAGTCTCCAGATCTCAATCCCATAGAAAACCTTTGGAGGGAGTTGAAAGTCCGTGTTGCCCAGTGACAGCCCCAAAACATGACTGCTCTAGAGGAGATCTGCATGGAGGAATGGGCCAACATACCAGCAACAGTGTGTGCCAACCCTGTGAAGACTTACAGAAAATGTTTGACCTCTGTCATTGCCAACAAAGGATATATAACAAAGTATTAATTTGAGATGAACGTTTGTTATTGACCAAATACTTATTTCCCACCATAATTTGCAAATAAATTCTTTAAAAATCAGACAATGTGATTTTCTGGATTTGTTTTCTCATTTTGTCTCTCATAGTTGAGGTCTACCTATGATGTCAATTACAGGCCTCTCATCTTTTTAAGTGGGAGATCTTGCACAATTGGTGGCTGACTGAATACTTTTTTTCCCCACTGTATCTAAGAGGTCTATTAAACAGAGAGAGCAATTATTGCTTGAATTCTGATATAGTTGTTAGCAGTGGTGTTCTAGGGGTGAAGGAGCAACAATTGTGGTAAGAAGCAAATCTCTAAAAGCTATTTTCCGATTATTGTTTCGTGTAATTAAACGTCCTATGAACACAAAAGACTTGATAAAGCATCAATATACTCGTTGCTGAAAAAATTTCGTCCTCTGTCAATAGTACACCAACTAGACAAAACATGATTCTCAAATTACTTCTTCCTTCTTCCTTATGTTAATAGTGTATTAAGTGTAAATGAAACTAATTATGTCGTCTTTTTTTTTTTTTTTCTGGCTGTGATTTTTTTTTTTGTATGCAAAATTTGTTCTGCTTCTTATGTGCATTGTCTAACCTGACATTCCCTCCTTACAGCCATCTTTATGAGGGGGGAACTACAAAGAAGAACTGTCTGTTCGTTTTTACTCATTTTATCTCATGCCATTCTTGTTCTTTTTAATAATGTGATTTTTTTGTTGCGCTAATAAATCTCATTTCCCTGTGAATTCTGTAGTTGCTCTCAACCACAGTATTTTAACGCAATCCAGATTATAAATTGAGAGCTCTTCATGTGTGAATATATTTTACTCTCTATCCTTAGTAGCATGGAATCTCTATAAATTAAATTGCAAACTGTGGACACAAAGTGTAATGTTCTCCACAGAAATTAAGGTACTCACAGAAATTAGACACTAGTGTGTTTTAGCTGCCTCTCTAATCATATTCTGTAGCTTACTATGACAATAATATTATTTTAATACACATGCAAAAATATGCATGTAACATTTTTCTCTCTGGTAGCGCCCCCTGCTGTTTATCCTTCTGGTCCACCTTCTCCTGCACTCAGTGGTGGACTGACATGCTTACTAGCTTCCCTGCTTTTTTCCCATCCCCTCAGTGCATCAAAGTGATCTCAGTAGCAGGTGAAGTCCAGACACCTTTCATTCATTCATCCCTACTTCTAGGTTTACAGAAATGTATAGCTACATATCTATCAAGATAGTACAGAAGGAAATTGTGAAGCATTACATATAGAGTTGTCAAAATACCAGAATTCTGAGTTCACTTTCGATATCAAGAAAAGTATTCCAATACTCGATACCACACACAAAAAAACATGCCAAAAAATAGCCATACATTAACCCCATGTTGCTGAGCACGTGGAAGTCCAAAATGATAAAACCATGTGCCTCACAATTAATAGTAAGCCCATCAAGTACCGCATAACACAGGGTTAATGCATGAGGTACAAGATGGAGTTATTTACTATTAAAGGGGTATTCCGGTTGTGCAAAGTTTAAATTATGTTACACTATTAGCCAAAATAATAAAAAGTCTAATATGGTGTAAGTAACAATATTACACTGTTCTCTCAAAAAAAATAGTACCTTAGATGGTGGCCCTGGCTCTTGTTTTGCCTTTATTCATATGGTTACGACCTGTGGAATATGACTTTCACTGGCCGATCATGCTCAGTTCTTTCCTGTTGGGAGGGGAAGGAGTGTGCGAGCACTGACAGTGGTATACATGTGAATGAGCTTTCACGAGCGCGTCCTACCAGCAAGCCATGAATGTTTCCAGCCTCTGTGCATACTTCACGCTGTGAATATCCGGAGATGCGGAGGACTAATGAAATATAGGCGTCTCCCAACTCTGCTGCCAGCCAATGAGGGAGCTACAATCCACATGAACGCGCACCAAGGAAACAGTGGATTATGGGAATTGTAGTTTTTGGCAAGTAAATTCAGTCAGATAGTACAAGTGCGGCGGCCATGATGGTGTGCAGCAAGAAACATAGCATGGCAGCAGCAGAGTGGGTCCCAAAAAAAGGTACCAGTAACGAGTATGAAGTTGAAAATCATGAGATTAGGGAGTGATGGGGAGAAGGCGTGGGAAGTCTGTTGTTAAAGAATAAGTTTAAGTAACTGGAATACCACTTTAATGGGAGGCAAATGGTGTTATCAATTTTGAACCTCAATATGCCTCACAGTAACCCTTTCTACCCCGGAGGGTTTTTTTTTCCTGTTTTCGTTTTGTGCTCACTGCCTTCACACAGCCATAACTTTTTTATTTTTCTGTTCACATAGCTGTATGAGGGCTTGTTGTTTGCTGAACAAGTTGTACTTTCCAACGCCACCATTTAATATTGCATATAATGAAGTGGGAAAAAAATTCCAAATAGGGTGAAATTGCAAAAAAAAGCAATTTCGCCACAGTTTTACAGGTTTTTTTATTTACGGCGTTCGATGTGCATTAAAACTGACCAGTTACTTTTATTCTACTGGTCAGTACGAATCCGGCGATACCTAATATGTATAGTTTTTCTTGCGTTTTTTTTGGTATTTATGTGTATGGAGCTGTATGGGGGCTCATTTTTTTGCGGGCGATCTGAACTTTTTATTGATACCATTCTGGGGTGTGTATGACTTTTTGATTGCTTCTTATTAAATTTTTTCTAGAAAACAAAAACGACAAAAAATGGTGAATCGGCCATTTTGACGCTTTTTTCCGTTTCGCTGTTTTCCGTACGGGAAAGAAATTTGATATTTTTATAATATGGGCGTTTTCACACGCGGCGATACCCATGATGTGTATTTTTTTTAATTTTTTTTTAATACTTTTTATTTTCTTTTCGATTTTTAAACTTGAAAACTATTTTAAAACTTGAATCCGAAGTCGGGTTTGTTATCAAGGTACCAGCTGGTACCAAAGCCAACTTCGGATCAAAGTTTTAAAATGGTTTTTAAGTTTAAAAATCCATGGCCAAAGTTATTCACCAAAGTCTCATGAAACTTCAGTAATAATTAAAGGGGTTGTCCCACGAAAAATATTCTACAGTTTTCAAACCAGCACCTGGATCTGAATACTTTTGTAATTGCATGTCATTAAAAATTTTGTACAGCTACTGAGTTAGTCAATAAAATGTATCTGTATAGGACCACTTAATTTCTTATTTCTTTGACCTGCTCACTGAGATGGCCGCACATGCTCAGTTTCAACTTTTAACTGCCTCCTGAGCTGTGATAGGCAGAACATGGACACGCCCCCTGAGCTGCAGCAGAAAAGACACTCCCCGAGCTGTCAGCTTGATATGAATGTAGCAGAGCAATGAATAGGGAGATCTCTGGACCCATGTGAGGTACAGGGCTGGTTCTAGCTTTGTTAAAAAGAGGTTATCTAGTACTATATGATGTCTGATTTTCATTTTTTACATTATTCGTGGGATAACCCCTTTAATTTCACCTCGCCAAAGCCCATACATTTTAATACTGTACAGAGACGGATCTCCATACTGCATTAAAATGAAGTTTTGAATGAAATGACTTTGGATCTTGGATCTAAGATCAATTCGTTCAACACTAGCCCTGATGTTACACACCTTGCGGCTACTCTGTAGCAGCCATTAGGCTTGATGTTACACACCTTGGGGCCCCTGTATAGCAGCCATTGTGCCTGAAGTTACATGCTGTGGGGCCCCCGCATTCGTGTGGCAGATGTTAGGGCAGATGTATCACAGAGAGAACGAGACACCTGTCCAAAAAATAAACAGCTGTGTCCTCTCCCCCCAACAGCTCACCTGAACACCTGCGGCATCCTGACCATCAGCCACCGAACCAACAACCCCGTTCCTTCACCTGACACTCCCCACCAACCTCTCCTTCCTTCTCCATGTGTGACTGATGATGAGAACATGGTGTGTGCTCCACACGCCATGTTCTCTGACAGGTACTTCTACTAAAAAGTATTAATACTTCGATACCTGGTGCAACCCTAAATACATAGCATATGTATCTCTAGGTGCTATGTGTGAGGGACATTTTTCTATGCAGGAAAAGACATTCTGGGAGAGGCGGGTGCTTGATAAGCTGCTGTCGACCCACAGAAAGTAAAGAAAGTGCTCTAGATAAGTGAGTAAAACAGTTTTAAAAAGATTATTCATGGGATAACCCCTTTAAAGGGAAACTCTCGACTCTGAAACACCCTCCAAACTAGAGTAAGCGGTGTATAGTGTAAGTGACGTCAAGTCCGGTTATGTAATTTTTATCTTCATTCTCACTTGCATTCCGACGCTGTGCTCCCACAAACCTGCAGTAAAATACACTCACTGGACTCCAGTGCTCACTCACATAATGGAGAGGACTCAAAGAAGAGTCCAGTGAGTGCATTTTACTGCAGGTTTGTAGGAGCACAGCGTCGGAATGGAAGTGAGTATGAAGATAAAACTTACATATTTGGATTCAGCATCACTTACACTATACACCGCTTACTCTAGTTCAGGGGGTGTTTCGGAGCTGACAGGTTCCCTTTAAGGATGTGTCCACATGTTGTGGCCGCGGTGTGGTTTTTGCCGCAGTTTTCCAGAAAACAAAATACAGCCCCAATGTGTGAATCCAGCCTGAATCCACTGACAGGTGAAGTGAAGAACACTGATTATCTCATTAAAATGTCATTAATCATTGGGTGGGTTGTAGTAGACCTCACAAGGGATTTGTTCTGATCTGCCGCATCTGGAGGCGGGAAGGGTTTTTTTTTTCTCTCATAGGGTTTTTTTTGTCTTCCCCAGATAAATATAGCAGGAATACAGGTTGGACTTGATAGACTTTTGACTTTTTCCAACCTTAACAACTCTGTAACTATATAAGATACTACTGCTAAAGTCTTGATGACTGCTGTTTTTTGGGGGCACATGGAAAACCTACACATTTTTATGAAGGTGGGTGTATGGCTGATTGGTGTGCATTTTTAACCCTTTGGCTATGGGTAAACAGACCCATGGCTAATGACCGCAATTGGCATTAAAGCCTTTAGATGCCGTGATCAAGGCATCTAAAATCTAAAAAAAACTGCTTCTTACCGCCATCCTCTGCGGCCAATGAGGATGCCGGTAATTGGTTTCAATACACTGGGTCTCTCTGAAGAGACCCAAAGTATTGGAGCTCCAATTCTTATTTTGGCCAGCAAATGGCAGGCTAATATAAAAAAATAGCAATTCTAGTATCATCATGGATATTTATGAAACATGATGGTACAGAATTAAAAAAAAGTCTTGTAGCCTCAAACAAGCTACAAAGCCATGAAAAAGTTAAAAAAATGTATATACAAAATTACAAAAATATATAAAAATGTATATAATCCCCGTTCCGTGCAATAAAATTTTTTATAAATAACAAAAAATGTAAACATCATGGGCATCGCTGCATCTGAAAAAGCCCTTACCATTAAAATATAAAAATATTGTTCCAATACGACGAATGGCGGAATGGATAAGAGTCAAAATGGCCAATCCACCATTTTTTCATTGCTTCTCTTACCCAAAAAATGTAAATCAAATGTGATCAAAAAGTCACACACACTCAAAAAAGGTATCAATAAAAACTACAGATAGTCCTGCAAAAAGTAAGCCCCCACACAGTTCAGTAGATATATGGGAATGCTGTAGGAATAAAATCTGTAAAACGGTGGAGGAATTGCATTTTTTTTCCAATTCCACCCCATTTGGAATTTTTTTACCGTTTCCCACTACATGGTATGCAATATTTAATGGTGGAAAGTACAACTTGTCCCACAAAAAATAAGCCCTCATATGGATATGTAAAAGGAAAAATACAAAAGTTATGGCTCAAGGAATATAGGAAAGAAAAATGAAAACACAAAAACAAAAAAAAACTCCGGTATCCAAGGGGTTAAGTATTATTTATTGTTATGCTTACAATTTGTTTTTGAATTAATAAATATGAAAATGGTATTAGTGGCTACCAGAGTACAGTTTTCATTTTCTAAATTAATCTGTTACTGGTTATTATGGGTATCAAGGCGCCCTCTGAAAGGGGTTGTCTGCCTTCACAACACCTATTCATATGCCCTAAAAAGGGAAAAAGAATGGCTCACCCTCTGCAGGATCCAGCTTGTCTTTTCATTACATGGACAGTCATTTATTATCAACTTACACCAAGTAATGTGGAGGCTTGGCAACAATATTAGTTGATTGCAGAATTCCCTTTTAACTGGCACAGTTTTAATAGCTCAGGTATAATCACACACTCACAGGAAATATAATTCCTTTAAAAAGGTGATTTTAATACTTGTCCATATGAGACTGAGACCAAAGAAATTCCGAAAAGTATAGTAAAAAGGTAATTTTAATGACGGGGAGCAGAACATAACTCTCCTGCTATCTGCCTTGATATAAATGCTGGTCACGTAAGCCTCTATTTCTAAAGCAACATTGCCATGGCAAAGCTTGATCTTTTACAACTAGGGGGAGACAAAGGCGCTGCCTGCTGCTATTTTTTTTTATCTTCCTCAGAGAACAAAAATCAGTAGAATGCATCTTTACTGGTGACATGGCATAGTTTGTTGAATAAGTGTGTAGGCAGCATGGGGTAGTGAATAACATGGGCTCCTGCCTGAAGGGTTACTGTAGCAACAATGTGACTGGCAACTATGACTATAGATAGAAAATATGTGATTTGGTCAATGGTTAAATATCTCTACACAAATGTGTCAGAAAGGAAAAAATCATGTACAGAGATTATTTTTCAGCAATTTCATTGAATCAGATTTAGTCAATTAAAACTGGTGTATTAGGCAATCCTCAAAGAAGAACCCACTGGCATTCAGCTGAAATAGACAACACATATGCCCAGATTTACTAACGTGTCTGTGTCAAAAATCTATTTAAAAGGTGTTGCAAACTGGCGTACCTAGGGCTTCCTTTTTTCGACAAGTCCTATAGGGAAGCTTATGGGTATATTGCATGAAACCACCATATACATTAATATATTGTCCGCCAGATCCGCCAAGAACAGTGAGTTTGGGCAACAGTCTAATGTGTATGGGGAGCTCCTGACTGCCACCGGGGGGAGCGGGCGAAGTAAATATTTTCGCCTCCCAGGAGATGAGCCGCCACAGGTGTCTAACAACAGCTTTCTCCTCTCTCCCCAGTGAATACATGTACACATGCAGCTGAACCGAAAGTGGATGTGTATGGGGGAGTCGGGAAAGGTAGCTGTCAGCCACCAGTTATTAAATGTGTAAGCCAGCCTTTAGGCCGGTGATTGGCTGCAGTGGTCACACAGACCAGCAGGAGGCATAGCAATGGTGGGGGTCAAACAGGTAAGATCTGTTTTGTTTGTTTTTAGCTATCACAGTTATCCATGTCTTTGGCCACATTTTTGCATAATTTGGATGACCCATTAATGGTTTAGTATATTTTCTACTATCATCAATGCCAGTGATTGCCAGGTCACTATATACGTCCTATAGGCCTCTTCCATCTCTGTCTTTATGGAAATGTTATAGATGATGTAGATTAAAGTGTTTTATGCCAGAGGTACTGAAAGGACATGCCTCATAGCTCAGTGACATTACTAACCAAAAAATCCCTGACCCATAAGTACAGTATTTGTGATCGGTACTGTGCTATTCAAAAAGTGAAATCTTTTTTTAGCTACAACACAAATATCTCTTTGAATTATCAGTGAATCTCACATTATGCTGAGAGAATGTAAAAGAGTCAGAGATGTGCACCATGTGATCTAGTATGTGCAGATTGAATACATAAGCAGAGAATTCCCAAGGTGTCTTATCCGGTAATAGAAACAGACTCAGAGGTCAAACTGCGTCACTCAAGAAACAGGCAGCCATATTCTTATCTGCTGCATAAATAAAGGCCTGCTAAAACATGGACATACGCAATTAAAACGCAGCAAAGGAAATAAGAGAAGATTAGGAAATACTGTGATGAAGCCAGAGTAATAAGAAGAAAAACAATCAAGCGAAGATTATGTCTCCCTGGATTACTTATTTCAATTTATTTCTCTAAATGTCTTAATGAAATATAAAACAAGCAATAAAATATGTACATCAATCATTAATTGTCATCACTAAGATATTGGCAGGTGTTTAAATTTTAGTGAAATGATCTTCCCTTGATCTGAAAAATAAATGTTAAAAATCACTTTATTGATAATATTCATTCAAACAGAGCAAACAATTAGCTTGCCCACAAATCTTGTCCATTCAGAGGGTATCAGTGTGTATATATTTATTATATCCCCTGAGAATGTCTGTGTGTGCAGTGAGACAATGGATGAATGGACCTCGTCCATAGGATTATGGATGAGGCTCATTGATGATATCTTCATCCTTTGGAATGGTAGCAAGGAGAAATTTCATGAATTTATCACCATTCTGATGTAGGCCTTTTTTTAAAGGGGTTGTCTCTCTTCAGACATTGGGGGCATATCGCTAGGTCCTCCTCTGGGACCCCCACCTATCTTTACAACGGAGCCCACAAAGTAAAGGAGGGTGCAACCAGCATGTGCGGCCACGCTCCAATCATTCTTATGGGAGTGATGAAAATAGCCGAGCGGTATACTTGGCAGTCCCACTGAAATGAATGGGAAGTTCACCACGCAGGAGGGGCCACCGCTTCATTCACTTCTATGAGGCTGATGGAAATAGTCAAGCCATCGATCTGCTATTTTCAGCACTCCCATAGGAATGAATGGAGGGTGGCTGTGCATGCGCCCTCCTTCACATTGCGGGCTCTGTTCTAAAGATAGGTGCGGATCCCAGAGGTGGGACCTGAACCTATCAGACACTGGGATATGCCCCAATGTCTGAGGTGATACAACCCCTTTAACACCTGAAATTAAGGTCAGGGATTACATTTCTGGATTTATCCATCAGTATTGACCAATCCAGGACAATTAACACCAAAGTATTCTGGTGGAGATTTATACGGCAGGGCTATCCCCTCAGTATCCTGAGAGTAGCATACCAACATGCAGCAAGGTGCAACAGAGAGAGGTTGCTCCACCTGAAAATGACACTGAGGATTATTGGCACTTTTGATGTGCCAATAATCAAGTAAGAGAGATGCTGGACATGCACTTGGGGATACTAAGGGCAGATGAAGATATTGGACCCCTGATAAGTGCAAGACCAGCCATAACTTACCGATGTACCTTGAGTCCTGGCAGTTGGGTGGCCTGCAAAGCAGTCAAGAAGGACCATATGGTAAAAGGTTCAACCACTGTGCGCAGTTATGATATACGATCATTCATTAACTGCAGCACGACTGGAGTAGTATATGTTGCCACATGTGCCTGCATGAAACAGTATGTGGGCTAGACAAAGAGGGAGTTTAGAAGGAGAATTCATGAGTATCTGTGTGACATGAATAGAAAGGATGAAACTCCCATTGTGCTGCATATTTGGAATACCCATGGGGGAGATTCCTCTGTGATTTCAAACATATTAGATGAGCTAAAGGCGGAGATGTTGACAATTTACTGGTGCGAAAGGAGAAACAATGGAAGCATATACTACAGACTGTAAAGACTGAAGGTCTAAATGATTTTGTATCGTATGCCTGCTTCCTCTGAGCGCCTTATGGGCATAGCAATTACCATGGATATCGCCCTCTGTGGTTATATGACTATTGCTAATATCTCATGACATCTGCCTCTAAAGTGGAGCTAGGCGAGATCTTAAATAGTGTACTCTTCCATTAACATCTGGGACATACACAATCTTGCTGCCAGTAGCTTCTCATACTTATATCTATTTATAGGCGCTGGTGCTGTAAATTACTTTTTTGAAGCCTACCCAGCCTATGATGTCTACCTGAAATTTCACAACACCGCAGTATATTCACCTTTTATTAACAATCCATGTATGAACCCCCCTGTGCTTTTGCCATGGAGATATACAGATGACGATGAGGGGGTGTGTGGTTTAACACCCCTCCGATCCTGACTAGTTCCCCTGATATTAGCTCCGTCCAGTGGGTGGTGCTTTCCCCTTAAAAGTCCATGTTGCAGCCACATTAGTGCCGGAGGCTATGCTAGTCTGACCACTTGTCATCAGGAGGAGCAATCAGAATCTAATGCTAACCTAAAACTCTTGATGACCATTGCGTTATAGCGATGTGGAAACGCATAGAGGAGTGGAAATGCAATGTTGGTGTTTAACCTAGAGGTGGAGGGATAATGCAGGGCACACAGCAATACGATCACTAGCTATTGATAGGGAGAGAGACCGCAGTGTGTGCAGCCTGTAGATGTGGTATGTGTGAGTGTGTGAAGTGCTCGCTGGATAATGTGCTCATAGTTGTGTGTAGACAAGAGTCGCAGATCCCCAATAGAGAACAAGAGTGGGATTCCCAGGAGCACACTGACTGTAGGATACAGGACTTCACTATACCCACAGAAGACGCGCATTGCTGGATTAAGGTGAAAAGAGTAACTTATCCAAGTGCCTTAACAGCAATTCTAATCATGTAGACACACAGACGCCTGTTGATACAAACACTATAGGAGTCATATGCTCAATAACACAGGGGCAGGGATGTAAGAAATATATACACACACCCTGCTACCCTGTGACACTCTGCCTTGCCTGAATGGGCAAGATTTGTGGGCAAGACAATTATTTGCTGTAGTTTATCAATGAAGTTATTTTTTAGCACTTTCTTGTCAGGCAAGTTAAAGGGGTTCCCAAGGAATTAAGAAAATGAAAATACTTAAATATTACTTTATTATAAATATATTCCCAAATACCTTTTATTAGTTATAATGGCTCGTTTTGTCTGGGAAGCAATCACTAGGAGAAATAAAATGGCCGACATCTTATTAGTATACACAAAACCTGTCCTAGTCACATAGCAGCACACAGCGCTGGAGTGATGTTTAAATCTTGTGTCCACTCGTGCATGCAGTGGGCGCCATGGCCAGCGGGTCTCTGCTATTTCAAACAGCAGAAGTCTGCCGCAAATAACCATGACCGGCAATAATGGTGATCGCTGTCATTACAGCCTTTAGATGCCGTGATCAACTGGACCATTCACTGGCCCTGATGTTACAATATTAGTACCTGGCAGTGTAAGACATGATTAGTAGATATCAGGGTGCTTTTTTCAGATCAGCTGCTCCGTTAGGGTCCATTCACACGTCTGGAAAATGGGTGTGTGTATATAGAGAGATAGCTGTCACTGCTGTACACAGAGGAGATGTTATTAGTGATTGATAGCATTCTATGTGTAAGTGTGTATATAGAGATAGCTGCCAGTCACTAATAGCTGTACACAGGGGAGGTGTTATCAGTGACTGATCGTATTCTCTGTGTAAGTGTGTATACATAGATAGCTGTCAGTCACTAATAACTGTACAGAGGGAGGTGTTATCAGTGATTGATATCATTCTCTGTGTAAGTGTGTATAGAGATAGCTGCCAGTCACTGATAGCTGTACACAGGGGAGGTGTTATCAGTGATTGATATCATTCTCTGTGTAAGTGTGTATATAGAGATAGCTGTCAGTCACTGATAGTTGTACATGAGCGAGGTGTTATCAGTGATTGATAGCATTCTCTGTGTAAGTGTGTATACATATATAGCTGTCAGTCACTAATAGCTGTACACGAGGCAAAAAAGCAGATGTTTAAATGTGTACATTACAAGTTTTACTGAGTCTTCTCCCACAAACCTGCTCAGCTTTTCCTGCTCTATAAACATGTTCTCTACAGACTACACAGGAGAGCAAAGGGTAAAGAGAGCATCACCCCTTAGTCTATGCTCCTGGGGCAACTGATTTCTAATTAAGAGGATCCAAAGCTACACTGGCACTGCAACAATTGGAATGAAATGCAGAGAAAAGTTAAAATGTAATTTATAAAGCTTTTTGAATACCAAATACCAATGGTGTATAGACAGCATCATACAGAAAGAATAAAGGACTTCTGAAACATCATTCCAATAGGTAACAGAATTATTTGGATACGACGCACAATATGAGTGCACATTGCTGAGATGGGAATACACCTTTAAATTACTCCACTGCTCTATGTGGATTCCTAGGAAGTTCTAATGTTAAAGAAGAACTCCCGC
Source organism: Rhinella marina (assembly GCA_900303285.1). Taxonomy (NCBI): domain Eukaryota; kingdom Metazoa; phylum Chordata; class Amphibia; order Anura; family Bufonidae; genus Rhinella; species Rhinella marina. The sequence continues at coordinate 258,917 of ONZH01001596.1, forward strand.
AAAAAAATTTTATTCTCTGACCTGTTGGAAAGGTGCATGATATAATCTATAGTGAATGTCATCTTCTTATCAGAGAATGTAATTGTGAGTAATAACCTCTCTTCTTATTGTAGCTGGGTCATTTGACTAACTCCCTGACCTCCAACTGACCCAGGACAGGAAGCCAGTCACTGCTCTATTCATTCCTATGACTGAAAGTGAGGCTTCCATAGGAATGCATATAGAATTAGACTTCCTGTCCACACATAGGTCTATGTGTGAGTTGGTGGGTCTAATTCCTAGTCACATGACACAGATAAGAAACTTCAAGATTATATAAGTCAAAAATACAGACGCTGGTAAGAAAATGACATTCACTACAGATTACATCATGTACATTTCGAGCAGGACATGGAATAAAATTTTTTGCGGGAGTTCTTCTTTAAATGTATCATTTCTAAAATGCCAACATAGCTTAAAGGCTATGGATGCCTTTCACACAGATAAAAATATTCTTACCTATTTTAGTGGTTACTCTGAGCCAAAAGAAGTTCTACCAAGTTTCTGTCAGCAGTCTTCATCCTTTCCTTAAAGGGGTATTCTCATCTTAGACAATGGGGGCATATCGCTAGGATATGCCCCCATTGTCTTATAGGTGCGGGTCCCACCGCTGGGACCCGCACCTATAGCCAGAACGGAGCGGGGAGCGCTGCGCCTGGAGGACCCCAGGTTTCCGGGGGTCCAGCCACCACCAGGCGCAGCTCCCCGCGCCGCTCATAGGAATGAATGGGAGCCGGACCGTGCATGCGCGGTGCGCTCCCATTCATTTCTATGGAGCCGACGGAAGTAGCCGAGCCAGTGCTCGGCTATTTTCGGCGGCCCCATAGAAATGAATGGAGGGCGGCTGCGCATGCGCAGTGCGCCCTCATTCACTTCGGGGGCTCCGTTCTCGATATAGGTGCGGGTCCCAGCGGTGGGACCCGCACCTATAAGACAATGGGGGCATATCCTAGCGATATGCCCCCATTGTCTAAAATGAGAATAACCCTTTAATATTAATTTGCTCTTATATTCAGTTTTTCCTAATAACAAAGTGTTCCATGCGGTAATACATGAAGGATATTATGTCTGTGTGTCCAGGATGCTGCTCTCTTCACTAACTCTCAAGTATTAGTTCTACTTCATTCTTGGACTGATTTTCCCTTCTACAGCTTATGAGGAATCTCTCCAACTTGTACACACAGTTACTGATGCTAAGGACTGTCTGATCCCCTCCCCATGTAAGTGTTATGGTTGTTTTACTTTCTCATGTACACAACCTACTCTAGTCTCTTCCATCAGCAAATTTCATTTCTCCCTATCGACAGCCTGTGTAAGTTTTCCTGCCTGGATGGTTTCTTCAATCTTCACATTCTGATTTGCCTATACAACCTCACAGCTGCTATTTGTAAGTAAGAAAAGGGAGGTGGAGAGCAGGCATAGCTAAAGAGGAGCAGCAAACTGTTGGCAGATTGTGCAGGACAGTCGGCACCACTAAGTGAGAAAAGGGTTAAAGGGGTATTCCGGTAACATAACTTAATTTTTGATAAACTGCATTAAGGCTGCAAGCTGTGACCCAACCAGAACCCATAACTATACATATAACCAGAGCTTCAGTTTACCTTGTAATCCATTTGTCTATCTCCTGTGTGAGCCCGCAACACACAGAGTATTATGGCTCCTGATCTTCCCTCACAAAACTACAATATCCACAATGCCTAGCTTTCCTGCTATGAGTTTCTGCTTGTTCATGAGTGTTGATGATTACTGACTGGCTGCCTGACATTCCGATGCAGACACGCCCCCTCTACTCAGTAAGCTGAAGCACACTGACATTTAGCTAGAGAATTGATAGCAACACACTGAGCATGCCTGACCTGACAAAGGAGAACTACAGGTCGGTGCCATGGTAACTTATGAAGAACACAGTGGTTAGCAGGGGAAGAAACGTACTTTCTAACTACTGAACGGTAAATATGTGAAATAGAAATTATATTAGGTAATGATTGATGATTAGTTAGTCAAAAACATAAGTTATATTTATGGTAACCGGAATACCACTTTAAACCTGGTTCTGGTAGCAGGATGCCACCTAATTATTGAGGAACAGTTGCCAGTGTCCTACGTGCTTGTCGGCTATTCCTAGTTGTTCCACTACACAATTCGTCCTGGCGCTTAATTCACTTTCCTGCATCCAACTCTTCTACACTGGCCCTGCCATTAATCAATTCCACTGTATTTAACTCTGCTACACTGGCCCCGCCACTACATTAACTCCAGTCCATGTCCTTAGCTCTGCATCAGTTCAGCACTACAGTACTACACCAAGCATGCTTCAACTCTGCTTCATTGCTGCATGCCCACAGCTCTTCTTATGTTCAGCTCTACTACATTAAACAGGACCTTTCACCACTCCTGACAGGCCTGTTTTAATAGCTCTATGCACTCCCCATGTAATAACAATTCTGGAACATCTATTCTTATGTCTCTATGTTCTGCCATTCCTTTATTATTTGCACTATAAGTTATGAATGAAATGCTATTTGCCTTCAGTAAAGGAACAGAGGGGAGGTAACCAGTTGGGGGTGTGTACCTGCACAGACTCACTCTATCCAATCAGTGCTGTCATGTTCAGATTGTGCAGGTACACACCCCCAACTGGTTACCTCCCCTCTGTACCCTTACTGAAGACAAATAGTAATTCATTCATAACTTCTAGTAGAAATAATAAAGGAATGGCACAACATACAGACATAAGAATAGATGCTCCAGAATTGTTATTACATTGGGAATGCATGAAGATATTAAAACAGACATGTCAGGAGCGGTGAAAGGTCCTCTTTAAGTGCTCTGTGAATTAGTGTCTTCCCCACACTTCCACAGCTCAGCATCAGTACCACTACTCCACCTCTGCTGCATCTGTGCTTTTACCCTGATGCACAAGCACCAACTACTGAGCTTCTCAAGATCTGCTCCTCCAGACCAGCGGACAGAATAATCAGGCCATATATCACAAAGGTGGAGAAGAGTCTATACCATTACTGTTAGACCTTGATGAATTGGCTGGACTGATGTCCCAGCTGGCTGCAAATCAGCCAGAGGTATTCCTGGCTGTATGTGACCTCTCGACACTGATGGACGCTCAGGAACAGGCTCTTGTAGCATTTCTTCCAGTTTTGCAACATATGTCACAGCCTATGCTTCTGCCTGGATCTTCTTCTTGGGGACCTTCACCTCATCTGCCACCCCCTACACGCTTTGATGGGAACCCTGTCAGGGCTTTATTAACCAATGTACTGTACAATTTGAAACATGCAGACTTGTGTGTTCTTTTTACCTCATTGTGCCAATATTGTATGTGAGTGGGCAATAAAAGTCATACTTACAAGCTGCTGGTACAAAGGATTGCAAAGCCCTTCCAATTCTCCACCTAGGGAGGAAACCGTGGAACCAATGCTACTAAGGTGCTATACCTGGTTCTTTACTGACAAAGGATCTCTGCCTACAGTATACTGTGGAGCAGACTGTCATTCCTGAAAGGACTTCCCAGATTTGAACTGAAGCATAAAAAAGTGAGAAAGAGATCATCTTGGGCCTACATTTTTTCCAGAAGAGTAATAATACTCCTCTGAGTATTTTCATCCAATGAGTAGTACGATAAAAGATGCCATCTTTACGTTGTCCCTGGGATATATTGCCTGTTTGCACAGACTGCTTTAGTAAATTTGCCTAATGAAGAAGATTTTTTGCTTACATCTCAATGTGCCGGAATTGCTCTTTCTTTTGGCTTTTACATATTCAAGCCATTGTTATATTGTTTTCTTGTGACACATTGTACTCCATGTCAGTGATAAATTTGAGTCGATGTTTTACGTTTATTTATTTTAAAAAATCCCAAATTTACTGAAAATTTGGAAAAATTCTCTATTTTCTAAAACTGAATTTCATTGCTTTTAAGACAGATAGCGATACCTCATAACAGAGTTATTAATGAACATTCACTCTATGTCTACTTTATGTTGCATCATTTTGCAACTGTCATTTTATATTTATTTGGACGTTAGAAGGTTTAGAATTTTAGAAGAAAATTTCCAAAACTGACTTTAAGAACCAATTCAGTTCTGAGGTGACTTTGAAGGGATTACACAATAGAAACCACCCATCACCACCGTATTGTAGTAAAATTACTCAAGTTACTCAAAACAGATTTTTATAAACTTTGTTAACCCCTTAGGTGTTCCACAAGAATTAAAGGAAAATGAAATTTCACCTTTTTTTCGCAGATTTTCTATTTGACTCCATTTTTTCCCTGTAACATAGCAAGGGTTTACAGCAAAACATATCTCAATATTTATTATCCTGATTGCGTAGTTTAAAGAAACACCCCATTTTTGCAGCTTTGCATGATAACAGGTGGAACTTTATGGACAGATGTTTTTTTTCAGCCTTATAAACTATGTTACTATATGTGGTCGTAAACGACTGTATGGGCACACCACAGGGCATAGAAGGAAAGGAGTGACATATGGCTTTTGGAGGGGAGATTTTGCTGGAATGATTTTTGGGCGCCATGTCTCATTTGACAAGACTCAGATGTAACCCTAGAGTGGGAACCCACAAAAAGTGACCACATTTTCACAGAACTTTGAAAATTAAAAACTGTCTCCACATGCTCATGCAATGTGCGTTCACAATCCAGCAGTTACCTCAGAGGAGGTTTGAACAGGAGCAAGCCGGCCACCACTACTACATGGCCACAGTGGCCGTAACTAGGGGCAACGACCTGACTGATGTGTGTGGGACAATGGAAATACAAATAGGCAAATCTTCTAAACGGTACATTTTATATAATTACATTCTATTAGTATTAACATTGGTATGGCTATATCTAACTGTACAAACTACATTGGTGAGATGGGAACACCCATTTAAGGTTTTTAAGGCCCGTTGTTCACTGGAAGTGAGGTTGTTGTTAGATCTAATTATGGTGGTCTCTGGGTTTGTATTTTTTTTAAATTGTTTCTTCAGTTCGTCCATTACTATATTATAGAAATGGGGTAAAATGATGATTTTGTTTTGAATTTCGAGACAGTTGGGGGAGGGTAGGGAGGTTCTGGTTGGTCCTGAGGGTAAGGTTCTGAGGTGGAAGGGTTTATCTTGTGACAAGGATTTTGTTCTTTGATGGCGAAGTGAGGAAGTTTTCTTATAAACTGGTTCAAATCTATAAATAATTCAAAAAGATTGGGGTCATTTGTTGGACAAAAAGATAGTCCCTTTTTTAAAAGAGATATTTCATTAGGTCGTAATTTGTAACGGGATAGATTGAAGATACCGTGTTGAACGTCAGTATCTTTTGTACCTAAAGAGCAGGGGTTCATGGATGATTTATCTCTGGGTTTTTTCCTCTGAGGTGCTTCTGCGTCTTCCCCCTCGCTGTCCTCTATATCTTTTTTTGGTTGACATAATTGGAGTGTAAAAGTGGGTTATTTTCTTGGATTGAACCCTCTGTGGGGTGCACGTGACTGTTTGAGCTAATGGTAGGATCAGTGGGCTCAGGATCTGTGTCGTTGATAAGGTTTTTCTGGTCAGTGGGGTGGATTGGGTAGATATTTTCAGTCCTATTTTGTCCGCTGTTGGCGAGATGTGTTCTAAAAAAGGACTCCCCGAGAGATTGGGTGGAAGGCCTAAAAAGAGATTGAAATTGTTAGTAGAGGTAGAATGTGTAGAAATGTTCAGATCAGGTTCTAGGGATTCTGTGAAGTCTACAGTTTGATGTGGTCTATTATTTTCCTCATTAGGGTCCCATTGCAAACATCTGCAACCCGCAATTGCATTGCAGGGAGCTCCCTCCCTCTGTAAATCCCTTAGATGTCAGCATTGACTAACACATTTGAGGGGTTAATTTGCTGGCATCTGACTTTTCACAAATGCCTACAGCTACAGCGGGGGCCTGGCTGTCAGTTTTTTAACCATTTCATGGCCAACCAACATATATTTTTCCTACTTAAATATCACTTTAACTCCAAAGCTCTATTCTTGTATTAGCCTGCCTCCCATTGGGACCCCCAAAGCAGTCTGATCTATTTGGCCCCAACACAGACCCAAAATAAATCAGCCTTTAATTTGGATAGGACTGTTGTGGACTTGAGTAATTTGCTTTATATGGCTTCCATAAAGTATAATTTCAACTATGCCTTGTTTGCTCAACCCTACTAGACCCACAGGTAGCCATACACCCACGGCACACTGCCAATTGGGTCTCATCTACACTCACCGGCCACTTTATTAGGTACACCATGCTAGTAACGGGTTGGACCCCCTTTTGCCTTCAGAACTGCCTCAATTCTTCGTGGCATAGATTCAACAAGGTGCTGGAAGCATTCCTCAGAGATTTTGGTCCATATTGACATGATGGCATCACACAGTTGCCGCAGATTTGTCGGCTGCACATCCATGATGCGAATCTCCCGTTCCACCACATCCCAAAGATGCTCTATTGGATTGAGATCTGGTGACTGTGGAGGCCATTTGAGTACAGTGAACTCATTGTCATGTTCAAGAAACCAGTCTGAGATGATTCCAGCTTTATGACATGGCGCATTATCCTGCTGAAAGTAGCCATCAGATGTTGGGTACATTGTGGTCATAAAGGGATGGACATGGTCAGCAACAATACTCAGGTAGGCTGTGGCGTTGCAATATTCCCCACACCATGACACCACCACCACCAGCTTGAACCGTTGATACAAGGCAGGATGGATCCATGCTTTCATGTTGTTGACGCCAAATTCTGACCCTACCATCCGAATGTCGCAGCAGAAATCGAGACTCATCAGACCAGGCAACGTTTTTCCAATCTTCTACTGTCCAATTTCGATGAGCTTGTGCAAATTGTAGCCTCAGTTTCCTGTTCTTAGCTGAAAGGAGTGGCACCCGGTGTGGTCTTCTGCTGCTGTAGCCCATCTGCCTCAAAGTTCGACGTACTGTGCGTTCAGAGATGCTCTTCTGCCTACCTTGGTTGTAACGGGTGGCAATTTGAGTCACTGTTGCCTTTCTATCAGCTCGAACCAGTCTGCCCATTCTCCTCTGACCTCTGGCATCAACAAGGCATTTCCGCCCACAGAACTGCCGCTCACTGGATGTTTTTTCTTTTTCGGACCATTCTCTGTAAACCCTAGAGATGGTTGTGCGTGAAAATCCCAGTAGATCAGCAGTTTCTGAAATACTCAGACCAGCCCTTCTGGCACCAACAACCATGCCACGTTCAAAGGCACTCAAATCACCTTTCTTCCCCATACTGATGCTCGGTTTGAACTGCAGGAGATTGTCTTGACCATGTCTACATGCCTAAATGCACTGAGTTGCCGCCATGTGATTGGCTGATTAGAAATTAAGTGTTAACGAGCAGTTGGACAGGTGTACCTAATAAAGTGGCCGGTGAGTGTATTTGGCCTTAACACTGTAACATCTGCAGGTCTTCTGGTATCTTGGCTACTACCAAACGTATGTGGGTGTCGTCTTCATCGTTATTGTAAGATATCCTACATTATGTGAAATGTACTGTCTATTGTGAAATTTTTTGTACACGTGTTTGTACATTTACTGTACTTATAGAGAAACTAAACCTTTGTGTAAGATTTTAGTAAGATGTTCCTACTACCCTATAAAAGTTATTCTAATATACTTTATTAATTAATTTTGTTTTTTTATTAGACTTTTCCCTACCTAAAGCGCACCATTCACTGTGCGCTTAAAACTCAGTTCTCTGTACACCGCTGACTTCTCAGTCAGAGTACAGACTGAAGTTTATGAATGAGGCTGCAGCTGACATGCAGTTCTCTTAACTAGGCGAAGCAGGAGCCCGCTCAGCTCAGCTAATCCTGGCATAGCACATTGTTACAGGGTACCCATGTGCTATGCCAGGAGTTCGTAAACCTCCGGGGGCAAGGGCAGGAGTGTATATTGCTGCTCCTGCCCGTGGCCCCCGGAGGTTTACTAACTCCTGGCATATTACATACGTACTCCCTGCTTATGCAGCCCCATTCATAAACTTCACAGCCCATACTCCGTACACCGCTGAGCAGTCAGCGGTGTACGGAGAACTGAATTTTAAGCGTACAAGGAATGGTGCACTTTAGGGAGGAAAAAGTCTAATAAAAATACAAACTTAATTAATAAAGTATATTAGAAACACTTTTATTAAGGCATTAAGGACTTCTTATTAAAATTTTACACAAAGGTTTAGTTACTCTTTAATATACAGAACAAAAATTATAACTAAGTTATAGAAAAAACATGCCCTGTTTTTATAGCAAGTCAAAACTAATCAGCTTTTTTTCTAAACAGATGGTCTGTTGCACAACTGCAGCATTTTCGAATGGACTATGTAATGTGATTTTCTTTTTTATACTGAACCCGTTTTAAAGTCTGTCTCCCAACCAGAAAATAAGGCTTAAATCTCCAAATGCACTGCCACTAATTCATAGAAAGGAATTAAAATGAGGGACATAATGGGATACAAGTGTCCCAGATAAAACAGTACCACAGCAAATTCTAGAGCTGTATCTTCTCATCCTTATACAGTACATCAATCTAGTGTTTTGCCTGAGCAGAAACTGTTGCAGATTAAATAAGGGAGGGGGTGCAATCAGGAGACAGTAGCTGTCACAATGTATAGTGCTTTGAGTGGCCAAAGTATTCATACCCCTTAAACTTTGGTTTTCAAAATTTTTAATAAATAAAAATCTGAACAGTGTGGTGTGCATTTGTATTCCACCTCCTTTATTCCGATACCCCTAAATAAAATCCAGTGTGACCAATTGCTTTCAGAAGTCACCTAATTATTAAAGGGGTGCTCCAAGAGTATAAAATGTACCCCCATGTGCCGGCCCCCCCACATGGAATATACTTACCCAGCTCCCCACGCCACTCCTGGTCCCCGCACCGCCGCTGCTGTTTCTCCCTGCACAAGCATGAAGTCTGGTGTCAGGGGGGAGCTGCCAATGGCAGGCGGGGACGAGTCTCACTAGCATCACGGGTAACACTAGGGAGGCTCGTCCACGTTCCCGCCTGCCACTGGCTGCTTAACACCCCCCCTGATGTTTTCATCTGCGTGCAGGGAGAAGCAGAGAAGCAGCAACGGTGGTGCAGGGACCAGGTGCGGAGCAAGGAGCGGGGTAAGCATATTCCATGTGGGGGGCCCGGCACATGGGTGGACATTTTATACTCTTGGAGAATCCCTTTAAATCAGGGGTGCACAACCTGCGGCCCGCGGGCCGCATGCGGCCCCCAGAGCCATGGTTTGCGGCCCCCGTCCTGCTGGGCAGAAACACAGATGATCCTGCGATCAGCTGTGTTTCTGCCCCGAGCGCCGCACAGGGATGGAGGGCAGCTCCTGCTCTTGCACTGTAGCAGGAGCAGGGAAGGGGCCCAGCTATTAGTGTGAGTGGGGAAGCCAAGGAGAAGGCAGAAGTGCTTTATCAGCGCTTCTGCCTTCTCCTATGAGTGCTGTGCAGTGTGGAGCCATCACGTGATCGCCGGGTGTCTCGGGGGCAGAGGAGCGCAGAGCCGCAGGGTCAGTAGATCCTGGTCAGCTCTGCCCTGGTACAAAGCCCCCCACCCCCCAGCAGGCAGGTTTCCCTGTAACTGGGGCTCCTTTGCATGCTCCAGTTACAGTGGAAATACTACAAAAAAGTCTCCTATTGTCTCCCAAAGGTCTTTCAGTGACCTCTTGGGGACAAAAAGTATGTGGTAAAAATACATTAAAAAAAGTTTAATTTTTTTTTTAATTTTGAAGACTAAATAAAAAAATAATAATAAAATACAAAGAGAAATAAAATATATGTCAAAAAATAGAAAATTATAAAAATAAATAAATAAAAAGGAAAAAGTCCCACACTGTCCCGCAACTTTATTTTTATGACCCCTTGGGGGAAATATTATGTGGCAAAAATATATTTTTTAAAAATTAGAAAAATTTAAAAAAAAAACTAAAAAAAAATAAAATACAAATAAAATAAAAAGGATATTAAAAAATAAAATATAAATAAAATAAAAAATAAAAATGAATAGTGTTCTCCAATAGTATTTTTATGACCTCTTGTGGGACATATTATGTGGCAAAATATATTTAAAAAATAAGTAATAAACTAATTATAAAAAATACAATAAAATATTAATAAAATACAAATAACAGCAAAAAAAATAAAAAGGAAAAAGTGCAAAATTTAAAAAAGTGACATTGTCCTCCAAGGTCTTTTTATGACCTCTTGGGGGACATATTATGTAGCAGAAATATAAAAAAATAAGTTAAAAAAGAAAAGGAAAAAAGAAAATACATAAAAGAAAAAACACCCACACCAACCAAAACCGTTACCATTACCGGCCCATTCACGTGAAACTATACATATTATATTAAAAAAAACGGACCAGCTATAGCTATAGTAACTTTTTAATGACATTTTGTACAGTTTTCCCCAAATAAAACTACTAAAAAATAAATTATAAGGCCCTATGTATCACGTAGAAACTTGTTGCAAAAATATTTTGGTAGTTAAACAAATAAGATATTTACAACCGTTTGAACCACCCCTTGTGCTAAATCACAAAAAGGTGTAAAGTCATTAAGGCCTTTTTAGGTCTGGTGATTCAAGCGTTAACCAGTAAGCGCTCTCCCCACTAGCAAGGTAAAGTGCTTACTGGTTACTGCAGGGCGCCTATAACTGGATTGGCAGGAGATGGTAATAATCAGGGAGCGCCGTCTTCTACAGTGAAGGAAATCACTGATTTATGAATAGGAGGCAGGAAGAAAATGTCGCCACTTTACTGGTAAAAATGATTTTTAACAAGTTCCTGCAGCATAGCCTCGAAATAGAAGTTTCATAATTACCTGCTCCCCACCGCTTTGGTCCTCTTCGATGCCTCCATCTTCTGGTCCCTGCACTGTTTACACCTGGCAGTGCATGGCCATAGTTACTTGCATGGCTCCAGTCAATGACTGGCTTCAGAAGTGACATGCTGCTTGTGGCCACATCACCGCTGAAGCCATACATTGGCTGGAGTGGTGTATGACCATGTCCATGGACTGCCAGGTGTAAACAGCAGGGGCAGTGCGAAGAACTGGAGCGGTGGGGACCAGGTAAGTACAACTCTTCGGTTTCAGGGTCTGTGCTGCAGCACGATGTCCAGGACAATTATTGGAAAGGCTCATATCTTATATCTGGCCAGTATAATCAGCAGCTGATCAGTCGATAAACAAGGTATTGCTCGTTTGGCGGCTGATTTGCATATTTTATCAGGATGAAAGATGTACGATTGTCTGCAGCACATCTCCCTGTGTAATCAGGGATGGGCTACCAATAATTAATATAACTAAATGAAGGCAGAATGACTGTGGTAGCGATCATTCCTCCCCAATCACTTTGTACTGGCCTGTGTAATAGGCCGATGAGCGCAGATCGACTTTTTATTTGCGGCCCCTTGAAATCGGGCGATGTGACTGTGCGGCCCCCAGATCAAAAAAGGTTGTGCACCCCTGCTTTAAATAGAGTCCACATGTGCACCATTTATTCTCAGAACAACGGCAGTTGTTCTGTGAAAGCCACAGAGGTTTGTTTAGAGAACATTAGTGATCAAACAGCATTATGAAAACCAAGGAACACACCAGACAGGTCAAGGATACAGTTGTGGAGAAGTGTAAAGCACGGTTAAGTAATAAAAGATATCCCAATCTCTGAACATCTCACGGAGAACTGTTCAATCCATCATTCGAAAATGGACGGAGTATAGCACAAGTGCAAACCTACCAAGACATGGCCGTCCAGCTAAACAGACAGCCCAGGCAAGGAGAGCACTATTAGAGAAGCAGCCAAGAGGTCCATGATCACTCTGGAGGAGTTGCAAAGATCCACAGCTCAGGTGGGAGAATCTGTCCACAGGACAACTATTAGTCACGTACTCCACAAATCTGGTCTTTATGGAAGTAGTAATGTAGTTATTTTATTTTTATTTTGGGGAAAGGGGGGCGATTTGCAAGCAATCATTAGATTGCATTGGAGTCTATGATGAATTTACTAGTTTCCTATGGAGCCCTATTACAGGCAAGGGCTCCATAGGAAATACTATTCAGCAGCCTCCTGCCATTCACAAAGGCAGGGGCTGCTGCAGACACACTCCGGCTCCTAAGATTGCCACATGGAGGAGCCAGGAGTTTTCACCAGCTCGGATGCCGTGGTCAGGATTCACCATGGCATCTGAGGGGTTAAATGTCCGCGATCGGCACTACTGCCCGTTGCGGACATAAGCCGCGGGTATCTGCTATAGGAAACAGCAGGCCACCTACGGCTATGCGCCCGATCTTTAAAGACCCGCCCAGCGCCGTACTAGTACGGCGTTGGGCGGCAAGGGGTTAACCTAAAAGGTATGTAAGGAAATTTCACCCTTACATAGTTTTTTGGGATAGTTTCTGATGCAGGCATCTAAGTCAAAGCTAGATGTGGGCCAGAGAAGAATGAGAAATGTAAAGGAAGGACTTCTACTTCTCCTTCCTGCTGCACTTCTGGCTTTGGCTTAAAAAACTGCCACAAAAAGCTGTGTGTGAAACTACCCTTATTAGCTGGAGACTGGGTATGTTCATATGCCGTGTTGATAACAGGTATGCAAAATGTCCCATACAGAGACACAACCTATGTGCATCTGATCTCAATCCATTTGTATCTTTATTTCTAACACATTTTATTTTCATGAACAAAGGTAATGAATATCATACTGCAAATGCAAAACACTTCGAGAAGATAGCCATGCTTCCATCTAGCGACACTTCTGCAGTGAATGGTAATTAACTGGCGTAGAAAAATTTCATGTACAAAAAAAGCCACAAGCTATTACAGATTTTAGTCTGGGTACCCTACACGAAAACCATTGTCTCATTTGTGGCAGGAAGTTGTATAAGAATTTACATGGTGGTGAATTACAGTACACAATAATTGTGTGACTATGGCACATGCTGATTTTATACAGTATAACGAGGTTGGCCATCAAGTAGCTTAATAAACTCTTTAGCAGATAAAATACATGGCCAGTACATCTGCAATCAGAGCTTCCCTCTCAGATGAAGAGAAGGGATTTGAAGGCAAAATGAATTTTTAAGCTCACTTTATTACAATATGTGCATTCTAATCTTCCAGTATATCTTAACCTACAGTTTCCTAATTCATATTTCTAGACTATTCTGTACATCATTGCTCTCTACCTTATAAAAACATGTAAGGTGACCAAAGTAGGAATAATCTGCCTTATTGTCACATAATTATCCCCTGAGGGTATGACTGCACGGTGCACTTGTATTGTGGTTGAGATGTGGCAAGCTGCAGTCAGCCAAACCATCTGCTGTCTACTCCAATGGCTGATGTCGGGGAAAAGAAGAATTGGCCATTTTAGAATTTAACATGACTAATCTTTTGGTCCAATGGGAGATCAGCTACTGCCAGAGTTGTCTGGTAGTGGCTTGTTCCCTCCTCCCTATAAAAACTCATGCTGAGCCCAGTATGGATGTGAGTAAGATCTTCAATGATGGAAATCACTGATCAAACACTGACCGTGTGAATAAAACCTAAGTCAGGAGGAAAACATGTTCAGCAGACATGTATCTTAAAGAGCTGTCCCACCATTAGGCTACTTTCACACTAGCGGCAGGGGTGTCCGGAAGGCTGTTCCGGCAGGTGAACAGCCTGTGGCCATCCCATACAGTATAACAGGGCTGTGGAGTCAGTAAGCCAAAGCCCTGACTCCGACTCCTCAATTTCCCCTGACTCCAACTCCTAATCCGAGTCTGACTCCCTCATACATGGCGCATGTTTAAGCAATAACTTTAAACAACAAACGTTGCCTAAATCAATAGTACAGATGTCATGACAAAAAAAAATTGTAATATATGTTTTACTAGTTATCTTTACTCTGAACTTTCAGTATCAGGCTTTTCTCTGGGTACAGCTCACTAAGGGCCTGATGTATGAAAACTGGTCTAAGACTTTCTTTGTTGCCCATAGCAACCAATCAGAGCTCCCCTTTCATTTCTCCAAAGCACTATATGAAATGAAAGGGGAGCTCTGATTGGTTTCTATGGGACAGTTTTTATACATAAGGCCCGAGGTGTTTTCCATTATACTGCTTCACAGTCTAGAAAGTGACACTACTAGCAATGCTGATAACAAAGGCTTGGCAATGGCTTCTACACCTAGAGAACTTATCACATGTGTGTTCCTGTATTTCTGAATTCCCCCCTTCCAGCTAACCTCTCCAAATATGAGCTCAGAGGAAAGCATACAGAGAGAACATGCACTGGATAATTGATTTATGCACAGTTTATTGAAAGTTTACATATACTAAGAAGTACTTGCTTTAAAGGGGTTTTCTCAGCAGGTTGATTCACTGGCTGACAGGCGGTTTGCACTCACTCTGTCTCCTCAGGCTGTGTGTGGGTCTTCAGCAGTTATGAGCATATATTAACTTACTCTGACAGAGCAGGAGATTGTGATCTCTAACAGAATTACAGGCGAAGCTTCTCAGTCCTCACAAAACTTGGACCTTTTGCTTACTGCAGGTAATCACCCAGAGCTCAGTCCCATCATTCTGTGGGGGTGAGGTCACTCCTGCTCTCAGATAACAGTCTTTCTGGTCTGCAGGTTACCATAGAAAGATGTGTGCAGTGAGAGACCTGCTGAACTGTGTATAGTTCATGACTGACCAATGTATTTAGAAAATGTCTTCTAACTGTCCATTTATGTTGAAAGCTAATCTTTGTAACTAGTGAGAAAACCCCTTTAATCCTGTTTTCTCTAGCGGATCTGAGATGAGTGCAGCCATTCCTTCCCAATGCTTTTTTCCTCTGATCTGTAGTGGAAGAGCTTCACTACTGAGCATCTACATAAAGGGCAGCACACATTCATCTCAACTAAAAGCCTAGATCCTTAGATCAGGAATAGAACAGACATTTATAGGACATTTTATCATTTTCCCAAAAATGTAAATATATTCAGCAAATACTGTATTGAACTAACTGTACCAATGTATTATATATCTGTGGAGTCGGTCCATTTTATACCGACTCCGACTCCACAGCCCTGCAGTATAATGTCTCCTTGTGGCTGCCCCATACAGTATAATGTCTCCTTGTGGCTGCCCCACACAGTATAACGTCTCCTTGTGGCTGCCCCATACAGTAAAACATCTCCTTGTGGCCGCCCCATACAGTATAATGTCTCCTTGTGGCTGCCCCATACAGTATGTAGTCTCCTTGCGGCTGCCCCATACAGTATAATGTCTCTTCCGGGACCTCCACCGATCAGCTGGGACTTCAACTATCCAGATATAGACTAGCAAACTGAAACCTGTAGAACTCATTAGCAATAACCAAAGACAATTACCTTTCACAACTGGTTCAGGACTTGACTATAGGGACAGTGAAGTGCAAATATGAATATGTTTCTGATCATTTGGAATCCATAGGGTCTGATTAAATTATTCTTCCCTCTGAGTGAATTGAAGACTGTTTGGCAGTGTTTGTATGTGAATAGTTAAACTGTGTCCTTGTCATTTGTCTTACCTGTTTGAGACCTTGTATATTTCTGTTAGATGAAATGAAACAATGAAACTGGTGGGGAAATGTTTGGGGAAAGCTTTGTTCATTCTATCTGTAAGGCCTCTTTCACACTAGCGTTAGCACGGATCCGGCACCTAAAGGGTGCCAACGGATCCGTGCTAACGCTATACATGTGTGGAGCCGGAGCAGCGCTCCGGCCCCACACATGACACACATTGAAACAAGACACAGACATACATACAAACATACAGACATACATACTCACATACTCCAGGGACGCCGGCAGAACGTCTTCACGCGCCTCCTGCGCTCAGTGATGACGATTCCCCACAGCGCCCTCTGCTGGGCGCAGTGGGGAAACGTCATAGCTGCGCGCAGGAGGCGCGTGAAGACATGCTGCCGGCGTCCCTGGAGTATGTGAGTATGTATGTATGTCTGTATGTTTGTCTGTATGTATGTTTGTCTGTATGTATGTAGCCGGATCCGGAATGACCCCCCATTGGAAATCAATGGAGGACAGATCCGGATTACTGGTGTGTCCACACCAAACGGATCCATCCCCATTGACTTGCATTGGGGGTCATTCCGGATCCGTCTTTGTGCGGATGCTTGGACCGGAGAGCAAACATCAGCATGCTGCGGTTTGTTCTCCGGTCTGAAGACGGAACGGAATGCTTTCAGGAGCATTCCGTTGTCTTCAGTTCAGTTTTGTCCCCATTGACAATGAATGGGGACAAAACTGAAGCGTTTTATTCCGGTATTGAGCCCCTATGACGGAACTCAATACCGGAATTTTAAAACGCTAGTGTGAAAGTAGCCATAGACTGGACACAGAAAACATGTGTACAAGGTATTGTTCTATGTATTTGACGATGTGTAAATGAACAATGATCTGTTGGGAAAGGTATATGTGCAGGACAATTAGCATTATCTGCATAGTTTGTCTTGGGATTCTGATTTATTGCGGATCTGAGAATTGGCCACTCCAAGGTTCAGAAACCAGAATACCAAAAAAACAATATACGCACAGTGACCATCATGGATTGCATAATCTAGCTACATTCCATTAGGGGGTGAAGCTCTTTGGTTAAAACAGTATAAAAGCTGGACAGTTTCAGCAAGACATTGGAGTTCACCTAGGAGGAGACGTCTTGCCTAGGAAAATGGTTCCCAATCGAGTCTCGCTGAAACGGGCTCCCCAGCTGATGTGTATTGCTATCGGATGATGCTAACTCAATTGGTGATGTATGGACCTTCATTCTGGATGTAGTTAGGACTCTAGATGAAGTGTGGTTGTAAATATGTAATTAGTATTTGTGTTATCCTTTGTCTTACCCCTTATTGTTTGTAAGTGTTGTATTTGGTGTATTTACCGTATTTTGCTAAAAAGGACATATATTTGCCTAATTATTCTTATTCCCTCAATAAATGTACTTGATTATTTTACTATTTTTAACGCGGTGTGGGTTCTCTCTCTTTAAAGAGTATCTGAACCTAAAATGGTGTATTTGTTAGCAAGTTACCTAATTTGTTAGCAATACAGACGGCCATACAGGGGATGAACCAATAGACCTGAGAGAACAACAGATGTGAAGGTTGGGGGACACAGGGAAATAGTGACCATAAAATAATAACCTTCCAACAGTCAACATTCAAAACAGTGTTTCTTCAGGGAGGAACAAAAATACCAAACTTCAAAAAAGCTAAATTTAGCCAACTAAGAGAGGCCATTGGCCTAACTAACTGGGACAAAGTCCTCGAAAATAAGAATACATCCACAAAATGGAATATTTTTAAAGGCATCCTAATATCTAATTGTGAGAGGTACATACCTTATGGGAATAAAAGAGTAGGGAACAAGAAAAGAAAAACAATGTGGATTGTGAATTGTAAAGAAAGCAATAAATGACAAAAAGAAACATTTAAATCACTAAAACAGCAGGGTGGCGAGGAGGCATTGAAAAACTATAAGAAAAAAAATAGAATATGTAAAAGACAAATAAAAGCAGCCAAACTAGAGACCAAGATATTAATTGCCAAAGAGAGTAAAACTAAACCTAAAATGTTCTTCAATCATATAAATGGTAAAAAGTATAAACCTGAAGGTGTCGGCCCTTTACAGAGTGATGAGGGGGAAGTTGTAGATGGCGATGAGGAGAATGCAAAGCTATTAAATATTTTTTTTCTCCCCTTATTCTCTGAGGAAAATAAAATGTCAGATGAAATGTAGAATGTAAAATTAAATTCCCCAAGTGCCCTGTCTGACCCAGGAAGAAGTGCAGATGTGTCTTAAAAGGATTAAAATAGACAAATCCCTGGGACCAGATGGCATGCACCCCCATATCCTAAGAGAATTAAAGGGGTTCTCCGGGAATTAAGAAAATGAAAACACTTAAATATTACTTCATTATAAACATATTACCAAATACCTTTCATTAGTTATAATGGCTCATTTTGTCCGGGGAGCAATCATTAGGAAAAATAAAATGGCTCCCATCCTACTAGTCCCCACAAAACCTGTTCTAATTACACAGGTGGACAAGTTAAAGAGCTGCACCATCTTCCTCTCTTACTTGTCAAGGATTATGATCCTGAATACAGTTTAATATGACCTTCCACTGAATCTCTGTAGGAATGGAGTTCATTAGGAGACGTGAAGTACAGAGAAGACGATGGGAGTGTAGGTAATGAGCAGCAGCACTTGTATGCAGTCTCTATTACCACAGTCTGTCCTGTCCGTCCTCTCTGTGCTTCATGCCTGCTCATGAACTCCATTCCTACAGAGATTCAGCTGAAGATCTTATCAGCTGTATTCAGTATCATAATATCTGACAAGCAGAACAGAAAGGAGCATGAGGCAGCTCTTTACCTACCTTCTGAAGTAATGTGTCCTCCTGTGTGATTAGGACAGGTTTTGTGTGTACTAATAGGACGGCGGCCATTTTATTTCTCCTAATGATTACCCTCTAGACAAAACTAGCCATTATAACTAATGAAAGGTATTTGGGAATATAGTTATACTAAAGTAATATTTAAATATTTTCATTTTCTTAATTCCCGGAGAACCCCTTTAAGTAAAGTCATAGCCAGACCCTTATTTCTGGTATTTAATTACTCTATATTGAAAGGGAGTGTTCCACAGGATTGGTGCATAGCAAATGTGGTGCCAATATTCAAAAAAGGTCCAAAAACAGAGCCCGGAAACTATGGGCTGGTAAGTTTAACATCTGTCGTGGGTAAACTGTTTGAAAGTTTTCTAAGAGATGCTATCTTGGAGTACCTCAATGAAAATAAGCAAATAACTCCATATCAGCAAGGCTTCAAGAGGGATCGGTCATGTCAAACTAATTTAATCAGTTTCTATGAGGAGGTAAGTTCTAGACTTGACTGCAGCGAATCAATGGATGTCGTATATCTGGACTTCTCCAAAGTATTTGACACTGTACCACATAAAAGGTTAGTATATAAAATGAGAATACTTGGACTGGGGGAAAATGTCTGTATGTGGGTAAGTAACTGGCTCAGTGATAGAAAACAGAGTGGTTATTAACGGTACATACTCAGATTGGGTCACTGTCAGTAGTGGGGTACCACAGGGGTCAGTATTGGGCCCTATTCTCTTCCATATATTTTTTTTTCTAATCTTGTAGAAGGCTTACACAATAAAATATTTTTTGCAGATGACACTAAACTGTTTAAAATACTTAAAGTGGTTATCCCACAAATAATGTAAAAAATGAAAAACACACAACATAAAGTACATGACAATCTCTTTCTAACAAATCTAGAACCAGCCCTGTACTTCACAGGGATCCAGAGATCTCCCCATTCATTGCTCTGCTATATTTATATCAAGCTGAAAGCTCAAGGGGAGTGTCTTTTCTGCTGCAGCTAAGGGGGCGTGTCTCAGCTCTCCCTATCACAGCGCAGGAGGCAGTTGAAGCATGAAACCAAAGAAATGCGAAATTAAGTGGCGCAATACAGATATATTTTATTGAATAACTCAGTAGGTATGATAAATTTTTAATTACATGCAATTACAAACGTATTCAGATCCAGGTGCTGGTTTGAAAACTGCTGAATATTTTTCGTGGGACAACCCCTTTAAAACGAAAGAGGACAGTATACTGCTACAGATGGATCTGGATGGATTGGCGGCTTGGGCAGAAAAGTGGCAGATGAGGTTTAACATTGACAAATGTAAGGTTATGCACATGGGTAAGAATAATGCAAGTCACCAGTACATACTAAATGGTAAAACATTGGGTAACACTGACATGGAAAAGTACCTAAGAATTTTATTGAACAGCAAACTAAGCTGTAGAAACCAGTGTCAGACAGCTGCTGCCAAGGCCAATAAGATAATGGGTTGCATCAAAAGAGGCATAGATGCCCGTGATGAGAACATAGTCCTGTCACTTTACAAATCACTAGTCAGACCACACATGGAGTATTGTGTACAGTTCTGGGCTCCTGTGAACAAGGCAGACATAGCAGAGCTGGAGAGGGTTCAGAGAACAGCAACTAAAGTAAAAACCAGAGTGGGTGGACTACAGTACCCTGAAAAATCTAAATTAGGCTTATTTACTTTAGAAAAAAGAGAACTAATGGGATATCAAATAACTATGTATAAAGTACAGAGATCTCTCCCATCATCTATTTATCCCCAGGACTGTGACTGTGACGGGGGACATCCTCTTCTGGAAGAAAGAAGGTTTGTACACAAATATAGTAGAGGATTTTTTACTGTAAGAGCAGGGAGACTATGGAACTCTCTGCCTGAGGAGGTGGTGATGGTAAGTTCACTAAAAGAGTTCAAGAGGGGCCTGGATGTATTTCTGGAGGGTAATAATATTACAGGTTATAGTTACTAGAAATGCTGATTGCCTGATTGGAGTCGGGATGGAATTTTTTTTTCCCCCTAAAGTGAGGAAAATTGGCTTCTACCTCACAGGTTTTTTGCCTTCCTCTGGATCAACTTGCAGGATAACAGGCTGAACTGGATGGACAGATGTCTTTTTCAGCCTTATAAACTATGTTCATTTTTCAAATATATAGATCTACAATATAGCTTGTCTCTTGCTCGATTTGGCGAATAATACAGAGTTTTATGCTAACTTCTCACTTGAAAGACGCTTGGCCTACCCATGGGATCTCACAGCTCTAGCACATACCAGGTTAGTGATTTTTTTCACACATATCAAGGGTTCAGTACTACTTAGAGACACACCGATAACCTGGAAGGTAACACGAAAATTCTTTAAACTGTCCAATCAGTGCTCTAAACATCTCCATTTATGGTATAATCCAGACTCTCAGACGGGGATGACAAATAAGTTGTTTGCAATATGGAGAAGTAGAAGGCTCAAAAAGGTGGGTGACCTGTTTCATGAGTTGAAATCTAGTTGGCACAGCAGTGTTCCGTGACCAGGGATGGGTCTGGCAGGGGCCAGACTACCTCCAAGCTCTCACTCTGTGGCCTGAGTGTGAGGTGTGCGCAGAGTGAGAGCTTAGATCACCCCCAAATGAGAGGAGAGAGAGGAGTGGAGGGCATTGACTATTGAAATCTTTTTGAAACTTTTCAAATCTGTCTGGTTTAGCAGAGGGCAGCAGATGCTTTTTGGAAGTTTGTACATGGCAGCCAGATGCTGGGATACAATGGGGGGTACAAAGCAGTCAGACATTTGGCGAATAAACCTTCTATTCAGCAGAAATCACACTTATCCTTATACAACATATACACAGCACATATAATTCCATAATAGTTATTACATGGATGTATCTCTACATCATCTTTATGACACTAACCCTATAGGAACTGTGCAATAAGTAAGATCTTCAGGGCCCTCAATATTTTCCATATCAGCAAATTAAACACTTTTGTACCAACAAACTTAGGGAGCCATCAGGAGAAACCCCAACTGACACCTACTATAAGATCAATTTCGGCCTTATAATTACGGTCAACACTTGACTCTAGGATGGACCAAACAATTAAAAGACTCAGAAGTGGGCTCATACATAGTCAAAGGTTTAGCTGACTTTAGGAGACATAAATAAATGAGGGATGGAGGGAGACTCAATTAAAAGTACTGCTTTTAATTTCCCACCTAAGGTCAACAAACTGGACAAACAAACCTCATGCGGGGAACACCTTTCTGATCTCTATCATGGGTTATGGGCATGCCCTAAGCTGCTTACTTGACAGAGGTAACACATCTGATAAGACGTGCCAGCTTGTTCCAGGGTAAATTAGGCCACATGGAGGATTTGTTCCATATAATATGGAATGGGGAACAAAAAGATGATGTATCATGGCACCTACCATCAATAGCGTACATCATAATCATGGCAGCCAAAAAAGTCCTGCTTGTGGAATGGTTGTCACCCCTTACCCCAACAATTACCCAGTTACTCTGAACACTCAAAGAGCTGCTGTTTTTTTAAAAAAATGGAGGCAGTCAAGCGCAAAGAGCAGTAGGCTAAGCGATTCTTGGTTAGATGGAAACTGTTTCTATCTCACTATTGCACTGATCTGGAATGCGAACAAGTGGTGCGACCATTTGTTTTCGCCAAGTGGTATCTGAGGGGGGATTTGAAGGCCAATCTGGGAAATTTACAGTTTCCATAAGCTTATCAGTGTCTGACAGGTAAAACTACACATTTACAACTTTTATTTGTTAGAAGAGAGGGACTATAAATTACCTGTATTATAAAAGAAAAGGATGACGTTTTTTTTAGATCTATGAGTTTTATTGTTATTGTTGATTTTGTATGCTGTATAAAACAGTATGCATGTATTTTTGATATACAAAACTTTCAATAAAATATAAAATTTGCCTGAAAAAAAACAAGCCCTTATATGGATACATCTACAAAAAGATAAAAAGGCATGGCCCCAAAAAATAAATAAATAAATAAATAAAATTTGAGAATTGCCCTTTGATTGGTTTGTCAAGTCCTACCACTCCTACTCACCTGCTTCTCTGGCAGCATTCTCAGTACTGCAGCCCCAGTCCTCATCCCTTTTTATACATAGTTGCAACACAGACAAAGAGGTATACATAGATATAGACCGCTGCAGCCTATCAATGATGTCAGCGGTTTAAGGCACATAGCAAGAGGAAAACCAGACAGCTGCACAGAATAGCCAAGGATAAACAGGTGAGTAATTGTTTTTTTTGTTTCTTGTTTTTTTTCATATTAAAGCATTATTGGCAAGGGGGAAATCTGTAATTAACTTGGACAACACCTTTAAGTCAGAGATTGCATAGACAGAGTAGTAGCTGACTCACAGAACCGCAAAATGGTATACAGAATGTGCAGTAATGAGAGGCAGTACAATGGTCAGCTATCTAGGTCAGAACCAGAGAAGAACATGTGTAAGACGGCAGGATAGAGCCAAATCCAAAAAACACTCAAGGAGTCAGGTACTAGCAATCAGTCAAGGTTTAATCCAGAAGTGGCAAAGCCAAGGTCAAAATCACAGGATATCCACAGGGCAAACTAGTACAACACAAAAACTAGATTGAAAGCTCAAGAACTGGCAAGGGAATCCTGTGGAAGCTGGGTTATTCTAGCTAGGCCTAGATTGTCTAATTATCAGCTGCTGCACAGCACAGATCAAAGGACTGAAGAAAAATTAACTCTTTAGGCTACTTTCACATCAGCAAAAACGCTTCCGTTATGATAATGCAATCGGATGCATCCGTTCTGAATGGATCCAGTTGTATTATGTCTAAAATGACCAAGACCACAACGCACGTCCGGGTATGGGAATACAACCATACGGAACGGAATGCATTCTGGTGGACACTACTGATCGGCACTCAGTGGTTGCAAAATGCACGTACGCAGATGATGCGTTCGTGCAAATTCCTAAACTGACACTAACTGAAATTTATCTAACTACCACTAACTGTGGGTTTTTTTCACACAAGATATGTAAAAAAAAAAAATGTGCAGATGCTGCTGATACAGCATGCACGCACACTGTAGTCCTCTGCAAACTGCACGTACGCAGATACAGTGCGTTCATGCAAAAACCTAAACTGACACTAACTGAAATGTATCTAACTACCACTAAGGCCTCTTTTACACGGGCGAGATTTCCGCGCGGGTGCAATGCGTGATGCGAACGCATTGCACCCGCACTGAATCCTGACCCATTCATTTCAATGGGGCTTTTCAAACAATTTTTTCACGCATCAGTTCGCCGTTGCGTGAAAATCGCAGCATGTTCTATATTCTGCGTTTTTCACGCAGCCCTGGCCCCACTGAAGTGACGGATGCAATGCGTGATTCATTGATGGTTGGTAAGAGATGTTGTTTGTAAACCTTTAGTTATTTATCACGCGCGTGAAAAACGCATTAAAACGCTTCGCACCTGCGCGGAAAAAACTGAACGAAAGTACGCAATCGCAGTCACGATTGCGTGCGGATTTACCGGAACGCATCCGGACTGAATCCGTGACGCCCGTGTGAAAGAGGCCTAACTGCGTTTTTTTTTTTCACACTAGATATGTAAAAAAAATAAATAAAATGTGCAGATGCTGGTGATACAGCACGCACGCACACAGATCGTGTGTGCATGCAGAAACTGTAGTGAAAAAATTCACTACAGTCCTCTGCAAACAGCACGTACGCAGATACAGTGCATTCGTGCAAAATCCTACACTGACACTAACTGAAATATATATATATATATATATATATATATATATATATATATATATATGATATATATCTAACTGTCACTAAGTGGAGTTCTTTTCTCACTCCAAAAAAATGTGCTAATGCAGCACGCACACAGAACATGTTCAGCACCTGTCACCTTGCGATGACCCCGACCCCCCCCGCTCCCCCTACACATCCTGGAGCTGCGATGGGCCGGTCTATGGAAACCGGCCAATTGCAGCCAGCGGAGCTGCAGGGGGACGGAAATACCGCCCCCTGCCCTTAGCTAACATGGCTGCCCTTAGCTAGTACTACTGCGCTGGGCGGCAACTCACTTCACTTCCTGGTCGGGAAGGGGTTAAGGCCTTCAATGTTTTCAGCTGGACCCAGTCTACAATAAATAACTTAGACTTTAGAGAATTGCATCTGATAGGCTTGAACTAGGAGAATGTACCCCAAGAAATTCACTTCCTGGATGATAAACATTTTTCAACATAGGCATACCAACTATGGTCTCTGATGTGGTGATGATGATAAGGAGAAATCAGAAAACAAAATCTCATTTAAATAATCTACAAAAAAAAAACAAAAAAACAAAGCTGTCTTCCATTTATCCCCTTCCTTGATGTGGACAAAATTATAACCCCACCTTACATCTAACTTGGTCAACCAACAAGACCCCCTACAGCTGATTATACAAGTCGGGAATCAAGGATAAATGGCAATAATTTTGTTTAGTTCATGGTAATACATAAAAAGTTGTAGACCTTCATCTTTTGATCTGGCAAGGCGGTGAAGTGGATGGTCTAATGTACCTTTTAGGCAGAATATCAAAGAAATATTCTTTCATAACTTGATCAGTCAGGTTAACAGCTGATCACTTGGGAACGGTAAAACAGGAACCAAATCAATAGCACAATTATATGACCTACAAGGAGGTAATTTTTCACATTCAGTTTCCAAGGAAAATCATTAAGATACTCAGGTAACCCCTTGGGAAATACAATGTGAACTAAGAGATGTAGACAAACAATTCTCGTAGCTACCCAGGCACCACTTAATGATATCCCCCAACTTGCCAATCAATAACAGGATTATCTGCATGTAACCTGGGTATTCTCAACTGCTCTAAGTAGCGGTTCCATGATAAAAGTGAAAAAAACTCAGTATAAAGATCCATTTAAAACTGAAACTGGACTCAGTTTTATCATCCAAGAGCAAGGGTTCATCAACAACAGAAAACATAATAGGTTGAGAACCAAAGGAATTTTAAAGGAGTTGTCCAGCTTTGACAGCCTTTCTGATTGCTCCTCCACCACAACAGACCTATGACATTTTTGGACACTGGGATATCTATTATGTTCATTTTTTATAGTTTATTTTTATATGTAAAACTGGGACAGGGACAGGGGGTTATTTGAATCTTTAAGATTCAATATTGAAGATTTGTTTTTTTTATGTTTAAAAAAAAAAACTTTAGTTGTACATTTTAGTAAACTCAGGGGACTTGAAGATGCAATCTTCTAATTGCTTGTCCCATAGACTACAGTAGAATAATATTGCAGACAATGAGATTCTGACAGGCTGCCTGTGAAGCTGTGCCTTGAGCACAGGTTTGCAGGCAGCTCACTATGATAGTGCTGGGAGCCTTCACAAGACACAGAGACAGAGCTCCGAATGGAATGCGGGAGGGGAGGAGGGTGAAGGGGGGCAGGCTCTCTCTATCTGAAGGGTTAAATGACTAGGATCAAAGTTAATTCTGATCTTGGTCACTGCTCAGGTGCCTACTTTATTTATACAGCTAATATCCCAGTTCCATATTTCCCCTTAACATTCATGATGTACAGGTACATCATGGTGGGTTAAGGGGTTAGGCAAGCTGGCGAAGTGGCAACTTGAAAATCAATAAAAGTAGATGCGGCACCACAATCCACAAATGCATGAACGTAACGAGAGTTCTCCCTGTAAGACATCTGGCTGTGGACACCTGGGGCAGACTTGGACCTGACGGCCAGATCTCCAACAGTACAAGCAAAGTCCAAAATTTCTTCACCTGGTTCTTTGATCCTAGAGCAACTCATGTAAATTTCCAACCAAAGGTGAAATGAGAGGAACTTCAAGTCAAAAAGTATCTAGATCCCAGATATTTGTTACGGAAAAATAACTAGGTAATTGTAAACTAGCTTAAAGGGCATCTGTCAGCAAATATGTACCTGGGAAACTGGCTAACCTGTTGCAAGTGTGCTCAGCAGCTGAAGGCATCTGTGTCGGTCCAATGTTCGTTTATGTCTGCATTGCTGAGAAAAATAAAGTTTTATTATATGCGAATGAGCCTCTAGGAGCAACGGGGGCGCTGCCATTACTCGTAGAGGTGCTGCTCTCTCTGCAACTGCTGTGCCCTCTGCATTTTGATTGACAGGGCCAGGCAGTGTAAATGTGATCAGGCCTGCAGTTTTCAAACCAGTACCTGGATCTAAATACTTTTGTAATTCCATGTAATTAAAAATGTATTCTAGCTACAGAGTTATTCACTGAAACGTATCTTGATAGCACCACCTGCTGTTTGCTCTTTTTCTAATTTCTTTGTCCTGCTCACTGAGATTTCATCCTGTAACTGCCACTTGCTGCTGCAGACAGGACACACCCTCTGAGAAATGAGAAATGGCACACACTCCAAGATGCCAGCTGGAAAAATCTAGCAGAACAGTTGCAACAATGAATGGGGAGATCTCTGGATCCTTGTGAGGTACAGGTCTGATTCTAGCTTTGTTAGAAAGAGGTTGTCATGTACTAGGTTATGTAGGATTTTCATTTTTTACATTAATCATGGCATAACTTGTTTAACCCTTTCGCTAAAAGCGCTGTACATGCACTGGAGCGAATGGTAAACAGCAGAGACCCGTGGCTAATGACCACGACCGTCAATAATGCCGACTGCGGTCAGTAAAACCTTTAGATGCCGTGATCACGGCATCTATAAGCTCGCGCTTCCGGGATTCTTACCAGCATCCTCTGTAGCCAATGAGGATGCCAGTAATTGATTTCAATTTACTGGGTCCCTCTGAAGAGACCCAGGGTATTGGAGCTGCAATTCTTATTATGGCCAACAGCTGGCAATTCACATATTACCATGATCCTATGTGGAGTGTGATAATATTGAAGAAAAAAAAAGTCAGTCTTGTAGCCTCAAGCACGAGCTACAAAACCATAAAAATATAAATATATATATATATATAAATTCAGTGAAATAAAGAAAATTGAAAAATGTTAAAAGTTATAGTTACTTGTTCTGGCAATAGTATAACAGACTACGTACACACACATACACACATTTGTTCCCACTTTCCATTCATAAAGAAATTAAATAAAATATATATTTATTAGTTTTAGCAACAGTATAGTGAACTTTTTTTCTTTCATGAAAATAAAATAAAAAAACATGTTTTTGTTTTAGCTATATTTGGTGTGGTGGGGGGGGGGGTTACGCATACATTTTACAAACGCATGCATATTTTTTCATTTACAAAAAGAATGTAAAAATTAAAAAAGCTGAAAGCTTAAAATGTGTAAATTTCTCCAAGATGAATACCTTAGGGGATCAACATAAAAAGTGACTTTGAAGGAGTTTCTAATGTTTTGGCGTTGTACAACATCTGTTCTGGCAGTACGGTGCCACTGACTAGCAACAGAAAAACAGGCCGCTAAAATCCAAAATGCGCACTAGTCCTTTGAAGTCTTGCAAGTGGACCTAACAAGTGGATAAATTGTTAAAGTAATATCTGTCATCTAACGGCACAAAAGAAAGGTCTAAGATGTCCTGTGAAAAATAATTTCAAATACATACATGTAGGTTGTGTCAGAAATCAATTAGTTAAATTGCAGTTAGATACGCACATTGCAAAAAATTTGGCAAGGTAAGGAAAAACAAAAAAGGCTTTTTTTGTACCCGTATTATAGATGGGACAGCCAGACCTCCCACAATTCATCAAAACCAATGGCGCTCTAACCATTTTCTGATGACCCGTAGGAGGTTAAGATCTTGTGTTCATAATACAGGAACAATAAAGAACCCATATTTTTAATTACGATAACAGTTTGTATAGGGGAAAGGAAATGTATATACTATGTAATTCCACTTTAGCTATTGTTGATAACTGATAGCAGGAACTACAATTGGCAGAAGAAAAAGACATACTAAAAAAATCACGGCCAGGAAGACCAGAAGTGTTGCTCTACTTACCAGTAGTACATGTCCTTGAGAGATGAAGAAATGACCAGTAGTTAATATGGTTAGGGTAATAAGACCAGATTCCTCATTTGACTCATACACCTATAAAAGGTAAAATAAAGATCATATTACCAAATCATCTGCACCAAACACACCACAAACATCAATAAAGTTTGCATTTTACACTGTGCCTATCCTGTTCATACTCAATTTTTAGAGTAAAATAAAATATGAATACTGCCTCTCTAGCAATACCTTTTACACGATACAGCAGAGGTGACAATAACGCCTGTACAATCATCACGGATGTCGATGCAGGCAATTTTACTCTCTAAAAAGTCTCATATGACTCTCTTTGCTAATAATGAGTGCACTGTGAATGGCACAGGCAGCACAGCAATATTGCAGGTGCCTGAAAGATCCAATAACAAAGCTCCACACAGTAAGGAGGTTTGTTATTTGTAAAAAAAGCTGCTGGTTGGTCAGTTTGGGCAAGCTGCAGGACCATTTGGCGCACCACTCTAGAGAATTCTCTGGAGGGAGACTCATGTGCAGTGGCTTTGAGCAGTTTACCAATACTACAAACAGCCTGGCATGTCATAAATGCATCTATCTCTGTGTAAGCCTGACACAAATATGCCATATTGGTATTATGTTCCTACCCACAAATACCCCTATAACAGTGTGTGTCTGTCACAAATACCGAAAGTGCAAAACAGCTACTGCTATCCCCATCATAGTGTACAAGTCCCAAATGTCATTCTAAGTGCCTGTCACATATCCATCCATAATAATCAGTGCCTGTATAGGACGCGTGTGCTTGCTACATAGCATACTGTGCTTCCTACACATCCATAGTAGTGTGTGCTTCCTATATATACATCCATAGTGTTTGCCTGTCACATATACATCCATAGTGGTGTGTGCCTGTCTTGTATACATCCATAATAGTCACATATACTGTATATCCATAAGGGTGCTTGTCACATATACATCTATATGGAACTGTATGTTGGATAGAACTAAGGGAAGGGAAGAGATATAAGGCTACTTTCGCACCAGCGTTTTTGCTGGATCCGTCATGGATCAGCAAAAACGCTTCCGTCATGATAATACAACCATCTGCATCCGTTCTGAACGGATCCGGTTGTATTATCTTTTACACAGCCAAACTGATCCATCATGAACTCCATTGAAAGTCAATGGGGGACGGATCCGTTTTCTATTGTGTCTGAGAAAACTAAACCGTCCCCATTGACTTACATTGTGAGTCATGACAGATCCGTTTGGATCAGTTTCGTCATGCGGACACCAAAACACAGCAAACAGCTTTCTAGTGTCCGCCTCCAAAACGGAATGGAGACCGAACTGAAGCAAAACTGATGCATTCTGCATGGATCCTTTTCCATTCAGAGTGCATTAGGACAAAACTGATCAGTTTTTAACCGTTTATGAGAGCCTTTGACGGATCCTGCAAACGGATCCTGCAAACGCAAGTGTGAAAGTAGCCTTAATTAGACCAGTAATGGTTTCCCCGCATTAACAACCACCTCTTAACATTAGTTATGCCAGCATTTTAGTTATTTAAATTACTGCAACTTTCGTACTCCTGCTTGGCTAACAAATACTCCTCAAAAATACTAAGAGGAGTATTTTTACTCTTCCAAAAAAATTAGTGTGACCTCTGCACTACAGTAATAGTGATAATGATTACTAGGGAGGAATCTAAGATATTTTTGAGAGATTTCATCAGTCTGAAAAGACATTTTCACTTACAGACTGTCACTATAAAAAATCGTTTTCAATTACCATAGTTTTTTTTTTAAATATTCAACCATTTTCCAGACAGGTAATACAGGGGCTTTTGTGCTGTCCATATTATGGATGCAACACCCAGACCTCCCACGGTTCATCAGTTACGGAGCTCTAACTCATTGTCTGATGAACTATAGGAGGTTCAGATGCTGTGTCGATAATTAATAAGCTATAGCAGCATCCCTATTATACCCATCTGACAGCGGCCTTAGTTAATGCAATGCATTAGGTTTAGGAATTTATTATTTTTAATTAGTAATACAGTTTGTATAGAAAGATGGAAAAATATCTAATATATAAAGCTGAGTGTATGTATGTCCACTAAAGGAATCCGCACCGTCGCAGCTACAATCACGAAATTTGGCACACAGGTACATCAGGTGTCCGGGAAGGTTTTAAAACGGATCTCAGCTCTCCAGGACGTTCCTGGGATATTTCCAAAAAATGCATTAGCCAATAGAAGCCTGCATTACTAATAGAAGCCTGGTCACATGACCCTTCTCCTCACAGGCAGTTAGTCTCCACACACACCAGGTTTCCATAACAACCTAGCCAGTTCACTGCTGTAGGTTTGCTTTAAAGGGGCAGAGCGCTGTGGATGACACTGTTAAAGGGATATTCCACCCTAAGGGCAGGATGATGTTGGGGTGGCCAGATGTCCGGCTTTAGGCTGGACAGTCCAGTTTTCTGGCTGCCTGGACGGACACAGGGATGTCCACCCTTTCAGTAGCTCACGCTCAGACAGCTTCTCCTCCATGTCTTCACTGAGACAGGGGGCGTGGCCACATGTTTAGTGGTGTGACTTCATGGGAACTGGGGGCGCTGCTTCACGTTTGGGGGAATGGCCGGTGAGGTCCGGCTTACTGGGGTGAAGACAGTGGCCACCCTAGCTGCTGTGGAGGTCACAGTTAAAGGGGAGGGTGCTGTGCATGTTTCTGTTAAGGGGCAGGCTGCTGTGGAGGTCACTCTCGATATCTTTTAACAACACACACACAAACATTAAATGAGATAAATTAAGGTCCTTCAGCTAGTATGCTATATAATTCAAATTGGTTGGGGAATTCCTGTGGTTTTTGCATTTCTTTAGCCCTTAGGAAAATAAGAAAAACATTTTTTTCATTAAACCTCAGATCAGACCCCTAATCAGACCACCAATGTTAATCAGACCCCCAATGTTCATAAGACCTCATTCAGGCCCCCAATGTGAAAAAGACCCCCATTCAGACCTCAGATCAGACCGCCAATGTGAATGACCTCAAATCAGACCTCAGATCAGACCCCCATGTTAATAAGAGCTCAGAGCAGATGAAAAAAAAAAAATCAACTTACCTCTCCTGCTCCGGCCGCCGTCATCTTTCCTGAGATCCTGCCCTCTTCCTGACCCAACGTTGCACAGCCTGAGGTCACAGCGCTGCGACATTCTCATACTGTGTGCAGGTCACTGCACAGCGTGCGGAGCCCTACAGGAGAATACCAGGAGGCGGAGAGTACAGAGTCCTATAGGAAGGTCCTCCTGTACTAATGAGCACTTCCATAATGGAAGGACTCATTAGTATTTTCCCCATTAGATGTACTGACATTTTCCTCCCACTTTGGAGGGGGGGGGGGGGAGTGCATCTTAAACCCTTCGCGCCCAGCGCCGTACTAGTTCGGCGCTGGGCCGCGTGTTTAAAGATGGCACCCGGGCGTCATGGCCGCGAGTGAACTGGTGATTTATACATTACTGTCGGTCGTGGACATTTAACCCTTCGGATGCCGCGGTCAATCCTGACCACAGCATCCGAGGGCTTAAAACACCGGAAGCGCGAGTTTCTGGTGTTGCTCCGGCTCCCCCGTGTGGTGATCAGGGGAACCGGAGTATGTATGCAGCAGCCCCTGTCATAGTCAATGACAAGAGGCTGCTGCATAGACTTTCCTATGGAGCCCTCTGTGTAATAGGGCTCCATAGGAAAGCATTAAAATCATCATAGACTCCAATACTAATGCATTGGAGTCTATGATATAAGCAATCAGATGATTGCCTGTAATAGTTCCCTATGGGAACTATAAATAAGTGTAAAAAAATTAAAGTTTAAAAAAAAAAATTAAAAAAACATAAAAGTTAAAATCACCCCCCTTTTCCGAAAATAAAAATAAAAGTAGTAAACAAAATCGCCGTGTGCGAAAACACCCATACTATAAAAATCTAAAAATTTCTTATCCATACGGAAAACAGCGAAAAGGAAAAAAGCGTCAAAATGGCCGATTCGCCATTTTTTGTCGCTTTTTTTTCTAAAATAAAATTTAATAAAAAGCAATCAAAAAGTCATACACACCCCAGAATGGTATCAATAAAAATTTCAGATCGCCCCGCAAAAAATGAGCCCCCATTCGGGGGGGGGGGGGGGAGATAGTGGGGCGGATAACCTCCGGGGCTGAAAGGGTTAAAGAGCAAAAAGCCGGAATTAGACTTACCGGTAATTCATTTTCCATGATATCACCACGACGGCACCACAAGGAGATTGACCCCTGACCTCTGTAGGGGCAGGAACAGAGAAGGTTAAAGGCACACCTCCCTCCACCAACACCAGTGTTTACCAAATCACAGAGCCAATACCGGTGAATAAACTTACAGAAAATACGTAATATAAATTTTTTTTTTTTTTTTTTTTTCCCCCTCCGGTATTGATTCATACCAGAGGAAAAAAAGGAAAGGGAGGGAATACTCCTGCCGTCGTGGTGATATCATGGAAAATGAATTACCGGTAAGTCTAATTCCGGCTTTCCATATCATCACCACGACGGCACCACAAGGAGATGTACGAAATTACAACTATGGGCGGGCAATTGCCTGAAGGACTTTACGTCCAAAAGACAAGTCTCTGGAATTGGAAAGATCCAGACGGTAATGCCTAATAAAGGTGTTTGCACTAGACCATGTAGCAGCCCTGCAGATTTCCTCAAGAGAAGCCCCCGCTCTTTCTGCTTGTGATGAAGACATGGCCCTGGTAGAATGGGCTTTAACATAACTTGGGCCAGGTAGGTCTTGGATTTCATAACAGATGGAAATGGTATTTTTAATCCATCTGCCCAAGGTGGATTTAGAAGCTTTCAGTCCTTTATTTTTGCCAGAAAACTGTAGAAGAAGGCCATCCGATTTCCTGAAGTCTTTTGTTACTTGCAGATATCTGAGGACCGCTCTTCTGACGTCTAATGAATGGAAAGATGCTTCTTTATCATTTGATGGTGAGTTACAGAATGAGGGGAGGATTATCTCCTGGTTTCTGTGGAAATTTGAGACGACTTTGGGAAGGAAACCCGGATCTAGTTTGATGATTAATCTATCATCTAAAATTTTAAAGTAAGGTTCCCTAATCGAGATGGATTGAATTTCTCCCAGTCTTCTCGCAGAAGTGATGGCTATAAGGAAAGCCACTTTGAAGGATAATAGTCTCAGAGAGCAGTCTTCCAGCGGCTCGAAGGGACGTAAGGTTAGGCCCGTTAGTACTAAATTCAGGTCCCAAGAGGGGGTAGAACATTTCAAAGAGGGACGTAGTCTGGAGGCAGCCCTCATGAACCTTTGGATCCAACGGTGGTTGGCTAGTTGAGTGTCGAAAAAACAGCTCAAGGCAGAGACTTGAACCTTTAAAGTAGATGGTCTTAGACCCTTTTCTAAGCCTGCCTGTAGGAAGTCCAGGATTTTACAAATGTCTGGTTTTGAAGAATTTGGTGATGGATCCCTGTACCAGGAACAAAACCTTTTCCAAACCTTCAGATAAATAGCAGAGGTGACGTTTTTCCTGCTAGCTTTCAAGGTAGAAATCACCGCTTCTGACAATCCCTGACCCTTTAGGATCTCGGTTTCAGGATCCAGGCAGTTAGTTTTAGGAACTGCGGATGGGGGTGCGCAATAGGCCCCTGAAGCAGAAGGTCTGGTCTGAGCGGAAGAATCCAGGGTTCTGACACCGAGAGGTTTTTTAGTGGGGAGAACCAACTTCTCTTTGGCCAATAAGGTGTAATTAGGATGACAGTTGAGTTCCCCTGTTGAATTTTTTGGATCACTCTTGGGATCAGAGGCAGAGGGGGAAACGCGTAACATAGCTTCCAGTTCCATTGGAGGGAAAGAGCATCTATCGCCCAGGGATTGTCCCTGGGGTTTAGGGAGCAGAATATTCGAATTTTTGCATTTTTCTTTGTCGCGAAGAGATCTATTTCTGGGACACCCCAACGCTGAGTAATTTGATTGAAGACGTCCCAGTTTAGGCCCCATTCTGCCTGATCCAGAGTTTCCCGGCTCAGGAAGTCTGCCTCCTGGTTCAGTGAGCCCTTCAGATGGATCGCCGAAATAGATTGAACATGAACTTCTGCCCACCGGAAGATCTGTAGAGCTAGAGCTTGTAATCTCGGGGACCGAGTACCTCCCTGATGGGACAAGTATGCAACCGTAGTCGTGTTGTCTGTAAGGATTTTGAGATGTTTGTCCAGTAAGGAGGACTCTGCGGTTTTTAGAGTCTCCCAGACCGCCCGGAGTTCTCTGTAATTCGAGGACAGGGTCCTCACTGATAGAGACCAGGTCCCTTGGAGGATTTGGTTGCCTATTTTTGCGCCCCAGCCCGACTGGCTGGCATCTGTGGTGATCAGGATTTGTGGATTTTTCTTCCAGACTACACCTTTCAGAAGATTCTCGGTGTCTGTCCACCATAAGAGGGAAGTTTTGACTGACCTCGGAACAGGTAATAGAAGGTCCAGGGAGGACTGTTTTCGGTTCCAAACCCTCAGAATCCAGGCTTGCAGTGTTCTGTAATGTAGTCGAGCCCATCTTACCGAGGGGATACAGGAAGACAGAAGACCCAGGAAGCTCATTGCATCCCTTACTGAGGAGAATTTCTTCTTCTGGAAGGCCCGAGTTTTTTGAATTAGGACCCCTATTTTTTCTGGAGGAAGAGTGGTTATTTGAGAGTGAGAATCTAGGAGTACACCTAGAAATTGAACTCTCTTGGACGGCAGAAGATGAGATTTTTGAAAATTCACTATCCAACCCAGGTTCTTTAGAGTGGACAATAGGGTCTTTTGACTTCTCAAAAGACGAGAACAATGGTCGGCTATCAGTAGGAGGTCGTCCAGATATGGTACTATGATCAGACCCTCCTGCCTCAAGAATGCCACCATCTCTACCATAAGTTTGGTAAACACTCTGGGGGCAGAGGATACTCCAAACGGTAGAGCTAAAAACTGGAAGTGGTGTATGCAGCCCTGATGATCTTGAACTGCGAATCGTAGGTACTGATGGTGACTTTGATGAATAGGGACGTGATAATAAGCGTCCTTTAGGTCCACCGTGCACATGAAAGCATCTTGGGAGATCAGAGGTATTGCTGATGTTAGGGACTCCATCTTGAACCTTCGGTACATGATGTATTTGTTCAAAAACTTCAGATTTATAATCATGCGAAGGGAGCCTTCTTTTTTCTTTACTAGGAAGAGGGTAGAATAGAAGCCTAACCCCTGCTCCCTGGGTGGGACTTTGGCCACAACATTGAGGACTTGCAACATTCTGATCTCCTGCCAAATGATATCTAGATTTGGGGATCTTGTGACGAGAAATTTGTTTGGGGGAAGCGACTTGAACTCTATTTTGTATCCTGATTCTATTAAAGATAGAGCCCATGGGTTTGATGACATTTTTTCCCAGGCTGGTAGAAACCTGTTCAATCGCCCCCCCACTGGGATGTCATTGCTTATCTGAGGGTTTAGATTGGGGATTGAGGAGGAAACCTTTCCCCCTGCCACCCTTTGCATAGCTCCAGCGGCCTGATTTCCCTTTACCACGAAAGGACCTTTCCTGGAAATTTCCCGATCTGAACGGGAGTTTTCTGCGAAGGGGACGATCTTCCGGGAACCCCTTCTTTTTATCAGCCGCTTTCTCAAGGATTTTGTCTAAGATAGGGCCAAACACGTATTCCCCCGTGAAAGGGATAGAACAGAGCTTCATTTTTGAGGCTTTATCGCCAGACCAGGCCTTCATCCATATAGCTCTGCGTGCTGCATTAGAAAGGCCTGCATTTTTGGCTGCAAATCTAATGGACTCTGCAGAGGCGTCCGCCAAAAAGGCGGTTGCAGACTTGAGAAGAGGAAGAGAATTTAGAATCTCTTCTCTAGAGGTATTCCCTTTAATATGTTTCTCCAGCTCATTCAACCATAGAGTCATGGACCGGGCTACAGAGGTGGCCGCCACATTGGTCTTAATGTTAAATGTTGCTGCTTCCCAGGATTTACGCAGAAGGGCGTCAGCCTTCCTCTCCATGGGATCCCTCAATTGAGAGGCATCCTCGAAGGGTAGCGAGGTTTTTTTAGCAACCTTTGCCACTTGAATATCGATTTTCGGTGTTTCATCGTAAAGCTTAGAATCAGCAGGATCGAAGAGTAAACGGGATTTAAAATCTCGTGAAATGCCCAGGCGTTTCTCCGGTTCTGCCCATTCCTCGAGAATCATTTCTTTAATATTTTCGTTAAAGGGGAAGACTTTTGCGCGTTTCGCCCTTAGACCTCCAAAGAGCTCCTCCTGCACAGAGTGAGCTTTCTGTACTTCCTCCACCCCCATAGTGGCCCTGACAGCCTTAAGCAGATCGTGCATATCTTCATTTTTAAAGAAGAATTTTTTACAGCCTTCAGCGTAATCAGAATCAGATACGCGGTCGTCCTCTTCTGCATATCTAGAGGAGACAGAATCTTCATCCTGGTCTTCAAGGTCAGAAGATGAGGGATGAGTGATTATTCTGGGCCGTTTTGGAGGTGGGGGCGCAGGGGGATTTAGCTGTGACAGAGAAGCACGTATTTCATCCTGCATCATGGAACGAAACTCTTGAAGGAGAGAGGGTTGTTCCTCCCGAATGACATTCCCAATACACTCTCTACAGAGTTTTTTGGTGTATTGATCCGATAATCTACAGCTGCAGGAGATACATCTCGCAGGCTTTTTTGCCTTCTTCTGTGTCTCCTTTGAGGCCTAAGAGACAACAGGAGAAAGGTCAGAAGGGATCCATATAAGAGAGGGGAAGTCACCCGTGATAGAAGTAGGAGAGGAAGGTAAGAACCCCCTGACCATGTGCCCAGCCAAATAATACAAAATGCGGCATCAGCAGACTTACAGATGGCGGCGCGGGAGGCTCCGGGTCACGGGGAGAGCGAGTCTCGGGGCCCGACATGCTGCAGTAGGAACCAGACCTCAGATCAGTACGCCGCTTCCCCCTTTTTAAACTTACCCGCCGGCCTCTTGGACGCGCCGCCAACTTCCGGTCGACGCCGGAAATACGTCATTAGGGACGCGCGAAGCGTCGGGCGCGCAGCCCAGCTTCACCCACGTGGGGGAAGGAGGGAGACCGCGCCGGGAGCAGGCCCCGGATGAACCGGAACGAGTCCTCCCACAGTCCCCTGCCCAGCGTTAGTACTGGACCGCGGGCGGGCAGGGGGGCAGAGGTAAGGAACGCTGTAAGCGCGCGTCTGATCCGCATTTGGAACAGAACTCTGCCAGGGATATCATCATCACTCCTCACCGCGAGGAGATCCTTCTCCGTCCTGGCCTCTGTAGGGACAGGAAACACTGGTGTTGGTGGAGGGAGGTGTGCCTTTAACCTTCTCTGTTCCTGCCCCTACAGAGGTCAGGGGTCAATCTCCTTGTGGTGCCGTCGTGGTGATGATATGGAAAATACGGTATATATTTTAACACACGTGGAGGATGATCATATATAACACGTCTTTTGTTACAATGTTTTTAAGAACACAAGCCTTTTGATTATGAATGTGGTACAATATATTCCATTTAATTTGCTGTTATGTGTACACCTCTGCTTGAATGTGTATTTTAGGTGCAAATTTTGTTTTAATGCATTATTTTTAAATCATTTATGGATGTCACAAAGTTACCTGGTGGTCATGCTTGCACCCTATAGGAAAAAGCACCAGCCATTCCTATAGGACTGCGGGAGTGCACATTGACTGGCGCTTTCTCCTATAGGGTGCAAGCACAACCACCACTGCTGGATTGCAGGGTGGTCTGTAACCATGGAAACGAGCAGTGTATAATGTGATGGAAAAATGAATCCAGCCAGCAAAGGAGATAATATGGACCATCACAATATATTAGTAAGTGCCTTACTACATAACTTTCTCTACATGATAAATGCTATCTGCTGAAGTGAGACAACCTCTATAACCCTTTCATAACCCTTGCAGGGCGGATGGATCATGGACCCATTCAAGTTGAATGGGTTTGTATCCGTCTAAGGGCAGCCACACGGATGGTGCCTGTGCATTGGGGACTGCAAACTGGGGTCCCCAATGCACTGAACAGCCGGGCAACAGCCATGTGCATGAGCCCTTACTCCACAATTTAGAAAGTCAGGAACGTGTGTGGTCACCTATTTTATCTCCTCTTGAATTCAGCCACCAGCGGCTAATTCGCCTAGTGGAATACTGGTGCAAAACCTTCCATTCTTTTGGTCAGGGCTCCAAGAGGTAGGACCCCCACCTTTAAAGGGTTTCTGTCACGAGATTTGGGCATATCAAACAGGATCACATTTGCAATGTGCAAATGTCACCTGATGCCCAATCTGGTATTCTTTTTTCTTTTGGTGCCCCCGTTTTTGTAAAAAACACACTTTTATTTTATGCTAATTAGGCTTACTAGGTGCAAGGGGCGGTTACCCTGCACCTAGTAAGCGCCGTTTGCCCACCTCTTGTCACGCCCCCGTTCTCTTGATTGACAGGGCCAGGCAGCCCGCTCGATCTGCTGCCGGCCCTGTCCGCGCTTCAAATCTCGCGCCTGCGCCGTGCGGAATAAAATCGGCGCAGGCGCAGTGAGTGCCACTGGCCGCCGGGCTCCCGGCTACCTCACTGCGCCTGCGCCGATGACGTCAGAGTACACCCGGAAGATCGCCGACATCAGCCGATTTTATTCCACACGGGATTTGAAGAGCGGACAGGGCCGGCAGCAGATCGAGCGAGCTGCCTGGCCCTGTCAATCAAGAGAACGGAGGCGTGACAAGAGGTGGGCAAACGGCGCTTACTAGGTGCCACCGTTTTAGTCTATTTTTTCCTATTTTAAACTTATCTACATTTTTAGGCACGTTTACTAATGAATGTGCACCTCATTGAACAATTTTCAGTTTTAAACTAATTCTGGTGGTGTTTTTTTGTGCATTTTTTCAGCCTATTTATGTAGCTGCTCCTTTCACGCAAGAATCCATGCCGAGAGGCGGCCGGATTAAAATTACGACATTTGTGTGGGGCCATGCAATTTCTGGTAGATGTGCGCTATTTCACAGACATGAAACTTGTGAATGACTGTGGCTTTTTATGTCTAATATGCGATCTTTTATCTAATATATGACCTTTTGTCTGCACTTTTTCACCTATGTAATTCATGAGCTGACCGAGTAGTCTAACGTACACAATCCACCTGCGCCCTGATTAATACAAAGACGCCTAATTCATCCCCTGCTGTGCGAACCTTTATAAAGACTATGCAAAACAGTGGCAGGCTAATCCACTACACCGGTCTAATGGCACTCTAAAAAGCATGATAAATGACCCCTAAAGGTGGGAAAGGGTGCCCAAGCCTCTGCCGCGTCACATACTGGCAGGGTTGCCAACAGTCCAGAAATTTCTGGACAGTCCGTAAAAATAGGTGACTTTTTTCCTGTATCCATGAAAAAAAAAATTAGACATATCTGTGATTTTTTTGGAGGCTGCTGGTACTTGACTAGATTATTTTTTAATTTTTTTTTATCATTTTACAGATTCCAGTAATGTAATGAGGTGTCAATATTGTGCTGTAGGCATTTATTACGTATAATATTTATCACACATTACTATTGGCCAATTTGTTCAGAAAACAGTTAACAACACTACATACTGGCAGATTGTGACACTGTCACAGTGGGGACACCCTCTGTGGGAAAGCAGACCTGGTATTGACTTGAGGGACACTGCAATGTTTACCACAGGAACAGGGCTTTTTAAAATGTAATTCTTCATTCATAATAAGAAAATGAAAAATAACTCTCTTTAATGTCAGTCTTTTAGGAATGTATTATTACCTCAGGTTATGTGACAGGACTGGAGGGGAGGGGGTATCCATCCAGAAAAAACAATGGTGCACCAATTCTGGGAGCTGCTAAACTCCATATTTAAGAAGTCCCCACCATTTCTATGCATCCCTCACACCACCTGTGCCTTCTGGAAGAATACAGTGCTACAAACTACATTGAGTGCTCAGAAGATACAAGCACATATTGCCTACATGTGCAATAGTGATAAACCGTGCTCATCTACATCTTGCACTGTGCTTCTGTGCCTTACCCGCTTTTGTGCCTGGTTCCTATCTTTGTCCCTAGGCCTTCCGACTCGTCCATACTTTTTCATCACCCAGCGTTCTCCTTGTTCTACCATCTGGAGATCAAGA
The DNA here is from genome assembly GCA_900303285.1 of Rhinella marina. Classification (NCBI taxonomy): domain Eukaryota; kingdom Metazoa; phylum Chordata; class Amphibia; order Anura; family Bufonidae; genus Rhinella; species Rhinella marina. The sequence goes on from ONZH01001596.1 coordinate 299,693, forward strand.
GGTGACACGTCCATGGACTGGGAACTACCGGCTCCTGACGCTTCAGCCATGACACCGCAAAGGCGGGAAACGCTCGACGCGGATTGTGAGAGTAGCAGTACCACAGCTTCGATGGTATAACGCCGAGCTCCCCCTGCTGGTAGCTGTGAGGCATAGGAAGCTGTGTGCAGAAAACTGCAGCAGAATGAAGAGCTGTGGTAAACAGGACGCAAAAAAAGGAAATAATAATTATTTTTCCATTCATATATCTGTGATATCAAGTGTGTGTAAATTAACCAACTCTGCTCTCTGTCATAAGATGCCTGCTGACAGAAGGCCAGAGGATGTCTGAGGCTAAATTCACATCACCATTTTGTCCTACATTTAATGTATACATTAAACATACCTCTGACAGATACTATGCATCGGCATCCATCACCATACGGTTCCACTGTAAAAATATATATATATATATATATATATATATATATATATATATATACATGTAATGTATGCATTTTTTCCTGGACTCGGATGACGTCCGTGTTGCATCGTTTTTTTTGTTTGTTTTTTTAGATCCATTCTAACAATGCCTATTCTAGAGCAGGACATGTTCTGTCTTTTTTGCGGAATGGACATACGGCATACACACAGTGTGCTGTCCGCATTTTTTGTGGCCCCATTGAAATGAATGGATCCGCATGTGGAGCAAACATATGGTAGTGAATGGGTCATTAGTATACTTTGCTTTTGTATCCTTCTTTCAGCATGGATTTTTCCACATCAATAAGGGTTCATACACATGGACTTAGTTTTGGTCCACATCCAATCCGCATTTTTTGTGGGTCGGATGTGAACCCCTTCATCTCAATAGAGCCGCAAAAGATACAGACAGCACACCCGTCTGTTGTATGCATCTGTAAGTCCGTTCTGCGGCCCCGCAAAAAAAAACATGTCCTATTCTTGTCCTTTTTGCAAACAAGGATAGGACATTTCTACAGGAGCAGAAAAACATGGCGACAGGCCCTCGGCTGGTGTCCATGTTTTGCAGGTCTGCCATTTGCAAACTGCACAAACGGATATGATTGTGTGCAGGAGCCCTAAGAGAGAGGTCACTTAGTGAAGCTGTATCCTGGGTATAAACCGGTTACCACATGCAGAAACGCTGCAAATCGGTTCAGAAATTTGAGAGTTCATCTAGGAATTCTGTCCCGGATTCCAAATCAGATTTTTTTTTTACATAATATTTTCAACACAGTTGGATTTTTTGCAATAGTCACAAGGTCACTTGGGATTTTAAACAACTTGTAGTTGACGCCATGGAGCTTTAGCATGACAGAAGTTTGACAATTGAATGCTAGGAGGAACCAAGTCAGGATCCTGATTCTTCCAAGTTCCTAAAAGATGGAGTTAATTTAACAATGAGTTTCAGAGAAACAGCTGAATCCCCCCACCACTGCCTGACTCTCCTTATCAACTATAACAAATTAAAGAGGTTTTCTGGGAGTTACATATTGATGACCTATCTTCAGGATTGGTAGGATTCTGATTCCCACGACCCCTCCATGTGCACTTAGGCCTCTTCATAGGCCATGTGACATCACGTTCATCGGCATGTTCCTAGGTACAGCTCAGCCCCATTCAAGTTAATGGGACTGAGCTGTGATACCAAGCACAACCGCCATCAAATGTACAGCGCTGTGCTTGGAAAGCTGCAAGGAGGAAAGCTCCAGGGAGTACCGTGGCTTCCTCAAACAACTGATCAGTGGCGGTGCCGGGAGTCGGACCCCTGCCAATCAGTGGCGTAACTACAGGGGAAGCGGCTGCTTCGGGGCCCGGGCTGACAAGGGGCCCGGCCCCGGCAGCTTGACAGTGAAGTTTTATTTAATAAAACTTTTATTTGACAGTTTTTCAGGCCAGGCCGGGCCCCCTCATACAGTACTGTGACACTGGGGGCCCGCGCCCGGCCATCACACAGTCACACTTTATCCCGGCCGGCAGATAGCAAACGACCGCCCCCCCCCCCCGTCCCCCGTCCGCAAGTCCGCCCGCCCAGCATAAATAATAAACTTACAGTGCGACTGCGAATGCACGCAGCGCGCAATAGGCCCGCCCTCCAAGTTCCTTCCCAACACACAGGAGGAGGGACTGCAGCGGCAGTGGGAGAAAGAGCGCACCAGGGACGAGGAGCAGCACGGCAGCACAGCAGCCAGCACGCAGTGAGGACTGGAGTCTGGACTATTATTAGGTATGTCTGTGTGTGCCAGCTGCCTGTGCCCCCCTGGCCCTTGCCCTTGTCGGCACAGCCCCTGACTCCTGTGTGCCTCCCTGCCAGCGCAGCCCCTGGACTGGAGTCTGGACCTTATCTGACTGCGCACCTATGCCCCCCATGGCCCAGGCCTATGGACCCAAGACCCCCATCTTTAGGGGCTTGGGGGCCCCCAAGGAATATATAAATATACTGATGGTGGAGATGGAGCAACTAACCCCCCCCCTTCCCCCCACGATCTGCCTCCTTGGCCCCTGTCTGCCCCAGGGCCTTTGTCTGCGCCTCTCTGCCCCTTGTCTCTGCCCGCCCCCCTTGGTTCCTGTGTGCGCCACCCTGGCTCTTGTCTGCGGCCCCTTCCCCCTAGCCCTTATCTGTGCCCCCTTTTTCTGTGCTTCTCTGGTCTTTGTCTGTGCCCCCTTGGCCCATGTGTGCGCCACCCTGGCCCTTTCAGTGCAGCCCATGACCCTTATCTGTGCCCCCCTGGCCTTGTCCTGTGCCTACCTGGCCCCTGTCTGCGCCCCTGGGCCCTTAACTGTGTACCCCTCTTCCTGGTCTGCGCCCCTTGGCCCTTATCTGTGCCCCACTCCCTCCCCCGGCCTTTGCGCCTTTCTGGCCCTTGTCTCTGCTGCCCCCTTGTCCCCTGTGTGCGACACCCTGGCCCTTATCTGTGCACCCCCTCCGGACCTTGCTTGTGTCCCTGCCCCTTATCTGTGCACCACACTGGCCCTTTTCAGTCCAGCCCCTGGCCCTTATCTGCAACCGCCGCCCCCCCCCAGCCCTTGTTTGCACGGGAGCGCACAGCTTCATACATTACTAAAATGTATGATTGTGAAACATGACTGTGTTTATTATCCCTGTACTGTGACATCACTGTGTTTATTATCCCTGTACTGTGACATCACTGTGTTTATTATCCCTGTACTGTGACATCACTGTGTTTAATATCCCTGTACGGTGACATCACTGTGTTTATTATCCCTGTACGGTGACATCACTGTATTTATTATCCCTGTACGGTGACATCACTGTATTTATTATCCCTGTACTGTGACATCACTGTGTGTATTATCCCTGGACTTTGACATCACTGTGTTTATTATCCCTGTACGGTGACATCACTGTGTTTATTATCCCTGTACTGTGACATCACTGTGTTTATTATCTCTGTACTGTGACATCACTGTGTTTATTATCCCTGTACTGTGACATCACTGTGTTTATTATCCCTGTACTGTGACATCACTGTGTTTATTATCCCTGTACGGTGACATCACTGTATTTATTATCCCTGTACGGTGACATCACTGTGTTTATTATTAGTGTTGAGCGAGCTGCTGGACGGGAGGAATCACTACAAAGTAGAAGCCTGAGGCGGTAAGTGGTCTGTGTTTGTTTGTTTGTTTTTTGTTTGTTTGTTTTCTATTTTTCAGGATTGTGAATGCAGAGGACTACGTCGGATTCGGTGGATTACGTCGGACCAGCTTTTTTATTTTTTAAATAAAATGGTCAAACAGGGGTCTGGGGGAGTATTTATTTCAATAAACTATTTTATAAGTGTGTGTGTGTGTGTTTTTTTACAACATTGCAGTTTTAGTAATCACGGCTATCTACAGACGGCCCTGATTACTAATACTGGGCTTAGTGCTTGCCGGTATGGCCAGCACTAACCCCAACATCTATTACCCCGGCACCCACCGCCACCAGGGGTGTCGGGAAGAGCCGGGTACCCGCAGGACCGGACCTTCTAAATTGAGGGTCCAGTTCTGGGGCGGCTGCAGGCTGGTACCATTAGGCTGGGAAGGGCCAATAACCGTGTCCCTTCCCACCCTGGTAGTGCCAGGCTGCCGCTGCTGGTTGTATCTGGCTGGAGAAGGAAAAAAGGGGGGGACCCCACGCCATTTTTTTTCAAAAATCATTAAATAATTTTAAAAAATGGCGTGGGGTCCCCCCTTTTTTCCTTTGCCAGCCAGACAGGGTGCCGGGGTAATAGATGTTGGGGTTAGTGCTGGCCATACCGGCCAGCACTAAGCCCAGTATTAGTAATCAGGGCCGTCTGTAGATAGCCGTGATTACTAAAACTGCAGTGTTGTAAAAAATAAACCCCACACACTTATAAAATATTTTATTGAAATAAACACTCCCCCAGACCCCTGTTTGACCATTTTATTTAAAAAATAAAAAAAGCTGGTCCGACGTAGTCCACCGAATCCGACGTAGTCCTCAGCATTCACGATCCTGAAAAATAGAAAACAAACAAACAAACAAACACAGACCACTTACCTCTTCAGGCTTCTTCTTTGTAGTGATTCCTCCCGTCCAGCAGCTCGCTCAACACTAATAATAAACACAGTGATGTCACCGTACAGGGATAATAAATACAGTGATGTCACCATACAGGGATAATAAATACAGTGATGTCAGATCAAACTCAGTCATGCACTACCACCCTAACTCTGCTACCTATATGTTGTACTTTTGTTCCGCCCGCCTCTCGGCAGGGTTTGCCGTGCTGTGGCCGGATCTGTGGCCCGCCCCCATTACAGTGTATGGGGCCAGAGCATAGTTCCGGCCCCACACGTGCACCTGCGGCAGCACAGATCCAGCGGGTTGTTCCCTCACCCTCACCCTGTACCCTCGCCTTACTTTTTCTACCTCTTAGGCTAATAGTATATTACAAAGATTTTTTTTCTACCTTCTAGATTTCATTGCTTGGAGCAGTGCGTCGGCAGAACTTGAAGAGGAGAAGAGCACGTCAGTGAAGACTGCAGTCCAGTGAGAAAGATCCCAAAAAGGGTGAGTACGGCTGGCTTCAGTGCTGTGGACCCGAGTGTCTCCTTCTCAGCCTCTACATCAAAGTAAAAGTAGAGGAGGAGAAGGATGGACTTCCGTGGCATCCGGCACTGGCCGCCAAATCACACTGAGTGGGACTTGGAATGTGCAGGGTGTTGGAGAAGGGCAGCAGCAGACTACTGAGAATCTCCTTAAAGGCTTTTTTTTCTATTCATGACGTATCCAGATCAGTGGGGGGAGGGGGCGACCGATCAGCTGTTTGAAGAGAAGGCAGCACTCATACAAGTGCTGCCTTCTCCTCATTGTTAACCTGCTTACCCACTGCAGTGAAGCGCAGTGTAATTGTAACTATGGCATTCCCATTCACTTCAATGGGACATTACCCTACTATTCACTTGGACAAAAAGGAGCTGTCCCATTGAAGTGAATGCAGTTGTGAGGGCAAGCAGGCAAACAATGAGGAGAAGGCAGTGCTTGTATGAGGAGTACGAAAATTGCAGTTACTCATATATATAATACGTAGGCCTATATAACATTAAGATGTTGCTATTTCTGCAGGGAAACCATTACCAGTCTCCTCTATAATGTCTTCCATGCAGAAATAGCAAATTTTGACCATTTTAAATTATCTCTCAGAAGACTGAATCCCTACCTTTCTTTAAGCGCCAAATCTGTCACGTAGGGATAGGAGTGGTGTGCAAAACTCAATGCAATAAGGATTGAACAGGGATGTCTGGTCGTTATGGCGGGGAGCAGTGGGTGGCTTGGCGACAGTGGGGGATCTTGACTAGTCACAGTAGTGTGGGGGTTGCATGGGAGGACGGTTAAGATTTGACAGGGCCCCCACAACAGTATTATACAATGACACTACATGATAGACAGTATATATATATATTATAGGAAAAGGATGGCGTGGCAGCCTGGTCTAGATCGGGACTAGTTGGGAAGTGCGGGGGCGGTGGAGGGGTGGGGGGCGCTTGGGGTCCTCGGGGGGGGCCCATACAGAAGTTTGCTGTGGGGCCCAGTCACTTCTAGCTACGCCCCTGCTGCCAATCTCATATTGATGACCTTTCCTGAGGATAGGTCATCAACATGTAAATCCTTGAGAACCCCTTTAATACCACAGAGCTTCTGTTAGGTAGGTTCACTATGAGTTTTTTGGAGGACGTTTTGAGGCAGGTTTTTCAACCAAATCCAGAAGTGGATGCAGCAGGAAGGAGACGTATACCATATTTTTCACTTTATTAGGCTACATGCACTTGACCGTATGTGTATTGCGGTCCGCAAATTGCGGATCCGCAAAAAAAATGGATGACAACCATATGGCATCCGTGTTTCCGTTTTTTTTTTGCGGATCCATTGTAACAATGCCTATCCTTGTCCGCAAAACGGACAAGAATAGGACATGTTCTATTTTTTTTGCGGGGCTACGGAACGGACATACTGATGCTGATAGCACACGGTGTGCTGTCCGCATTTTTTGCTGACCCATTGAAATGAATGGGCCCGCATCCTATCCGCAAAAAAAACGGAACGGACGCGGAAACAAAATACGTTCGTGTGCATGTAGCCTAAGACTCACTTTTTGTTTCTTCCAAAAGTGGATATAGGAGGAGCTGTGAGATGAGTGCAGCTCTAGCTGTATTCTCCACTCCCTGGTTTTCTGGCAGCACTACGCTGTGTTTTGACTGCGTCTAGTGTCACAGGACCTAGTGCACGTAGGCGTGCGCTATGACCTGACACTGTGCAATGTCAGCTTACGGTGCTGTGCAGTACCAGCAGAAGACCAGGGAGCAGTGAGTGCAAGAAGAGTACGCTGGATCTGCGTATGGACGCAGATCCATCTACTCTGGATGGCGGTGCCATCCAGTGCAGGAGCTGTAAATTATTTTATTTATTTTACTGTCTGATCTGAGGTATGATGAAGATTGGGGGTCTGACTGGGAGGGTCTGATCTGAGATCTGATAAAGATTGGGGTCTGACTGAGGATCTCATCTAAGGTCTGATAAAGATTGGGGATCTTACTTGGGGGTTTGATGAACACTGGGAGGTCTAAAATGAGGTCTGATGAAGATTGGGAGTCTGATTGGGGGGGTTTGATAACTGCTAGGAGGTGTGAACTGAGGTCTGAAAGATTGAGGGTCTGATCTGAGATCTGATGAAAAATATTTATTTTCTTATTTTCTTCCTCTATAACCTAGTTGAATTTTACAAAGCGGAAAATAGGGTGAGTCTTTCCTTTCAAATCCACTTCTGGTTTTGGCTGATAAACCTGCAGGAAGATCTCCTTCCAAACGTTCTCCAAAGAACTCTGCGTGAAGGAGATGGGTCAATTATATATATTTTTTTAATATAATTTCCATTCTGTTTGGTCTGTCCAAAAATGTGAACCTTACCTAATTAAGATGATTAAAAAAATTATTGCAAACACTGTTGTCTCGAATTCTGTTCTTTTTTGTTTGTTTTCTAGGGGATTCTTTTAATTTAAAAACTGGGTCGGAATGGATTAAAAATATCAATACTCACCCTCACTGATTCCCCACTTGGTTCTGGGTTTGACTCACAGAAAATAGGACAGAAAATAGCTTGGATTGACTGCTCAGCCTACCACTGGCCAAATCAGTGACCGAGCCATCTCCTTTTTGGCGCACCTTAAGCCACAGATCTTTCTGGTAGACCACTCCCCTTTCCTGCTAAGCCATTCCCATTGTTTAAAACAATAAATGTGCGAAGTATGTATACCAGGTTCTTGGTACAAAATGTCCCAAATTCTGGCGCATTTTAATTTGTGAGTCTCCCCCAATGTGTATATACAGTATAATGGGCCAAATTTAGCACGACTGGCTTTTGCCACGCCATTCTTTGGAGGAAGTTATTAACCTGCAGGAAAATCAGCTTCAAAGCCTTCTCCAAAAAACTCAATGTGAACCTACCCTTACTGTGAAAAAATGCAGCATATATGAAGAGTCCTGTTAATCAAGCCAAGCCAAGTGGGGACAAAGCAGAAGGAGAACTGCTTTTTTATGGTGTTTTTCAGGCTTTTTTGTAAACAGTAGCTCAGTAGTGTTTTCTTCATGGCATTATCCCCTATGGAAAAGGTAATGTGAAAAAGCTTGCAAAAAGTCAAGAGAAAAAAGAAAAACACCAACTAATTAACAAACTCCACTAGCAAAAAGGCTTGTGTGTCCTGTCTGAGGGCAGCACAAAGTGGTGCTGTGTGTATCAGGAATGCTCCACTTCATGAGCTGCCAGCTCCCACACCCTCCTGACTGATTGATTGCCTTCAGTCTATGCACAGTAAGGCCTCGTCCACATTTCCGTTTTTCACTGACGTGTGCTGTCAGCATTTTTCACGGACAGCACACGTACCCATTGATTTAAATGTATCTGTTCACATTTCAGCATTTTTCTATTGACCGTGGGTCAGTAAAAAAATCACGGGGACATGCACTACTTTGATCCGTGATGCGGACCAAGCACGCCCATTGAAGTCTATGGGTCCGTGAAAATCACTGACACACATCCGTGTTGTGTCCGTGGTGCGTCCGTTTTTCACTGATGACTAATAGGAGATTCTTTGGAAATCAATTTTCAGCTGAGCAACGTCAGTGAAATACGGATGCCACACGGACCGTAAAATACGGAACCACGGATCATCCACGGATCCGTCACGGAAAGAATCACGGAATACACATGTCCGTGATTTTCGCGGACGCGAAATAATACTGAAATGTGGACAAGGCCTAAGGCCTTATTCACATGTCAGTGTTTTGGTCAGTGATTGTGAGCCAAAACCAGGCATGAAGCCTACACACAGAACAGGCATAAGGGAAAGATCTGCACCTGTTCTGTGTTTAGAGACACTCCTGCTTTTGGCTCAAAATCACTGATGGAAATCACTGACCAAAACACTGACATGTGACCGAGGCTTAAAGGAGTTACCCCCTGTACCTCACATGGATCCAGAAATATCCTCATTCATTGCTCTGCTAGATTTATATCAAGCTGAAAGCTCAAGGGGAGTGTCTTTTCTGCTGCAGCTAAGGAGGCGTGTCCCAGCTCTCCCTATCACAGCTCAGGGGGCATGTCCCAGCTCTCCCTATCACAGCTCAGGAGGCAGTTGTAGGATGAAACTGAGCATATGCGGCCATCTCAGTGAGCAGGACAAATAAATAAGAAAAATAACAAATTGTAGGTGGCGCTATAAGGTTACATTTTATTGAATAGCTCAGTGGATATGGTAATTACATGTAATTACAAAAGTATTCAGATCCAGGTGCTGGTTTGAAAAATGTGGAATATTTTTTGTGGGATAACCCCTTTAATAGAGACAATGCTGTCAATCAGCAGTGGGAGGGAGGGCATGGTTCACTGCACTAAGCCTGTGTCTAAGGCTAGTTTCACACGAACGTTGTGTTTTGCGGTCCGCAAATTGCGGATCCGCAAAAAAAACGGATGTTGTCTGTATGGCATCCGTTTTTTTTGCGGATCCATTGTAACAATGCCTATCCTTGTCCGCAAAATGGACAAGAATAGGACATGTTCTATTTTTTTTTGCGGGCTACGGAATGGACATACGGATGCGGACAGCACACAGTGTGCTGTCAGTATTTTTTGCAGACCCATAGAAATGAATGAGTCCGCATCCTATCCGCAAAAAATGCAGATTGGAGCCCACAAAAAATACTGTCGTGTGAAAGAGGCCTAAAACACATAATAAATTTGGCACACACTAAGTACTTATTTATTGGCAAATTTTGGCAGACATCTGGTGAATATGGTTATTAAATCGCCCCCCCGACCCCCACCTTCAAAAGTTGCAGTGTCACTCCAGTAAAACACTGTAATAAGTTCACTACCCTGTTCCCTATACGCAATGGAACGAGACAGGGATGTCCCCTTTCACCTCTGATCTTCATTCTCAGCCTGAAACCATTACTAGGCCATATACGAAATAACTCGGATATTACAGGAGCCCGGATTCAGGGAATCACACACAAAGTAGCTGCATATGCAGACGACCTACTGTATTTTCTCCCTAACCCCCGTATCTCACTGCCAAACCTCATGAAAGAGCTCAAAACCCACTCTTTGCTATCCAACATTAAAATAAACTTCCAAAAGTCAGAAGCAATGAATGTCACTCTCCCACTGGACCTAGCCTCTGAACTGGCAGACAATTTCCCGTTTAAGTGGACGAAATCTTCACTAAAATACCTAGGGATTCATCTGACACCGACAATATCTACGGTAATCTCTATTCGGCAAACTATCCTACTCTCCTAAAGACCATACAATCCGACTTGGACCGTTGGAACAAGGGTTTCTTTACTTGGTTTGGCAGGATCGCCATCTTCAAAATGAACATGGAGGCACATTTCACCTTAATTAAACTAACTTAAAGGGGTTCTGCAGTTTTTTTAAAACTGATGATCTATCCTCTGGATAGATCATCAGCATCTGACCGGCGGGGGTCTGACATCCGGGGCCCCCGCCGATCAGCTGTTTGAGAAGGCAGCGGCGCTGCCGGAGCGCCGAGGCCTTCTCTGTGTTTACCGCAGGCCCAGTGACGTCACGACTAGTAGAACTGGCATGGGCGGGGCTAAGCTCTGTTCACATGAATGAAGTTTAGCCCCGCCCAGGCCAGTGATAGGGCCTGTGGTAAACACAGAGAAGGCCGCGGCGCTCCTGCATGCCGCTGCCTTTTCAAACTGCTGATCGGCGGGGGCCCCAGGTTGCGGACCCCCGCCGATCAGATGCTGATAATGTATCCAGAGGATAGATCATCAGTTTTTTAAAACTGTAGAAACCCTTTAACATAATTTGGATAAAAATGGCCACAATGCTTTTATTATGGGTTACCACAATAGATTAAATCCAAATAAATCTCACAAATAAAATTAAGATAATTTAATCCAATTGAAATAAATAATTAATTAAATAAACCGATAACCATTTATTCTACTGAAAACTACATCCACCCAGATGCAGTGAGCGATTCTGCCCCACTAATAAAGCAAAGCGACAAAGTTAAAAAATTGAGAGAGGGAGGGCGATGCTCCTCTTCTTTCTTCAATCTGGCCACGATCCACAGCTGCACCTGAAATATAACGCAAACAGCTTCCCGCCACAAAGCTCATCGACAAATCCCTGAGCTGGATTTCTCCCCTAGCAACCGCCAGGAGCCAATCAGTGACGACCTTCACCAGCTCAGGTAACTACCTTAGAACTGGAAAAAAAACGGTTACCTCAGCCCTCAGAAAATTCTAGTTAATCTTGTGAAAGATAAAAAAGGCGGTGGGGGGGGGGGATGAAAGAACAGGGAAAAAACCTAATATCTAATAAAATGGTGATTGTGCCCCCATGTGTCCCCCAAGCTAAACGCTCTGGGGGTCTGTCCATTCTCCCCAGGATTTTATACTTCTTACAGGCTCTACCAATACATATCCCAAGAATGTTTTTCCACACTTTATTGTCCACTCTTACTCGTTTCATTTGGGCAGGGAAAACCCCATGCATAGCCCGTTCCATCTTATTTAGACCCAAATTTTGAGGAGGCCTGGGCCTCCCTGACTTTCTAACCTATCACCGAGCCACACATTTATTGAGGGTAGTGGACTGGTGTCGACATCAATCAAATAAGCAATGGGTAGGGTTAGAGTAATCCTTTCTCACTACCCCTTTATCTGCTACACCTTGGCTAGGTTCCTTTATACCTCTGACAGCTCGTTCACACCCTACCATAGGTCCAACGTTCCGGGCAATAGGAAAGATCTTTGAACTTACAGATATATCCCCGTCCCCTTCAACCATGTTCCCTATTTTGGGGAGCAAATAAGTTCAGAGCTCATCATTTTATTACATCCAACTCTTGGCTCTCTTTGCAAGCTATTAATGACTAGAGATAAGCGAGTAGTGAAATATTCGAAAGTTCGAAATTCGATTCGAATAGACCGCGAAATTCGACTATTCAACCGACTATCGAATCCCATTATAGTCTATGGGAAAAAAATGCTCGCCAGTTGGAAATCTCAATTCGACCACTTGGAGGTCACCAAGTCCACCCTGAAACCTCAGAAAAGGATGCCAACACTGCTGGAATGCAACTGGGACAGCAGGGGAAGCATGTCTGGGTGCATATAACGCGCCCAAGTCGCACTATTACGCCACTATCACAGCCTCTCAACAATACACTCCAAAGACAATATAACCTCTCTGTAAAGTGAGACCATACAAGGAAACCTTCTTTCCTCTACATTGCCATGGACCCCAAGCCAAACTAGACAAAAAAGAAGATAAAATTCTGCACCCCTTAAAATCACGTTGCCTATGACAACCACAGATGGCATAGGCAAAGGGGAAAGCAAATAGACCCCACCCCTAATTGTCATTGTGTGTGTGTGTGTGAGATGTGGTCAGACATGTCTTCTTTAAAATGTAAAAACAACTCAAACACATGCAGAAGCCTTAAAATGCCCAAATTGTTGGCGCTTGAGATGTCAGTGACCCGACCTGGCCCAGTGTCATGTCTAGCAGGTAAAGCAGTGGGGATGTTGAGGGATGCGTAGGACCGCAAAAGGCAGGAAGAGGCCGTGGGCTGGCCAGAGGCTCATGGAAAATTTTGTGGAGGCCCAAGAGGTGAGACCTTGATAAAATTTTGTGGAGGCCCAAGAGGTGAGACCTGTTAAAAATTTTGTGGAGGCCCAAGAGGTGAGACCTTGATAAAATTTTGTGGAGGCCCAAGAGGTGAGACCTGTTAAAAATTTTGTGGTGTGATCAGACGGTGTGTATGAACACCAGGTATGAGAAATTACTTTGCAAGAGAACGCACAGTACAGTTGCCAATTATAAGGCCTATATATTGTATATTTCAAGGTACACAGCCGTGTACTAAGTGATCAGACGGTGTGTATGAACACCAGGTATGAGAAATTACTTTGCAAGAGAACGCACAGTACAGTTGGCAATTATAAGGCCTATATATTGTATATTTCAAGGTACACAGCCGTGTACTAAGTGATCAGACGGTGTGTATGAACACCAGGTATGAGAAATTACTTTGCAAGAGAACGCACAGTACAGTTGCCAATTATAAGGCCTATATATTGTATATTTCAAGGTACACAGCCGTGTACTAAGTGATCAGACGGTGTGTATGAACACCAGGTATGAGAAATTACTTTGCAAGAGAACGCACAGTACAGTTGGCAATTATAAGGCCTATATATTGTATATTTCAAGGTACACAGCCGTGTACTAAGTGATCAGACGGTGTGTATGAACACCAGGTATGAGAAATTACTTTGCAAGAGAACGCACAGTACAGTTGGCAATTATAAGGCCTATATATTGTATATTTCAAGGTACACAGCCGTGTACTAAGTGATCAGACGGTGTGTATGAACACCAGGTATGAGAAATTACTTTGCAAGAGAACGCACAGTACAGTTGGCAATTATAAGGCCTATATATTGTATATTTCAAGGTACACAGCCGTGTACTAAGTGATCAGACGGTGTGTATGAACACCAGGTATGAGAAATTACTTTGCAAGAGAACGCACAGTACAGTTGGCAATTATAAGGCCTATATATTGTATATTTCAAGGTACACAGCCGTGTACTAAGTGATCAGACGGTGTGTATGAACACCAGGTATGAGAAATTACTTTGCAAGAGAACGCACAGTACAGTTGGCAATTATAAGGCCTATATATTGTATATTTCAAGGTACACAGCCGTGTACTAAGTGATCAGACGGTGTGTATGAACACCAGGTATGAGAAATTACTTTGCAAGAGAACGCACAGTACAGTTGCCAATTATAAGGCCTATATATTGTATATTTCAAGGTACACAGCCGTGTACTAAGTGATCAGACGGTGTGTATGAACACCAGGTTTGAGAAATTACTTTGCAAGAGAACGCACAGTACAGTTGCCAATTGAAAGGCCTATATATTGTATATTTCAAGGTACACACCAGTAGTGCCAAATATAGTTTGGTATGTAGCAGAGCACCTAATACACCACTAATGCCTCTCTCTGTCCCTACTCCAGCAGCTATCCCTGAATACGGCAGCCGTTCTCTGTAAAGTGTATCTTGTAGTAAAGCTATCACTGTACTGCACTATAGTAGCCCTGATAAGGGCTTTTAATCACGCTCCTGCCTGTCCAACAGCTAAAACCTGTCTCTCCCTTCTCCAGCCTCTGTCCCTGACTAAGTTCACGCAGCATATGCGAACGAGCAGGAAGAGCTGAGTTTTTAATATTCGAGGTCACATGGTTTTTCCAGCCAATGCATGTAGACGCCGTTTTCGCGCTGCCAGCGTGCTCAGCGTGCCTGTCATACATGGTGATTGGTGGAAAAAGAGCGCCAGGGAAGGTGGGAGGGGAAACGAATTCTAAGTGCGCCATCGCCGTTATACTCGAAAGAAATCGAGCACGCCGAATATCGTAGTATTCGATCGAATACCAGCTCGATCGAACACTACTCGCTCATCTCTATTAATGACATCTCGGAACCTGCGCACCTATCACCATGGCAATCGCATCAACTTCAGCATTTTCTGACATCCTTACCTTCTGCAACCTCGTACACTCGAGGAAAGACCGAGTTTGAACAACTTTGTGATGCAAGAGTAGTGATCAGACATGCCCTATCTCGATTGTATAACATACTTATCTCCCCAACTAACCAGACCTCTCCTACATACATACTCAATTGGGAGGGACACTTGGGCCTCACCTTCACTAAGGAACAAAAAGAGCGTATATTTACCCTAACTCACAAAACATCCATAGCCAGCAACATACAAGAGATGGGATTTAAGATCCTTTCCAGGTGGTACATGGTTCCCTCTAAGCTCCAGTCTCTCCTCCCCACGGTTTCTCCAGTTTTCTGGTGATGTGGGAGGGATAGAGGCACAATTCTGCATATTTTTTGGGAGTGTCCCGTGCTGGCTGGCTTGTGGCAGAAGGTATGGCGCATCACTTCCAAATTTAGCTCTTATACCCTTCCAAAAACTCCAGCTTTCTTTCTGCTTCACCATTGTGATATCCCTTTGTCTACATACAAGAGATCAGTGATACAAGATATGGTTAATACAGCGAAAGCATGTATCCCTTGCACGTGGAAACAGACTTCCGCACCTTCGATTGCAATGTGGATCCATAAACTCCAGGAGGTGATGAGAATGGAGGAACTGACCGCATCTCTGCGACGCACAGATGCTAAGTTTCATAAAACTTGGCAACACTGGATCTTGTTTCAGGACTCTAGTGAATTTAAAGTTCTGATGACGCAAAACTGGAACGTCGAAACCGAAAGTGACATCTGGGTAAACATCGCAGTGTAATATTAACCCCTTCAACCCCGGGCCTGTTTTCACCTTCCTGCCCAGGCCATTTTTTGCAAATCTGACGTGTCACTTTATTTGGTAATAACTTTGGAACGCTTTTACTTATCCAGGCCATTCTGAGATTGTTTTCTTGACACATATTGCGCTTCACGACAGTAGTAAATTTGTGGCAAAATATTTCATTTTTATTTATAAAAAAGATTTCAAATTTCAATTTCTCTACTTTCAAAATACATAGTAATACCTCCAAAAATATTTATTATTTTACATTCCCCATAAGTCTACTTTATGTTGGCATCATTTTATAAATGTCATTTTACTTTTTTAGGACAATTAGAAAATTTCCACAACCATTTTTTTAAGCACCAATTCAGATATAAAGTGATTTTGAGGGGCTTACGTAATGAAAACCACCCATAAATGACCCTATTTTAGAAACTACACCCCTCAAATTATAAAAAACTGATGTTACAAACTTTGTTAACCCTTGAGGTATTCCACAAGAATTAAAGGAAAATGGAGGTGAAATTTCAAAATTTCACTTTTTTGGCAGATTATTCATGTTAATAATTTTTTTTCTTGCAACACAGCAAGGGTTAACAGCAAACTAAACCTCAATATACATTGCTCTAATTCTGCAGTTTACAGAAATACCCCATATGTGGTGGTAAACGTCTCTATGGGTTTGTGGCAGTGGTCAGAAGGAAAGAAGCGCCATACGAATTTTGGAGGCAGATTTTGCTAGAATGGTTTTTAGGCACCATTTTGTAATTGAGAGACCCTGACGTACCCCTACAGTGGAAACCCTCAAAAAGTGATCCCATTTTGGAAACTACCACCTTTAAAGAAAATATTAAGGGGGGTACTGACCACTTTGACCCCCTAAGCGTTTTACGGAATTTGGAAACACTTGGCTGTGAAAATGAAAAGTTTCATTTCTTACAACAAAATTTTTAATTTTCACAAGGGGTAATAGGATAAAAGCACCCCATAATTTGTTCCCCATTTTCTCCTGAATACAACACCCCATATGTGGTGGTAAACTGCTGTGGGGGCACATGGCAGGACTCAGAACAGAAGGAGCGCCATATGGATTTTGCAGCACAGATTTTGATGGATTGGTTTGCAGGAGCCATTGATTTTTATTTTTTTGAGTTATTGTCTTATGTGGGGGCTCATCTTTTGCGGGATGAGGTGACGTTTTGATTGGTACCATTTTGGGGTACATAAGACTTTTTGATTGCTTGCTATTACACTTATTGTGATAGCTATTTTGACATCATGTGATATTTTTATACTGCAGGTTGTTACGGACGCCGGCGATACCCAATATGTCTAGCATTTTCATTTTTGTTAAAGTTTACACATTAGCTGCATTTTTTAACAGAATTAAATCTTGTTTTTGTTTTTGATTGGTACCATTTTTGGGTACATATGCTTTTTTGATCGCCTGCTATTACACCTTTTGTGAGGCAAGAGGAAAAAAATGGCTATTTTGGCATAGTTTTTAAAAAAAATCTTTTTACAGCATTCACCTGGGGGGCCATCTCATGTAATATTTTTTATAGAGCAGGTTGTTACGGACGCGGCGATACCCAATATGTCTAACATTTTTATTTTTGGAAAGTTTTACACATTGCATTTTTGAACAAAAAAAAAACATTTTTTTGTGTTGCCATTTTCTGAGAGCCATATTTTTTTATTTTTCGGGCGATTGTCTTAGGTAGGGTCTCATTTCTTGTGGGACAAGATGACGGTTTGATTGGTACCATTTTGGGGTACATACGCTTTTTTGATCGCCTGCTATTACACTTTTTGTAAGGGAAGGTGACCAAAAAATGGCTGTTTTGGCGCAGTTTTTTTTTTTCTTTTACTGCGTTCACCTGGTGGGGTGGATCATGTGATTTTTTTCCCCCTATTTTTTACTATTTCTTTCCCTATTTTTTACAATTTTTTTTACCTTATTTTGTGAAAATGACGCTTTTTTTTAACCTGAAACTTTTTTTGTAAAACATTATTTTTTTTCACTTTTTTTCACACTTTTTTAACTTTTGGGGGTCTGATCCCCTTTACAATGCATTACAATACTTCTGTATTGTAATGCATTGGCTGTAAGTGATTAATCAATGTAATACACTTACAGCCTCCTGCCTGTGAGATCCAGGGGGCTGGATCTCACAGGCTTCCGTAGGTAGCAGCCGGATGCCTTCCTATCTAAGCCATCGGGTCCCCGTCACAGCAGCACGGGGACCCTATGGACACCCCTTCCCACCGCCCGCATCGAAAGGGTTAATGCATCGGCATCGGTGTTTTCACCGATGCCAATGCATACAGCAGGGGTCTGGCTACCGGGCTATCGGGCAGGCGCAGCTCCTGCACTCCCCCGATCAGCTTGCCGTAGTACTACGGCGCTGGTCGGGAAGAGGTTAAATTATTTATTTATTTATTTATGTAATTTTTTTCTTCTTCCTCCCCCTCTTATCCTCCTCTCTATCTCTCCTTCTCTTCCTCTATTCTTCATCCTCTTGCTCCACCCCCTCAAACATGGCCAGTATGACTTAATTAAGTTCGATGATTGTTCTTACCATTGACATCTATAACTATAGATAGCTTTGAGTTTGGATTATCCATTTTACTATAAGTTTTATAGGATAATTGCACTCTTAAACTTATCTGCTACACCTAGTTCTTATAATATGCAATAACTGTCCTACATAGGTTATGCTACTTTCTATCTATTATGTCGATGCCTATATGTTTTTCTTCCAAACTAAGATGTAACATCTCTCCTGTTTAAGAATCTTATGGACTTTTTGGAGGTTTAACGAAACATATTATCATTTTATTGAACTGACAGTGTATTAGGATGACAATGTTTATATGTTGGGCTGCGTCCCGTCATTTTCTTTTCCCTATTGTTGTAAAATATTGAAAATCCTAAATAAAGAATTAAAAAAAAAAACACTGCAGTAGTTTTTCTAGATAACAATGTTAGGGTGCTGCCATACATCACAACGGTGCTGCATTTTTGATGCGGCAACAACATACCTGCGTTTTTTCCAGTTAATCAAACACAGTAAGGGCTCATGCACACGAACGTATTTCTTTCCGTATCCGTATCGGTTTTTTTTGCGGACTGTATTCGGAACCATTCATTTCAATGGGTCCGCAAAAAAAAGGAAGGTATTCCGTGTGCATTCCGTTTCCGTATGTCCGTATTTCCGTTCCGCAAAAAAATAGAACATGTCCTATTATTGTCTGCATTACGGACAAGAATAGTACTGCTCTATTAGGGGCCAGCTGTTCAGCAAAATACGGAATGCACACGGATGTCATCCGTATTTTTTGCGTATCTGTTTTTGCGGATCCGTTTTTTCATACGGTCGTGTGCATGAGGCCTAAACCTGTTTACCGTTTATTTTCCTTTGCTGGAAGAAAACACAGCATAAGGCCTCATTCCCCTAATTGAACAGTACTATCCTTGTCCGTAATGCGGACAATAATAGGGCATGTTCTATTTTTTTGCGGAACAGAAATACAGACATACGGAAACTGAATGCACACGGAGTACCTTTCGTTTTTTTTGCGGACCCATTGAAATGAATGGTTCCGCATATGATCCGCAAAAAGAAAAAATGGAACGGACAAGGAAAGAAAGTACGTTCGTGTGCATGAGCCCTAAGGCTTCATTCACACGACCATATTTTGTTTCCGTGTCCGTTCTGTTTTTTTTGCGGACCGTATGCAGAACCATTGATTTCAATGGGTCCGAAAAAAAAAAAACGGAAGGTACTCCGTGTGCATTCCATTTCCGTATGTCCGTATTTTCGTTCAAAAAAGAACATGTCCTATTCTTGTCCGTTTTGCTGACAAGGATATCGGCATCCGTTTTTTTGCGGATCCGCAATTTGCGGACCGCAAAACACATACGGATGTGTGAATGAAGCCTAAGGCTGGTATGTTTTTGCAAAAAACCACGTTTGCAAAAACCACATGTGAGTTGCTGAAGGTTCCCAGGCCTGCCATGAGGAGGGTATCTGAATCCCATTCACACTAAGGGCGCATTCACATAGGCATGTGAATGGGTCCGCCTCTATTCCGCAATATTGCGGAATAGATGCGGCCCCATTCACTTCAAGGAGAGCGGGCAGCCACGGCATGGAGCCGCCTCCGTGCCGTGGCTCCACACAAAAAAATAGAACATGTCCTATTCTTCTCCGCAACAGCGGACAAGGATAGGCATTTTGAACGGGGCGGAACACACGCCAAATTGTGGAACACACGCCAGGCGGCACCGATAGTGTTGCGGTTCAGCATTTTTACGGACCCGCAATACTACGGTCGTCTGAATGCAGCCTAAGGCTACTAGAATATGGAAAGGAAAAATAAAAAGTGCAAAAATAAAAATAGACTCACTCCGTCCATGAAGAGGTTGTCCAAGATATGTAAAAAAGATAAATAAACAAATAAGCACTGTAAATCTGATGGTCAGCAATATATACGTAAGCTAAGCAAGTTTTAGGCAAAAAAAAAAATATATATATTTACTCATGTACCTAGTTCTCTTCTGGTCCTTTGCTGACATGCAGTTGCAGAGCTGTGGGGGTGTGTAACAACAATCTTTGAGGTTTTCCACATGAATATTTGTGGGTGTCAACAAAGACTGCCTTTCCCCTCCCCCTGCTCTTCAAAGCGAGTGAATAAAAGTGCTGCCCTGCCTGCTGGAATACTCATGTTGTATGTGTCTCAGCTATACAGTACAGTGATACACACAGGATCTGCAGCAACCGGGCCCGCTGGGGCAAGGACATGTGTAAGGACATGTCACAGTGTCTATGGTGCCGGTGGTTACTACTCAAGGATAGGAAGACCTTGACTCCCTGGGCCGGCGTACAGTTGTGTGGAAGAGAGACACCAATCTCTTTGGGGCACTCTCTGGTCCTCAGGCCTCTGCCAGGTGGTAAGGCGAAGTGCCCTTGGTGGTTTGGTATTAAGGTGTCGGTCGGCAGGGTCCTGGTAAACTTTTGTGATGCAGCGTCCTTATGACGCAATGTAGAATTGAGGCAAATAAAGAGGAGGCAAATCTTATAAAAAATAAGAAAACTTTACTTTTGTCTTGTGAGAGTTTCCTTCCTCAATTATAGTTTACAAATCAGTCCTCTTTACAATAGATGTTAATAATGATGCTGCAGGATTCCTTATTAAGGCTGGTTTAGTTCCAGTAAGCAATTACTCAATATTCCTGTAATAACTTTTCCTTTCCACCTATCCCAGTTCTGGCTCTGGATAAAACTTTAGTATTGTAGAACAGCAATCCCACATGGCGGCATCCCTGTATAGCAGGCATTAATACATGTCCATTCTTTGTCTTGGGTGCTTGATATATAAAGGTATATTAGCCCACACTTCCTGGAGGGTTCAAAGTGGGTGCAAATACGACTTGGTACCTATAGTCATATAGTCCGTGTTTAGGTGCCTGAGGCTATCCCTAATCACTAGTGTCAGCAAAGTCCAATAAACCATAGAAAGGCATTTAGCTTTGCTAGTCTCCTCTTTATCCGGCTTATAGCACAGCTTCTGGTGGCTTAGTGTGGCCAGTGCCAAAAGTAGGTCTGACTTGGCCAGGGTCAGGATGGAAGGTCCTGCACTACTCCTCCTGCGCTTAGCTTGTCTGTTCTTTTCCTTTACTGCCTGAGGACTGACTCTCACTTCCTACTCTCTGGTTCTAACCTGTTGCTGAAGTATATATATATAAAGCAACACCACCACCTAGTGGTGTAAAAATAAATAGAAGCTACTCAGCCAAAATAGGTTCTTGCAGCATATGGTGATAAATAGCACAGGGATACAATTGACATGGCTAGCATACATAAACAGTTTGCTGTGTCCCTTTCACACAATATGTGGAACACTGCAGATCTTCCCCCTACCTGTTCTTGTGCAATGCTCTGCAGACACTTCCTCACAGCCAGCAGAAGAGTACCGAGGAGAGACTTCCTCCAGTCTTTGTCAGTTCTGTCTTTGTAGGAGTGAGGGGTGAGGGAGGATCCTGTGCACAGCATTTGTCTGGAGAAGAGACATCCTTGCAGCTGCTTAGTACGCGAGGCAGACTAAACAAAAATCACAGAAAAAAAGATAAGAAACAAAGATAAAAACATCCTGCAAGATATGATAAATAAATATGCGAATGTCAATGGCTACATTTATGAAAAAAATCACAGAAAAAAAAATAATGCACTAACAAAACGCAAGCATTATGGACTAAGCCGTCATTCTGGTATGATAAAATCTGAGACTCTCAGCCAATATATTTTAATCAAAACACACCTGTGCCCATCTACCCCCGCCAAAGTGGTATCAGGTCAGGCAGGTGCATCGCTAAACCTACCTATGCTGTTGGGCATCTATGTTCAGGAGGGCAGATCCTGCACATATAGTGTTCTGCTCCTAGTCACCTCTGCGTGCATCCATTAACCAATAAGAAGAGCATGCACACCTATATGTACCACCTAGTCAAAGCGGTCTGTTTCATATGAAGGGTAAAAGTGCACTGGAATGCTACTAATAATGCACTAACAAAATGCAAGCAATATATATAGACTAAGCCCTCATTCTGATATAATAAAATCTGAGACTCATATTATTATTTTTTTTCTGTTATCTAGACAGGAGAGGAGTGTGAGCAGGGGAACGCTCAGGCGTGCCTATGCCAGCCAGATCACCCTAAGCTCTGCTGGCCATGAAGAAAGATGTCTGGAAGCCATAGGGGCCAGAGGAATTGTTCTTTGGCCACCATAAGAGAAATCAGCAAGAGGAAGAGTTCTTCGGCTGAAAAGAAGTTGTTTAGTGAGTGTCAGGAGGCAAATGACAGTCGACGGCACCCTGTCCAAGGATACCAGAGCAGATCAGAAGTATAGAAACCAGACTAAGGGTGCATTCATATGACCGTATAAATGGATCCACATCCATTCCACAAATGTGGACCCATTCATTTTTTATTTTCAGTACCTGAGGCAGAGCCTCCAACCCTCTGGAGTCTGTGCTGCTGATGGTAGAATGGGTGAAATAGGTTGTCTGACTTCAGCAAATGGCATTTATCGTGTAGAAAAAGTTAATACAATGTATTGTGATTGTCCATATTGCTTTCTTTGCTGGCTTGATTCATTTTTCCATCAAATTATACACTGCTTGTATCCATGGTTATGACCACCCTGTAATTCATCAAGTTTGCACACTATAGCTATAGGAAAAAGCATCGGCCTGTGTTTTCCTATAATATGCAAACACGGCCACTGCTGCTGCATTACAAGGTGGTCGTCACCATGGAAATGAGCAGTGTGTAATGTGATGGAAAAATGAATCCAGCCAGCAAAGGAGACAATATGGACAATAACAATATCTTATTAAGTGGCTTGAAAAATCCAATGGGGAGACACAGGGCAGACAGCTCAGCCACAAGGTTAGGCAGTGCAGGTCAGTGCTTATCACTCCACCCAGCACATTCTTCACAGTGAGCGTCATCAGAGCAGGGAGAGAAGCTGACATCATAGGACATGTGACGCTCATCTAACTTAGGACAACAGGGCCACTGTAGAAGAAGTAAGTGAATTGAAAACCCCTTACATTTTCTTAGAAACATACAAAGAACAAAAAATAACGTGGACAACCCCTTTAAGGGAACTATGTACATCAAGACAGTTAAAATTAATTATAACCCCAGCCTTATCTAGGACAAACCCCAAAACTTAATCAGATGCCATGAAACGTATTCAGATCGTGAAACTCATCCTGACCCAAAACCTTACATTTAATTCAGATGCCCAGTTCCCTTAAATTAATAATTTGGATCACAGACTCCTAAAATTAATTCAAAATCTAGACCAGACCCTTCAAATTATTTTTCATCCCAGGCCAGACCTCTCAGATTTTTTGAAAATTTAAATAATCTTTATATAATACAAAAAATAAATTAAAGATATAAAATATCCTTGAACACCTGACACTGCCCAACCCCCTTCCAAGTAGCTCCAGACATGACAGAAGAGAAGAGGGAAAAGAAAGGACACTCAAAAAATTTTAAAAAAAGGATAAGACCTATAACCATTGATCCCAGATCTTATAAAATCTCCCTAGTTGATTTGTAGCAGTAAAAAGGATTCTTTCATGTTCAGCAGTCTTTTTAACTGTATTCAACCAGTTCTCCTTTGATGGAACCGATTCCAAAGGCCAAATCCTAAGCATTGCTAGCCGAGCTAAAAACAGACACCTTATCAGAGAGAGAGCTCTTAAGTTCTGGTTTCATATTAAGCATACAAGTATCACCTAAAATCCCACATTTCCGGAAAGCTGCATTCCACAATTCCAAATAATGTGTGAGAAATGTGGCCCTTTCCCAACATCTTTACATTTAAAAAAGTGGTATATAATGTAATTTGTGAATAATATTAAATTGAACCATACAATAATTTGAATTTTTTTATACAATTATACCATTTTTTACAATCACAGCCCGATGGCCTCATTTGTCCCAAGTATATCTTCCCATTTTTTCTACTACTAACTTGAAAAAATGCTTCTTTTGTCAGATACCTGTAAATTTTTTAGACTGCTTTTTTACATTTTAATGCACTAAATCTTTAATTTCCAATAAAACTAAAACAAAACACGATTTCCACCAGTTCCCAATAAGCTTGCAAAACCTAGAAATATCTGAAAAGAGAACTGTTTTCCAACCCAAAACATTAAATGAAACAACACCATCCTTGTGAAACAATCTCTTTCCACAACCGAAATTCAACATTAAAATTAATTTTTTTAAAAATTACAATTATAACAAATGGGAGCAAAGATAAAGAATCATCTTATTCCATTAAGTTTTCAAGGGGTTGAATCATCTCATACATTGGGGGCATATCAGTAGCATATGCCCCCAATGTCTGATAGCTGGGAGTCCCACCTCTGGTACAGGCAGCTGTCTCTAAAACAGAGCCCACAAATCGAAGGAGATCGGATGGCGCATGTGCGGCCGCCCTCCATTGATTTATAGGGGACTGCCGAAAAGGGCAGAGCAGTGCGTTTGGCTAATTTTGGAACTCCCATAGAAATGAAAGTGAAGAGCACTGCATAAGCGCGGCAACTGATCCATTAGCATCTATGAGGATGACTGAAATAGCCGAGCCAGCACTTTAGCACATCTATTTTCAGCAGTCCCATAGAAATGAATGGATGGCGGCCGCTTATACAGTCCGCTCTCCTTCACTTTGTGGGCTCCATTCTATAGATAGGTTCAGGTCCCAAAGGTGGAACTCGCACCTATCAGATATTGGTGGCATATTCTAGCTATGTGCAATCAATGTGTAAATTAAGACAACTCTGATTGGCGAGGGTCAGTCACCCTGCAACCCCACTAATGTGCTGTTCTACTGGCACTGACCATTGTGTGTCATGAACAATGCTGGTTACTGCATCACTGCTCCCATTCACTTCATCCAGATCAGAGCTGCAGAACAGCTGACTGGTGGGGGGTGGGAGGTGTTGGTTCCAGATATTGATGGCCTTTCCTGCCCTTGATGGCCATCAATATGCCGTAAAAGCACCCGAATACCGCTTTGGGTACCTTGGCTAATGCAAATTGCTTAAAGGGGTTGTCCGAGGTATGAAAAAAAATATATATAGCACTGTAAATATGATGGCCAGCAATATATAACTAGTTAAGCAAGTTTTCCGGCAAAAAAACCCCCATATAATATATAAATATATATTTCCCTGGTTCTCTTCTAGCCTTTGTTTACCTGCAGTAACAACAATCTCTGCCCCTCCCCCTGCTCTGCAAAGGGAGTGAATACAAGTGCTGAGTGACATGTCTGCCTGCTGGGATACTCAGCAGCATGTTGTATGTGTAGGACTACAAGTCCCAGCTGTACAATGACACTGCTGATACACACAGGATCTTTCCTACCTGTTCTTGTGCAATACTCTACAGACCTTCTCTAGTCTGTCAGCTCATGTGCCCAGCATTTGTCTCCTAATTGCCTGCAGCTGCTCAGTAAAGCCTTCAGCCCTGAGTCTGTGTTGGCTAAAGGGGTTAAAATCTTATCTGAAAGAATCCAGGGAGAGAGCAACAGCAGCTGGCAGTGCAGGGGGGCGTGGCAAGCACAGTGCCGTCTGGTGTACAGACTCCTATCTGATCTCTCAGGCTTGTGCACGAAACATCAGCAGAGAAGGGAGAGAAGCTGACATCACAGGTCATGTGACCCTCAGTGAAATCTGAGAAAGGGGCCACTGAAGTTAAAGTAAGTGCATTGAAAAAACATTACATTTGCCTAGTTAGAAACATACAAAGGACAAAAAAATAATTACTACTAATACTGCATGTGGCAACTGGCTTGTTTCAAGAAACTGAAAAATGTGCTCAAAGCAGCAACTTTCTTTCCACAAAAAATCACACCATCCAACTACAAATTGAATTTGGGATGCTTTAAGACAGTTTTATATTTTGCAAAGATAATCCACCATAAAGCATTTCTTGCAAGTACATGTTCTATGCATTCTCCGGTCCAGGCTTCACTGACAGATCAGCAGGACTAAGTGTCAGAGAGCAGAAGAGGACCCAGCACAGACGTGAACAGCGTAAGGAAGAGGATCTGTTCCAACACAGCAGCCACTTATGTGTTCCTGATCCCCTTGCAATCTTCAAATTAGTATCCCACCAAAAGTGGGCACATTGCAGCAAAGACCCTGTCCCTAGACAATGAACACACATCGAAATACTGCTCTGACACGAATGTACTTATTAGACAGGGTCAGAGCGATCAACAAGACTGCACTGCCTCATGGAAGAAATTACTGTAGACGCCTCTTTGGGAAACCACAGTCCTACCTCCAATAAAACCAGGGATCATACCTTATGTAATGGGTGGGACTGTAACATAAAAGTGACACTAGTGCAGTCATGGGGGCTGCATGATTGGAGTGTGTGTGTTTCTGCATACTGGCAATTGGTCCCCTTTAAACAGAACAATAAGCCTGACAACTTTAAATTATTTAATACCAGCAACACATTTAATAGTCACAGGAAACATGATTCGCTACAACAATTGAATATTTTAACGGGATCTGTTGTGGAGACAGACCTCTTTTAGGGTATCTATAGTTTCTGTAATAAAGGCAACAAAATAGGTATTATTAATGTTGCTCCCAGGGGTAAAGCCACAGGGCAACCCCAGCTTGAAACCAGAAACCAGATGCAATCAGTGCTGAACATAAGGAAGAGGAAGGAAGAGGAAGGGTCTCCGTGTTTCACATAAAAAAGGAAACTAGGGTTTGCTCAATGATCAAATGATCCAAGCCTGCTGTATTTAGGGTGGTTTCATACACAGCGTTTGTTTTTTTAAATACCACTGCAGTTTTTTTACACTGTTTTTTTTTTTTTTTTTTTTTTAACTAAAGCCCGAAGTAATTTTCCTCAGCAATGCAGGCACATATGAACATGGGACCAACACAGATGCCTTTGGCTGCCAAGTGCACATGTAACAGGTCAGCCAGTGTCATAGGTACAAAATTACGTCTCACTATGGGACTCTATTTCCCTATCTCTTGATTACTTACATAATACACTGCGGTACTCGGTATAGTAGTGTATTATGTCTGTCAAAGCCTAATAGGCAGACATACATCGCTGACCTGGGGGTGGTTTGTTAGGCTACTGACTGCCAGGGCAACTCATTGGTTCACTTCTGTGTTATAGCTGACACCCGCTGTTGATGGCATTGGCACATCTCCTTATCCCAAATCATCTTTGCATTGCACATTTAGGCTAAATGCACACGATCAGGACTGCATGCGGATTTTCTCCGCGGATTTGCGTGCGGAAAATCCGCACGGTAGGTCATGTACATTGTATTCTATGAGAATTTGAAATTCTCATGCACACAATGTGGATTTTTTCCATTTAGATTTTGACCCACAGTGTGGCTTTTAAAATCTGCAGCATGTCAATTTATGTTATTTTTCCCGTCCGGATTTTCTCCATTCCCTTCAATTGGGACAGTAAAATCTGCATGTGGAAAATCCGCACCAAATCTGCACCAAATCCGCATGCAAATCCACACCAATTGATACTGATTGACCACACAGATTCCCTTGCCAACACCTGCAGATTTCAGTGTGGATTGTCCTCTTATAAATCCTGAATTGTGCATTTACCCTTTGGGTGGGTTCTGGCATTCCGTTATAGGTTCCGTTTATAATGGAATATAACGGAATGGCAATACGGAATGTAAAATGGAAGCCTTTAAGAGGCATTCTGTTTTAATCCCTCATAATAGATGTCTATGGGCAAGCATAACGGATCCGTCTGGTTTCCGTTATGCAGGACAGAAAAAAAAAGTTCTGTCGACTTGCATTCTGTCTGGGCATTCCGTTATAAACGGAAGCTATAATAGAATGCCATAACGCTAGTGCGAACCCACCCTTAGGCTTCATTCACACGACCGTATGTATTTTGCAGTCCGCAAATTGTGGATCCGCAAAAAAAAACGGATGATGTTCCGTATGGCATCCGTGTTTCCGTTTTTCTTGCGGATCCATTGTAACAATGCCTATCCTTGTCAGCAAAACGGACAAGAATAGGACATGTTCTATCTTTTTTGCGGAACGGAAATACGGACATATGGAAACGGAATGCACACGGAGTACCTTCCGTTTTTTTTGCGGACCCATTGAAATGAATGGCTCCGCATACGGTCCGCAAAAAAAACGGAACGGACGCGGAAACAAAATACGGTCGTGTGAATGAAGCCTTAAGGCGCTATGTAGGAACTACATCCCACTAGGGCAGTAAATGTTCAATGTGTAAACAAAAAAGTAAACACATTGGGGCAAATTTGTGACTAATTTATCAAAGTGGTTGGCACTGGATGATAAATCTGGAGCATGTCTAGACTGTGTTAAAGCAGATATTTAAAAAGACCAGGATTTTATTCATGATCAAAAATATTACGCAGCTGATGCCAAAATGTTATATGCGATAATACCCAGAAATAGAATATGTGAGGGTAGGTGGGGAACCAGCAACCTCATGCGTATCCCTGTTAATACGGCTGCCTCAGGGTAGTACATTTCTAACATTTCATATCCATGCCAAGAAGGGACTTGGCAGATGTCCGCATTTGAATTGGCCCCATTGAATTGCGCTAATCCCCAGTTGGATCCTTGGCGTTCAAACTACAATTCACAGCAGAAATCCGAAGATCAGCCTCCGATATCTGCTGCGGATTCCACAAGAAATGCATATCAAAATTTTCCAGCGTGTATCTAAAACCGCACACACATACCCTTAGGATGATAGTAGTTTATTTATAAAGCGGTTAATATTAGAGTGGCAGCAGATATTTGCTGAGTTTCCAGGAAGTTATAGACACATTTGGAAACAGTGTCACTTTTTTTTTCCAATCACTATCTTTGATCCCTTTGGAATCATTTTAATTAGAGATGGCATACAGAAACTTGACAAGGAAGAAGTGTAATTAGAAACTTGGCTGGGAAATGGGAGCTGTTTGGGTGCGGGGGAAGTACGGCTGATAAATATGCATGCTGCTGTCATAGCATGCAAATTGAAAGCTCCCTAAAATAGTGTCTGGCTTTGATAATAATCAGCGGTTTCCTTAATGGAATATGTGATTTTATGGGCGCCCATTACAGCAGTAGTCTGAGATAGATTGATAGATAGACTGATAGAGCGTTATTCTTTCTTATTTATTTGCAAGGTGCTTTGTATTTGTCCTTCATATATGTTCAGTTTGTATTGTTGAGTTTTGTTCTGGCTTTTGTACTTTTTTTTCCCCTCAAATATTGTCCACATTTTTCAGAAGCTTCATTCAGATGGCTATAATGATATGCATTTTAGCATCCAAATTATAGCTACAAATGTGAAATATGTGCGGCTGTAATACAGACAATAAAATGAGGTTGTATTTTGCTATTTACTTATTATTAAACCTTTTTTTGTCAGTTAATTAATATGGGCAGACGCAGCAGTGACGTTAACAGAGGGGCATCTCCCATTCAGATCCCTCATCTATGCCAGAAAGCAGCGTGAAGAGCATCTCCCACCCTGAAGGGTCCAGCACCAGTTGGTACCATGCAATGCTTCATTTTCC
Source organism: Rhinella marina (assembly GCA_900303285.1). Lineage (NCBI taxonomy): Eukaryota > Metazoa > Chordata > Amphibia > Anura > Bufonidae > Rhinella > Rhinella marina. Next base: position 329,250 of record ONZH01001596.1, read on the forward strand.
CTGTTGGTACTGCAGGAGAATTGAATGTTTGCATCTGTTGCGATCAACCTATTGTCAAGGCACAAAAGAGGCTTATCCAAAGCGGACATACTCTTACTTTACACTACAAGACTTACAAAAATGTCTAGGTGATCTGTTTTTTGTTCTCCTAGATTCTGCATTTTTCACGGACAGCACACGTACCCATTGATTTAAATGTATCTGTTCACATTTCAGCATTTTTCTACCGAGCGTGGGTCAGTAAAAAAAATCACTGAGACATGCACTACTTTGATACGTGATGCGGACCAAACTGACATACATCCGTGTTTTGTCCGTGATGCGTCCGTTTTTCACTGATGACTAATAGGAGATTCTTTGGAAATTATTTTTCAGCTGAGCAACGTCAGTGAATTACAGATGCCACTCGGATGGTAAAAATGGACACACGGACCAACCACGGATCCTTCACGGACAGCTTCACGGATGAAACACGTACGCTTTTTTTCACGGATGTGTCACTGACACAGAAATGTGGACGAGGCCTTAGACACTGGAGCAGAGCAGTTCTACGTAAAATTCAGATATCACAGAGAGTTATCACTGTGTTATCTTTCGTGTTACATAGGACTCCAGGTAACCTACTACATTATCTGTACTCAGAGAGTTACTACTGTGTTATCTGTGGTGTTACATAGGACTGCAGGTTACCTATTACATTATCTGTACTCAGAGAGTTACTACTGCGTTATCTGTGGTCTTACATAGAACTGCAGGTGACATCTACTACAAACCACATTTTCTGTACTCAGAGGTTACCTATTACATTATCTGTACTCAGCGAGTTATCACTGTGTTCTGTGTGGTGTTACATAGGTCTGCAGGTGACATATACTACAAACCACATTTTCTGTACTCAGAGAGTTATCTGTGGTGTTACATAGGACTGCAGGTTACCTATTACATTATCTGTACTCAGCGAGTTATCACTGTGTTCTGTGTGGTGTTACATAGGACTGTGGGTGACATATACTACTACACTGTAGTAGATGTAGTATAGATTGTAGTTGATGTTGGTGCAGTTCTATGGAGCCCAAACCATTCATATTATTAGGAATGGGGGGAAGCTAAGCAGACAAGTGTACCTGTACTGAAGTCCACTTTGAACGAGCTGCAGACCAGAGAGGGCAGGCCTGTCAGGCACATCACTTTGCCAGATATAGACGGTAGAAGGCAGGCAGCTTCGCTTAGCTTTCTCTCTCCGTGATATTGTGACATCATGCGCAGCCGGCTTTTTATAGCATATACTTTCTGCATTATGGTCTTTCAATAGATACCTTCATTGCTTTCCTCCAGTGGATAAACATCTGTCCATGGTAACGTGATGGACTCACCAGTGCAGGACAGATTCCAGTTTACATTGCAGTTATCAGACATGTATCCTATTAAATGACTTAAAGGGGTTTTCTGAGACTTTAATAGTGATGAAGTAATAATACTTCCGTAATAATACTTCTTTGAAATGCCTAATTCATTGCCTAGTAATGTGTTTCGTGGGGTAACCCCTTTGACAGTGAATTTCCTGGTGTCAGATTCCCTGTAAACATCCACAGGATATGCAATAAATGCCTGATAGGTGCGGGTCCCACCGCTGGCACCCATCCCTGCCGACTGAACAAGGGTCCCATGCCAAAACTCCCAAAGACATTAATGGAGAGGACAGAATACAAAAACAGGGGCTATTTCCATAACTTCCAGAACTTAGAGAGCCAGGTATGTGTGTGGCCACCTCTCCAATTAATCTCCCCTTGAATGCAGTAACCAGCAACTAATTCACCTTGTATTAAAAAAAAAAAAAAACACTGCACGCAACATTTTTTGTCCGGCCGATTTCCAGCATTCTATGGCGGAACAGCCTGAAGTCTAAAATATATAGGATCCGTATTCTGCATGCTGGAAAAGCAGGGCAGAGCTGATGCAAGTGGAAGGTGCAGATCCCTGTCAGAAGCACCACTGTACCTTCTGTGCTTTTGATGAAGGTTTAGGTACCTTTAAGAGACTGGTTGGGGAGTTGCATCAAACTGAACAGGAGCACCCACCAACTGGTAACATCCAGATGGACGTTTATTGTAGACTGCTGGCAATTCATAAACTTCTGGTAGGAATAATAGAGGACTGACACAACATAGAATCATATAATAGAAAGGAATAGGACCCCCATTCTTAGGATCAGTGGATTGGGAGTGCAGGGATGGCCAACCTGCGGCTCTCCAGCTGTTGCAAAACTACAACTCCCAGCATGCTGAAACTGCCTACAGCAATCAGCCTACAGCAGGGCATGGTGGGAATTGTAGTTTTACAACAGATGGAGAGGCACAGGTTGGCCATCCCTGTCCTAGTGGTTGAACACCCATGACTCAAATAGGAGATAACTTTTAAATTTGGCAAAACCCTTTAATAAATGTTCTCCCCCTATGGAACCAAGCTGTGCAAAATGTGGTTGGAATGTAAGAAGCAGATCCATTCTCTTCTTTGTGCTTCCTTATTGTGGGTAGTTGTGCATTGATTTCTTATTGGTGAATTTACACAGGTTGACAAAGATGCTTAATGTGGATATCGATTAATTGAGAGGTATGTCGCTATAAATACCTTTCACAGTCTGTATATTATCTTTGATGTCTGCTATATATATATTTGGGTATATGTAACAGCTTATTTAAATAAGTACTGTCCATTCAACATACTTTGCATGAAGCAATAGTACAAGCCAATATAAGGGTACGACCGCATGGCACGGTCGTGATCCAGTTAGGTTGCGGCCGTGCTGCGGTAAAGAACCGTGTGGCCAATTAGCCTGCAGCTGCCTTTCATTTAACTAATGAAGATCGCATTGTTAATGGCCGTGCGGAAACTTCAGTACCACGCGGCCATTAACAATGAAGACGGACTATATATATATATATATGTGTTTTTCAGCTGCGGGCTAATTGTCCACGCAGTTCAGCAGTTCTTGAACGCAGCATGGCTGCAACCAGACCAGATCACGACCATGCAGTGTGGTCGTACCCTAAGAAACTTTTAATATATGCCTCTTTCTCTACTTGTCATTCACTTCTTCTACTCCCTCTGTCTCCCGCTCTGGTCATTCACTTTCAGTTCACTGCTGAAATCAGTTTTTAAGGGCTTGTTTTGTGACTGTTTATATAATAGTAATGTTCCAGACTTCTGTGGCCCTATAATTTATTATATATAGAAAATTGTAAGTGGGTGTTTTACCGGTTAAATGCCCATGTGGATTAGCTGTATCTTCTAGTCAAAACCTAAAACCCACCAGTAACTTAAAGGACCATAGTCTTTAGATGGGGTGAAGTTTTTTTAAGGCTCATGCACACAGCCGTACAGCCGTACATGCACTACTTTTTTGTGGTGCGGACCATTGGATAAGGATTGCGGACCCCATTCAAGTGAACTGAACTGAATGCGGCAGCCCCACTGTCAGTGCCTGTGCGTTGTGGACCTCAAATTGCAGTCTACAGCACAGGCACTGCCGGCACACGTTCGTGTGCATGAGCCCTTACAGCGTTATTTAACCACTTCCCATCCGGGCCATTTACCCCCTTCCTGACCAGGCCTAATGGTAAATTTGAGTCGATAAGTTTTAATTTTATTTATAAAAAAAATCGAAAAGTTAACGAAAATTTGAAAAAATTCACTGTTTTCTAAATTTGAATCTCTCTGCTTTTAAGACAGATAGTGATACCCCATAAAATCCTTTTTAATTTACATTCCCCATATGTCTACTTTATGTTGGCATCATTTTGGTAGTCATTTTATTTTTTTAGGACAGTAGAAGGTTTAGAATTTTAGACGCATTTTTTGTAAATTTGCAAAATCAACTTTTTAAGGACCAGTTCAGTTCTGAAGTCAGTTTGTGAGGCTTACATAATAAAAACCACCCATAAATTACCCCATTTTAGAAACTACACCCCTCAAACTATTCAAAACTGGTTTTAGAAATGTTGTTAACCCTTTAAGTATTCCACAGGAATTAAAGCAAAATAGATGTGAAATTTCAAAATCCACTTTTTTGGCAGATTTTTCATTTTAATCATTTTTTTCCTGTAACACATCAAGGGTTAACAACAAAACAAAACTCAATATTTATTACCCCGAATCTGCAGTTTGCAGAAACACCCCACATGTGGTCGTAAACTGTTATTTGGGGATACACCAAGGCTCAGAAGGGGAGGAGCAGCATCTGCATTTTCTAACATGGAATTTTTTGTCATGGTTTGTAAGAGTGATAACTTTTTAATTTTTTGTGGACTGAGCTGCGTGAGGTCTTATTTTTTGAGGGACAAGCTGTGCTTTTTATTGGCACCATTTTGGGGTACATCCGCCTTTCTTATCACTTTTTAATCTAATTTTTGGGAGGTTAACTAAAAAAAAGTAGTTTAGGGGCATTTTTCTATATCATTTTTCTATATATTGTAGATCATGTGATATTTTTGTAGAGCCAGTTGTTACAGACACAACGATACCAAATATATCTATTTTTTATTTATTTTTTTTACGTTTTACAGAATAAGAGCATTTTTAGAAAAAAAATCATGTTTTTTTAAGAGCCTTTTTTTTCATTTTTCGGGCTATGATCTAATGTGGGGGCTCATTTTTTGGGGGATTTGGTGACGTTTTTATTGCTATCATTTTGGGATGCATACGACTTTTTGTTTGTTTGATATTATGTTTTTTGGTAGGTGAGGTGACAAAAAAAAGCTGTTTTGGCATAATTTTTATTAGATTTTTTTTTTACGCAGTTCACTTGATGGGGTAGATCATGTGATATTTTTATAGAGCCAGTCGTTTCGGACGCGGTGATACCAAATATGTCTATTTTATTTATTTATTTTTATTTGTAACATTTTTTAATGACATATTTGGGGGAAAATTATTTTGTTTTATATATGTTTTTTTGTTTTTTTTTTATATAATGCTCTATTTCTATATCTACACTTTGTGTCCCCCATAAGGTCATACAAGACCTCAGGGGGACATTTAACTTCACTTTTTTTTTTTTTTACACTTGATTTCTCCTGTAACTGGGGCTGACATAGTAGCCCCAGTTACAGGGGAAATACATCCCCAGAGAGGCTGTACAGCATAATACTATGCTGTACAGCCTCAGTGCAGGGCTGATCGGGTCTATGAGAGACCCGGCAGCTCCTGCACTCTCCCGGCCCCGGCGATCATGTGAGCGCTGTGTATACAAGGCAGGGACCCCTGAGAATGGTCCCTGCCTTCTCTTTGGGGTACCCTGCTATCACTGACAGCAGGTACCCCACTGTGCAGCTGCACGATTAGCGTGCAGCTGCTATTTCTGAATGGACGTTCAGAAACGTCCATTCAGAAATAAACAACCACTTCACGGACGTTTATAGTCAATGGGCGGACGTGAAGTGGTTAAAGGGCATCTGTCAGAAGATTTGTACCTATGAAAATGACTGACCTGTTGCATGTGTCTTTGCCAGTGGGAGACATCTGTGTTGGTCCCATGTTCATATGTGCCCACTTTGCTGAGAAAAATTACATTTTAATATATGCAAATGAGCTTCTAGGAGCAACAGGGGCATTGCCATTACACTTTGAGGGTCAGTGCTCTTTGCAACTTTGATTGACAGTGCTTGTGTGGTGATATTTACACTGCCTGGCCCTGTCACTCAAAGTGCAGAGGGCGCAGCAGTTGCAGAGAGAGCTGAGCCTCTAGGAGTAAAGACAACGCCCCCATTGCTCCTAGAGGCTCATTTCCATATTTTAAAACCTCATTTCTCAGCAATGCAGGCACATATGAACATGGGACCAAAAATTGTTGTCTTCTGCTGCCAAGTGCACATATAACAGGTCAGCCAGTTTCATAGGTATAGATCTGCTGACAGATGCCCTTTAAGAGAAGAGATAGATTACCTGCTACCTGAGGAATCAGGTTACAAGCTGCCCATAGAAGTCAGTGAAGAGGGGAATGGGAGAAGTAAGCTGTAGAGTTTGTCATCATATATACAACCGTATTTTCGGTCCACATTCAATCTGCATTTTTTGCTGATTGAATGCGAACCCATTGATTTCTATGGGGCTGCTGTCATTCGTATGCTGTCTGTGGCCGTGCCACAAATGATAAAACATGTCCTATTCTTGTCCATTTTGAGGACAAGAATATGCATTTCTACAATGGAGCTCTCAAAACGTGCACACACGGATTGCATCCATATTTTGCAGATCTGCAATTTACGGACTACAACACTGATACGTTCATGAGCAGGTCATGAGGCCTTAGAAAAAGGCAAAGTGATACACAGAAAAACCACAGAAGACTTAAAGGGAACCTGTCATCTCCGAAACACCCCCTGAACTAGAGTAAGCGGTGTATAGTGTAAGTGATGATGAATCCGAATATGTAAGTTTTATCTTCATACTCACTTCCATTCCGACGCTGTGCTCCCACAAACCAGCAGTAAAATGCAGTCACTGGACTCTTCTTTGAGTCCTCTCCATTATGTGAGTTAGCACTGGAGTCCACTGAGTGCATTTTACTGCTGGTTTGTGGGAGCACAGTGTCGGAATGGAAGTGAGTATGAAGATAAAACTTACATATTCTGATTCAGCATCACTTACCCTATACAACACTTACTCTAGTTCAGGGGGTGTTTCGGAGATGACAGGTTCCCTTTAAGTAAGTTTTGTATCTCACCTCAGTACTGATAACTTAATTTGAAAAGTCACCTGAAATACATTTTATGACTTTTTTGTGACTGAATATCTGGACTCATAGGGGGTCATTTATCAAACTGGTGTAAAGCAGAACTGGCTTAGTTGGCCATAGCAACCAATCAGGTTCCATCTTTCATTTAAGACAGCTCCTTTGAAAAATGAAAGGTGTAATCTGATTGGTTGCTATGGACAACTAAGCCAGTTCTACTTTACACCAGTTTGATAAATGACCCCCATGGTTTTCAGATGCAAAAATGTAAAAAGGGAGAATTAAATGACACATATTGTAAATACAATAAGACATGTTAAGACATGTTAAAGTTTGATGAAGAGTGAATATTTTTAAAAGGCGCTGTATGTGAAGGCACATCCCTGGTAGTTTATTACAGAAATTAACTATTTTACAAGAATGTGAGAATTGCTTGTTTATAATAAAGTGGAGAAATATGTGTTCCTCCTGACACTGTAATTTTATCAAAGAATATCTGCAGTATAATTCTTCACTTACAGCTTACACACATCAGCAAACTGTTCATAATAGTAACCTACAGGGGGCGTGCTACCAAGAAGCCAAGATACCTGCAGGCTTCTTACTGCACTTTTATCTTTTTCACCTTGGGTTTATTTATTCTGACACAAGTAGGTTACCACTATGCTGTGTTTTTTGTGTTATTTTTACATTATTTTTCTTATTATACACTTGATCACAGGGATTTGTGTTCATAATTAAACAAATAAGGGACATTTATCAAGACTGGCTTTTTCATACATACGACAGTCTTGATCCCTGTGTGCCGCAGCAGTTTAAGACAGTTTCCAAGCGTTTTTGCTTCTTCGGAGTCCTTTTGAAATGACGTTTTCCCATAGACTTCTCTATAGGAAAACCTAAGGGTGGGCTCACACATGGCAGCATAATACACTACCAGCTACGTAGATGAGATTTTAAAAATTTAATCTACTGTGCGTAAATTTTTTGCGCATGTGTGATTTTTGTATTGTGGATTTCATTCTTTGCAAGGCATCATATACATTCATGTGTGCAGTAGCTTTGAGTGAATGTGTTAGGTATTTAGTTTTGGTTTTATCACATAGATTTAAGATTTAAATAGATTCAAATAGATTTAATTATAGAGACGATATATAATGGGGCAGATTTACTAATCCTGTAGCTGTCGTAAACTTAGACCGGCTGTCTAGACCTTTTTTTTAATAGTATCTTTTTATTTAAATTTTAAGATTGTAAAGCATGAACATTTCATTTACAACATTCAAAACATGACACAGTCCCAATACTAGTAGACTCTGCCAAATTGAAGTAATATAAAATTACAGACTGATTATTTCCACATAACTCAAGTACAGAAATATAACAGCAGAGTTCTGCGTAAATGCTCTAAAGGATCTATACATCGACAACACTCACTCATCACATTCATGCCACTCCCCCATGAGACCTGATCATCCCTTTAAACTCCCTACGGCACCATTGTATGTGCATTAATCCAGGGATCCCAGACTTTCAGAAATCTATCAGGGACACCTCTATTTTCATATACCATTTTATATAATACTAGGTCAGCATTGACTAGCTGTATCCAATGTTGCTTTGTGGGAACCTTGGGAGGCTTCCAGTTCAATAGAATAGTTTTCCTCGCATAATATAGCAATACTCTATACAGCCTCCTTCCGTATTTAGTGGGTACAGCCTCATTTACCAGTCCCAAAAGACTCACACTTGGTATGCAGATATTTGGGAAGCCAATTCTAGAATTCAAGTATGTATGAACTTCAAGCCAAAAATGTTGAATCACCTGGCACTGCCATACCATATGGAAAAAACTACCCCTCACTCCCCCGCATCTTGTGCAATGAGGACTAGGTAACTTGTGCATCAGAAATAGCCTACTCGGCGTATAATATATTCTGTGTAACCATTTCAACTGTATAAGCTGATCCCTGGCACTTATTACTGTAGATCTCCAAGTATAACTAAGTTCTTTTATATGTGAGGGTTCTAAATCTGCTATGTCTTGTTTCCATCTAGAAACCGATTTGTTCAGTGGGGACTCCTGCTTCTCCATCAGAGCCGCATACAGAGTGGATACTGGTTTAGTCAGATTAACTCTCCTAACTACTGCCTCTATCAAACCACACTCCAAATTTAGTGGTTCTTTTCTAAATTGCGCTGAACATGCATGTCTGAACTGCAGATACCTATATAAACTATGTTGCGGCAGACTGAATTCCTGCTTTAAGCTATTAAAAGTCTTAAAGAGTCCCTTATCATACACTTGTGTAAGATATTTCACGCCTCTCTGGGGCCAAAACTCAAAGTTCACCAAAGAGTTTAATTGCCTTAGGGCCTTATTTCTCCACAATGGAATATACGGAGACCATCTTTCCTCCCCCTCCTCAATTGTGTGCACCTTCACATATTTCTGCCAAATTGACACCACAGCAGCCATAATTGGAGTATAATGATTTGCAGAACCTCCCTCCCTATACACCAAATTTGTGAGTGCTTCATAGGAACCGACTAGAGCCGCTTCCAAGACCACTGCTGGATTTCCTGCATCCGCTCTGATCCACCATGCTGCATAACTCAGCTGCGTTGCCACATAATAAATATATAAGTTTGGCATTGCTAGTCCTCCCCTCACATATGGTGCCTGTAATGTTTGTTTTGCTATTCTGGGACAAAGTTTACGCCACAGAAAGGGTGTAAAGAGTCTGTCCAATTGTAAAAAGTGTCTTTTGGGTATTAGTACCGGTGCAGCCCTGTACAGATATAATAATTTAGGGAGTAGTATCATTTTTATAACATTAATCCTACCTATAAGGGTCAGTGGGAGGTTCTCCCATGCTTCAATTTTCTTGGTTATATATTCCATTGTGGGGACCACATTAAGCTGATAAAATTTAGCTGTCTCCTTATGAATAATAATACCTAAATATTTGAACTGCTCTACCACCTGTAGTTTGGACTGTTTAGAGATCTGGTCAGGATTAACATCGTCTATCAAACACAAGCTTGATTTAGTCCAATTCACTCTTAATCCCGAAAATTGGCCGAATATATCTACAGTGTCCAAGAGAGCATCCAATGAGTCCCCTGGATCTGCAAGATATACAAGCATATCGTCTGCATAGAGGGATATTTTCTCTGTTATACCTGCCACTTCCCAACCCTCTATCAACAGGTTAGACGTTATAAGTATAGAAAGGGGCTCCATAATTAGTGCAAAGAGCAACGGAGAGAGGGGACACCCTTGTCTAGTCCCCCTACCAAGAGGGAACGAATTTGACATATAGCCATTTACTTTGACCCTCGCTGTTGGGGACTGATATAACAATTGCACCCATCGAAGAAAATTCGAGGGGAACCTCATTCGTTTAAGTGTAGCCCACATAAAGTCCCACTCAACTGAGTCAAAGGCTTTCTCATTGTCTAAGGAAGCTAGGACCCTTTTACACCTGTTGCTATGTTGAACTTGCAGATTTGTATATAGACGTCTCAAATTAATATCCGTTGTTTTCCCCGGCATAAAACCCGACTGGTCGACCCCCACTACAGACAGGATTACCTTTCTTAGTCGAAGGGCCAGTACTTTAGCCAGAATTTTTGCATCCAGATTTAGAAGCGAGATGGGTCTGTATGAGCTGCACTGATCTGGGGGCTTCCCGGGCTTATGTATGACTACAATATTTGCCTCTGAAAAAGAGGGGGGCAAGGAGCCACACTCAAAAGCATAGTCAAATAGCTTCCGGAGTCTAGCACTGTGCTCCTGAGAATATGACTTATACCATTCAGCTGGGAAGCCATCCAGTCCAGGAGTCTTTCTTATTGTTAAAGAACCGATTGCCACAGCAATCTCTTCGTCCGAGATTTGCTCCGCCATCACCTCTTGTTCTTCTTTACCTAAGCAAGGAATTAGGATACCTGACAAAAAACGTTCTATATCTGCTGAAGTACAATTAATCTTAGATCTATAAAGATCTAAGTAATAGGAGGCAAATTGACAACACACCTCCCGAGGTTCAGTCAGTAATATCCCACTATCTGATACAACCCCTGCTACCACTGTCTGTGGAGCTTCTGAGCGAGCTAAATATGCCAGAGCCCTCCCATTTTTATCCCCATCAGAAAAGATATTTTGTCTCTGGGCCAAAAGTTTTTTTTGAGTATACTCGGTAAGGTGCAAGTCAAATAGACGCTGCGCCTCTAACCATTTTCCTTTTGTCTCATCTGATGGATCTTGTATATATTGTTGCTCATTCTCTAAAACTGCCTTTTCTAGTTTAGTTCTATTTATACGCAGCTCTTTCCTGTGTGTTGCTATGACGTTTATATATGTACCCCTCATCACTGATTTGAAGGCATCCCACTCCATCAGGGGGTTTGATGATCCCTCATTTTCAGACCAAAACCGCTGCATAGTTTCATAACCGCTGCTTGACACTGGCAAAGCCTCCAGCCATACTGGATTCAAACGCCACCATCTATTAGGAGGTGCTAAAGGCTGGGATATTATCAGGAGGAGGGGGGCATGATCTGAAATGCCCCTAGGTAGATATTCACTAGTTCTAATGTAGGGCAAAAGATCCCTAGTAACAAAAGCCAAGTCTATTCTGGACAATGAACCTGTAGAGGCAGAGTGACAGGAGTATTGTGTGTAATCCGGGTGTAGATGACGCCATATCTCCACCAATCTGTATGCCTCCGTCCAATGCATCAGGGTTTTATTATGTGTCACATGAGGATGTAATCTATCTCTTAAGGGATCCAGAGTTGCATTGTAATCACCCACCATTATAAGGGGCATTACCGGAAACATGGCCACCTTACTCATAAGAACATCAAGTATCTCTCTGCTAAAAGGGGGTGGAATATACACTCCTATAATCAAATACTGCAGTCCCCTAATGTTCGAATGGAGCAATACATATCTTCCAGAGTTATCTGTTTGAACAGAAATAAGTTGAAAAGGAAGGCTTTTTGCAACCAGAATAGATACTCCCCTTGCATAGTTTGAATAGACTGCATGATATGTGGCTGTCTAGACCTGAACCAGACTCATCAATGGCTCAAGCTGAATAATGAATCTGGTGCATGGTTGGTATTTCTCTCTAATTTTATACCAACTATTGATTGGCTTAGTTTACAAATTGTGGGACAATTTGGGCATTAAAGGGGACATTTTGACATTTTGCACACTGGTCTCAATCTCTCTGCGATCACATTTGATGCAACACTTTCTTTCTGCATGTCCTGTACAGTCAATACAGCAGGAGTTATGTGCAATCTTAGGCTATCGGTATCCACAATTAAGGGTCCAGCTACACACCAACATGTGTCATGAATTTCGATGGTGTCTCTATAGCACATGCTACTTGCTGCAACAGTTGCCAAAAATCCATCCAAGTCGGAATTTTCTGCGACTGTCGCATTACAGTGGCAACATATGGCTTTTCCCATTGTGACACCATTGAAATACATTATATCAAATGTCATGCGCCTTTCTTGTAACGCATCACATGTCGCTATGTAGCCATACCCCTTTGTGTCACGCAACCAGTGTCGCCGTGTAGCCAGACCCTATCAGTTGGCCATCGCAATTCTGTCACAGGAGATGGTGATCGTACAACATAGGAAGACCCCCATTTGTTTATGTACAGTAGATGCAGTGGTCAGTTAGCCATTTACCCCCATCCAGACCAGGATCATTTTCAGGTTTTTTTTTAGCACATGCATCTTTGAAATCCATAACACAGAGACTTTCTTTTAGTACAAGGGCCAGAGGTAGATAGCCACTAGAATGAGCTGGGAGGAGTAAGAACAACCTTCCTCCACTTGTGTACACCACTGAGGGGCCATCTTGGAAGGCTGGCCCGTCCGATCTGGTTCAAGGAGCTTGATGAAAGTGGGACTTTACTATGAGTAGGGTTCACTATCAGGCTTGAAACATGTAAGTGCTTTTTAGGGTGTGCACACCATGGTATAAATGCAAGTTGTTCCACATGTAGCTATGATTTACCTGATATCCAGTTCACATCTTTATGTGTACCACCCTTCTTCCCACCCCCAGGAGAAATTACATGGCCTGAGCAGTGAACTAATTCTCCCTAGTTGTTTCTTTCCCACCATGTATATCCAAATAAAATGCATTGGCATGTTCGTTTATTTTAGGGGTAAGAGGGAGTGACTCTCTAGGATTTGGCATGCATACTCCTTATACATGAACAGTGTATTGGTGATTATTCCAACTTTTCAAAAATGTTTGCTTTTCATATAGCAAACAGTTAAAATTAGTATTGTGGCTTTGCAATTTTCAGATACAAATTGACTGGAAAGAACATGTTATCGCTAATAGTGATTGTTTATCTGTAATGCCCCATTTTTCTGCACGACATCGTGGTCACAAGACATTTTCCTGTCTGTTGGTTCTCAATCCCGATGACATCACATCAAGGCGTGGTAAGTCTCTGCCCTGTAGATACCACATCATCAGTGACCTTGCATCTGTGGTGTTCTGCTCATTCCCCTGGGCCCTGTCCTGTAGATGTGATGTCAGTACTGATGCTGTGTCTTAGGCTACTTTCACACTAGGTTTTTGCTGGATCCGGCAGGGTTCAGCAAAAAAGCTTCCGTTACTGATAATACAACCATCTGCATCCATTGTCTTGTCTTATTATCTTTAACATAGACAAGACGGATCCGTTTTCTATTGTGCCAGATTGTGTCTGAGAAAATGGATATGTCCCCATTAACTTGCATTGTGGGTCATGACGGATCCATCTCGCTCCGCATCCCAGGATGGAAAGCAAACTACAACATGTTGTGGTTTGCTCTCCGGTCTGGAAATGCAACTAAACGGAACGGAATGCATTTTGGAGCACTCCATTCTGTTCAGTTCAGTTTTGTCCCCATTGACAATGAATGGGGACAAAACGGAAGCATTTTCTTTCCAGTATTTAACCCCTATGATGGAACTCAATACTGGAAAACGTAAACGCTAGTGTGAAAGTAGCCTTAGAGGGGGGGTTTTCTAGCAGGGCTTCAAGCAGGCTATGACTTGTGATGTTCGAGCTGAGAGGGGAAGAGAGGCAGAGACCTGATACCACAGACACAAACACAGGGTGCGGGTCGCAGACCGAAGTTACTCTGGAGAAGTGAAAGTGCACTCAGAACGTCATCATCGGACTTGTATAACGGTGTAAGGTTGAATGACAGTGTCATTTAATTTTGTGAAACCTGAATCCCCCTTTTCAAACATGGTTCACATCAGTATGTAGATATGTTCTCTACAACAAGCAGAGACTGGAGCATCTGAGAGACCAAACCTTTTCGTATATGTCAAGCCATACATGATTTACCTCTGTGTGGATTTATTTAGATATGTGTGTGCAATAAAAGTTGTCAAGAGTGATGGAGAATGGGATATTTAAATATAGAAACGTGTTAAAACGAGCTGCTTCACACTCTGAAAGAAGAGCGTCTTCATCAGCACAAGAGTAAAGTAGAAGGTAGTTGCTTTCTTCCTTTCAGAAAAAGTAGTAGATCTCTGGAATATATTCTCACAGAGCATGACATCTATACGAATACAGTCTGAAAACTATAAACTGCCAGATTATGCAGGAACCATTACATTTTTTTGCAAAATATGTGTATTTCTGTGCTGTTTATGGTGGTAGTAGACACTTCTGCTCTCCCAGAAGCAGTACATCTGGCACAAGGTCTATGGTGTGCAGGAAAGTATGAGACTAACACTTTTTCTGCTTACTCACATAAACATTTTTAGTAAGCCATCTGCTTATGTATAGGCTTTGCCCTGTTGCACTAATTTGCTCTAAAGTACTCCTATACAACAATGGAGACCTCTCATGCTCTGGGGTCCTACTCAGATGAGTGTGGACCTCTGACCTCTCACTTGCTGTGGATGGGGGTCACAGCACCCTGCCTGGAAAGTGTTAAAACACTGGCCATAGGGCTGAAGGAGATACACCTTGTGTGCAGTCCAGGCTCCTATGGCAACACAATAGATCAGATAGCTTCATGAATATTGCCAGTAGCAGGGGCTGCCTGAGGAATAAGTGATCAGTCTGATGTCAGCAGCCTCTGATGCTGCAGCTTCTCTCAGTATGCTTAGTATGGGCAGCAGCCAGAGTCAAGGAGACAGGGAGGGAGGAAAAGAGGGAGGGAATTCTCTTTTTCTCTTTTTATTGTGATTTGTTCCTTTTGTTCTTCTGGGCAGCCCCAGTCCAGTCCCTCCCATGGCCGGCTGCTGACTGAAGTCTCCTGCCCGTCTGTTGCATTTCATACCCTCCCGCAAAGTCCTCATCATCTCCCTGCTTGGGATCTGAAGAGAGACAGGCAATCATGGACCACAGGCTCCTCCTGGCACCTCCAGCCCTGTCAGGATGCTGCGATTGCTGCTGATGCTTTTAAAACACAGACCTCCTTGCAGGAGCAATAGGTGCTGACATGCCCCCGACAGTGGCAAATAGGGGCTGATTCCGGAGGACCTTCAGTGGGGGAGTATCCTGGCAGACAATGGACAGACTGCACCCCTCTATGAGGAAGCGTCTGTACAGTCTCCCGCAGCACATTGGATCCAAAGCATCTATAATGGATGAAGAGGAAGGTGATGAGAGGGACACCTGGAGGAAAAGCATTAAGCTCAAACCATTACCCTCACCCTCAGCACTTAAGGTCCTTGACCCACGACCTGGAGCAAAAGAAGCTCATCTAGTTATGGAAACTGAAGTAGGTAAATCCCAAAGAACCAGTAGCAATGGAGACTGCAGGAGATTTACAGGTAGCCTCTCCTCCATTGCTAGCTGTGGCCGGCACCTTCACGATTCAGACCCCAGCGAAGGGCGAAGGCTTATCTCCGAGGTGGACCTAAGCCCTACTGAGGAGAAGTCTCCTACAATGGACGCCCCTGGAGAATCAGGTATAGGCCCTTCCCAAGCATCTCCCCCAGTGTCCCAGGCTAGGAGCACTGACCAGCACAGCAGTACTGTAAAGGTGGACGCCAGAGAACAGACTTTGTCTGGAGGGGACGAGGAGCAGAGTAGTTTTATGCACAGACAATTTGGGGCGCTTTTGCAGCCTGGGGTGAACAAATTTTCCTTGCGGATGTTTGGCAGCCAGAAGGCAGTAGAAAGAGAGCAAGATCGAGTAAAGTCTGCAGGATTTTGGATTATTCACCCTTATAGCGACTTCAGGTAATGCAATAAACCAGTGTAAGGAGTGTCATCAGTTCTTCTTATTTCACCTCTTGGCCTATATATCCATCAGTCACTTTTCTTGGCGTACATATAGGATGGAGTGGGGCTTCTTTTCCTATAGGGATTTCCAGACTTGAAGAAAAGAAGCTTTTGTGTTTCACCTATGAAATGGGTGATCCTGAGCTTTGTCTCATTGCTTTCTTCTCTGTAACCTTGAAGGAGTCACTCTTGTGAAACCAAATTAGCTTCATTGTAAGCTCTTAGACTGAGGCAACCTCTTCATGAATATAGAGATATGCACCATGGAGAACTGTTGATTGCAGGGACAGAGGTAGTTATGCTGTATTAAATCCCTCAAATTAGAAATCATTTTAGAGGTTGGGCCTAGTGTGGTAGGAAGAGAGAATGTAAGCTACACATCTCCACACTGTGCCCCTGTATGATGGATCAGTGCACAGTAAAAAAGTGTTTATGTTCACTGTACATTCTTCCACCTTCTCATAAAAAGTCTTCAAATAGACCAGAGTCTGAGGCAAAGTGGGGAAATATTTATTTCCAGTCCTATTTCCCCACAATGGAAGCGGTACTATGGCAGGAATAAAATATGGTCATACGTGTACAGTTCACAGCTTTTCATTAATATATGTACATAGCAATATATACCATTTTAGCTTTGTACTGAACTCAAGGAGAATGGAGAAATTCAATCCTTGAGATAAGATTTTTGATTTTGAATCTTTATATTTAGATACCGTCAATAAGTAATTAATTAAAGGGGTTGTGTCGCTTTATCAATTGACATTTATCATGTAAAGAACATTAATACAAGGCACTTACTAATGTATTGTGACTGTCCATATCGCCTCCTTTGCTGGCTCGATTAATTTTTCTATCATTTTATACACTGCTTGTATGCAGGGGTTATGGCTAACCTGTAATGTAGCAGTGATGGCCATGATTGTACATTATAGGAAAAAGCACCAGCCTCTCTGGTGGCCAGGATCATGGGAGAGCACATAGGCACGCATGCGCAGCATCTCTCATCCCACCCACCCTGTATGCGCGCTGCAGCGGTAGCCATAACTCCTGGAAACAAGCAGTGTATGATGTGATGGAAAAATGAATGAAGCCAGAAAAGAAAGCAATATGGACAATCACAATTCATTAGAGACTGCCTTGTACATGATAACTGCCATTTGCTGAAGTGAGACAACTCCTTTAAGCTCTTGTCAAATAAATGAGTAATACTATAACATTTAGCTGCCAGTCATGTAACCCACAGACCTTTGTAAATTGAAAAGTAAGATCTGAAGCTTAAAGGGCAGTGTAGCACACTATTTTTCATCATGTGAAAGGTATTCACTTTGGTCTTTATTTAATTGTAAGCACCAGTGGTAGTGAGTAAAGCTAATTCACTATGATTCATCTGCATAGATAGTTTTACCTGTTGCCCTCTCCATAAGTACTGTTCTGTTCAAAATGGCTGATCAGAATGCTTTTGAGAAAAAAAAGATCTTTATAAAGGGATCATAGAGATCCCAAGAAGACTACCCATAGTGATCAAGACATAATTATCTACTGAAGTAACACAGAAGAATAATGCAGCATTGCACTTTAAAGATTTGCGTGAATATCTTTTAAAACAATAATTTATAAAGGTAGCTGTAATTTTGTAATTTTCCATCCTGGGCTGTGGTCACATGACCATGTAGCTCTTTTTTATTTCCTGTGATGTTATGTCCATGGGCTTGTCAAATCAGTAAGAGGGGCAGTGATAGGTGTCTATGTAAGTAGCTGGGAAGCTATAAACTAGCTGAGTGTTAGGCGGTGCTGGAGCTGTGGCAAAGAAGCGAGAAGTGTATCATGGGTTTGGTTGGATACAGCAATAGAAAGTGCTACATACAAGATATAAACCAGGTTGATTTGTTTACATGGTTAAAATGAGTCAGGAGAGTCCGAATTAAAAAACAAATGCAAGGGGAATATGTACATGAGGTACACAACCACATGAGCATATCTGCTGAAAACCATAGTAAACCTGGAAGACCCCTTTAAAAGGAAATCTGTCATCTTGATTCTGTACTATTATCTGTAGTCATACACAAATAGTACTGCAAAAAGGGGTCCAGACCACCATTTTTTATTTTTCTATTGCCTCTGTTCCCCCAATGTTAGCACTCAAAGCTGTGTTGAAGTACATTGTCAGGACTGCTTTGCTGTGCTAATATAATGGAGAGGACTCACAGTCCTGACAATGTATATCACTGCAGCTGACAACAGGAGACTGGGGACAGTAGGAAAATGAGAAGCAATCTGGGCTCCTTATCTACACTACTACTCAGGTATAACAGCACATAATAGTCCAAGATTGTGGTGACAGATTCCCTTTAAAGTGCACCTTTCATGAGCAAATATTGCACATTAAGCAAAGGTGCCAACAAAATGCCTATATAGGGTTGCTTTAGTTGCCAATGTGAGGGAAACCACATTATGACCCTCAAACTAAAGTTTGCAGGTCTGTTCGCTCCAGCTGTTTAAAATCTTAACTGGATAGGTGAGTGGTGTGTTAGAAGAGAAGCCCTGTCTGTAGCTTTCAGCCAATCAGCATTGTCAAGAGTGCCCTTAAAGGGGCTTTCCAATACTTTTATATTGATGGCCTATCCTTAGGCACCCCCACAAATCAGCTGTTCTGCAGTAACTGTGGCACCTGAAACAGACACTGACCATTGTGTATGGGATGGAGCTGGTTACTTTATCTCATCTACCAACACCAAAGCTACTGCAGAACAGCTAATTGGCAGGGATGCTGGGAGTTGGACTCCTGCAGATCTGATTTTGATGACCCGTCCTAAGGATAGGCCATCAATATAAAAGTCCCTAAGAACACCTTTCATTTTGCAGACTAGCCAAGTATTTGACAGACTGGGTATCCTTTTGGGTATGTCCACGTGGGAAGATTTGCGGCAGAAATTTGTTCCATGCATCTGAATGGGGTTATTTCTGCAGCATGTGCATGGCATTTTTAGAAACACCATATAGATGTATGGGAGAGATTTCTGAGATTTCTGTGTGAACATACCCCTAGATTATATCACTCTATATTATATCAGCTCTATTCAGTTGATGACTATAGTGTACAGACCTCCAAACTCCTGGCACTATAAATGCCTGCTAAAATGTTCTGTAAATGCATACAGTATATTATGATAGCTTTGTGGACTTCACAGAAATCAGGATCATACAAACATGAAATGGTGTCTTGCAGCAGCAACAAATGGTAGTCCCTTTAATTAGCTGTGTTGGTGCCTTCCTTTCATTTCATTATAGGTTCTAACTATATGCTGATACCTGAGCACTTTTTTGTTTTAGTAAATTTGTATCATATTAAATGCAACAAGTTTAAAATCAACTAGGAATTTGGTTACAATTTATAAAGACTACAGCCAACCTTTTCAACCACCAGGGAGACAGCAGTGTCACAGCTTATATACATTTATGAGACAATTGTTGCAGTACACTGTGTATGTGGCAGAAATGTCTTGGATTTGAATAAGCCTGTAGACAAGCAGCTGGTGAGAAATGTTCTATTAAATGACAATGTATCCTGTCATTCGCTTACTGTCGTCATGAGATGATATCAGACATTTAATGAGCTTTCTCTAATGTATGCTTTCCAACAAAAAATATCCTAAAGCTCTCATTCCACTGCATAATTCACACAAAATTTGATAAAAGGTCATATTTTGCACATATAATTTTTGTGGAGCCCTATAGGTATACCATGTTTGGTCATAGTGTCTCTACATTTTGTGATGAACAGCTCTGATGCAATCACTGTATAATGATTTGAATGAGGCTAGATATTAATCAAAAGGATCAATAAGAGGGACAGGAATTTCATGTCCGTGACAATATAAGACCTGAAACACAGACTCTAAAGTCCAATGATTAACTGGGAAATGAATATAACAGACAGAGTGAACCCAACAAATATAGATCTACATTGATGTTGATTCCTGGGTGCAATATGGACCTGCTACCATTATCTATTCTGACACAGAACCATTAAGCTGTAGGGAGTTCCGTATCAGCTGCTGCAGATGTAAACCTCACTCTTAATGTAATATAGCAAGACTGCTTGCTTCAGATTGTGACAAGCACAGTCAAAATGTAATCTTCTTGTGCAGCCATCCACGTACAATAGTTAGATTCTGTCACACAATAGTCTATAGCAATTTATTCCACGGCTTTAATATATTAGCAAAGAGCTGATTGCATTGTTTAACTGTAACAATTGCTAGATTTTCTTAACGGCACTGAAATAAAACTCAATTGTACAAAAAGTACCAAAAACGCCAATATAAAAAATACATTGTTGCTGCTGTAAGCTGAATGTTCACTAAGGCCTTCATTATAAAGGCTTAGTGGAATTTCCTGTTAAACCTCAACATTACCGCTTATAGTATGATTGGGCTCTGACCCCCCCAGCCAAATTATTTTAAAACATGTGAAACTTAACGCTAATAAGAATAATGTAGCAAAACAAGAAAACATATATGCTAAATAAAGGAGGTTTGAGTCAAGCGATAGGGTTTAACAAAACGGATGGTGGTTTAATTTTTCAGGGATTAAGAGATCCATTATCTGTGTGTGTGTGTGGGGGGGGTGTCATTAATAATGTTATATTAGTGCTACACTGTTTGCTTTGATCTAGATTACTCCTTGTAACCTGAGACTATAGTCCACATCAATTCTCGGATAATCAACAGTCAAGACTGCGTCCAACCTTAAAGAGATATTTACAGTTATCTAAATGTAGAGATTTGTTTTATCGGTTCTATTTCTACCAACTACTTTGTCTCAGTGTGTGTGTAGTTAAAGGGGATCTCCCCCCAAAAAAAGACTTATTGTGCAAAAGTAGTGAAACATAAAATATTTCCATTCTCCAATAAATTATTATAATAATTGGAAAATGCTACTCATGCTGCTAAAAAAAAACAAGCATTCACACAGCTTAGGGGTTGTTCACATATCAGTTATTTGATCAGTTATTTCCATCAGTTATTGTGAGCCAAAGCCAGGTGCGGGTCAAAAACACCAAACAAGTGCAGATCTTTTCATTATACCTGATCTCTGTTTAGTGTCCACTCCTGGTTTTGGCTGACAATAACTGATGGAAATAACTGATATGTGAACAACCCCTTAATTGAATGTGACAATGAAAAAATGCCAAAGGTTTGGAAATAAAGGGGGTAACACTTCTGGTAATGTTAGAAGTTGATACAGACAGTACAGTATATGTAAAAATGGATACATTCATCTGTTGAAACCAGTAGTGAGACACAAAGAAATTGCAGGCAAAGTTCATTCAGTATTACTATTTGAAGTATTTATTGGAGGTTATTATAGGGAGAATATATTGTGCATTTTCTATTCCTTAAAGAGGTTATAAGAAGTTATCCATATCCACAGGATAGGGGATAACTATTAGATCAGTGAGTGTCTGACTGCTAGGGCCTCCACTGATCACAGGAATGGGGGCCCATACCCTGAAGTGAAAGGAGAGGCTGGTTTGCCATTTCCTACTATCCCATAGAGCAGGGATGCTCAACCTGCGGCCCTCCAGCTGTTGCAAAATTACAACTCCCAGCATGCCCTAATAGCTGTAGGCTGTCCAGGCATACTGAAAGTTGTGGTTTTGCAACAGCTGGAGGCCCGCAGGTTGGGCATCCCTGCCATAGAGAATGACTGGAGCAGCATTGCGCATTCTCCGTTCATTTCGGGGCTTAATGATGCGATGACCAGTTGCACTTCATGTATGCAGTACTAAAGCTTTTTACTTTTTGAGTTCTCAAAGCTTGTGTTACATTTTTGTGACAGATGCAACTATTTTCATGGCATTTCTACCATAGAATGTCAAGAAGCAAAAAAAGATACTGAGATTCGGAGCATACACTAGGGATAGGTTTTATGCATCATTCTCAGGCTCAAGTCAAAGTTGTTTGCTACATCTTTTTAGTTTTCTTTCTTGACACAAAGTTTCTTTGAACCACAATTTGTTTCCTCATTGTTTGCAGTAAAAGGGACACTCCTAATAATTGCCTGCTCATCAGAGGCGGTGAGAGCTGCATTTACATGCAACAATCATCTCCTCTATATGGAGACTAGCGATCACTACTGTGATCACTCATCCCCCAGAGAATCACTGCTTCTGGGCAGCAGATCACTGTTTACATAGACCAATTTTGATTTAAGGTACTTTTCCACAGGCAGTCAGTTGTCTGTCACATGACTGAAACAATTGCCCTGTTTATAGGTGCCATTCATTCACTGGGCGAAAGCATGGCTGATGCCACCACCTTAGTCATTGGTTCTGGGCAGCAAATCATGCTATGTAAACAGGTATTTGCTGTCAGGAAACGATGATTCTGTTTGGGGACTAGTTATTGTACGTGCTATCACTTGTCCCCTGATTGCAGCATGGAAATACAGCTCTCACCTTCCCTTATGAGAAGGTAATACTTACGAACGAATGGTTTGTTTCCGATAATTGTCTGTTGTATCAGCCTGTGAAAAGAGGCCTTTAGGTTACCATATCAGTAATGCTTTCACCCAATGAACCTGCTCACACAGCATGATCTGCTGCCCAAAAACAATGATTTAGGTGACTGCATCAGCCATGCTTTCACCTTGTTACCAATAATTGTCCCGAGTGTTGGCCCAGGTAAAGGGACCTTTAAAAATACTATTATGGCAGGTCATTCAGATGCTTCAATTATGTATCTGATTATCTGTTACGTACTGTAAGCACTTTGTGCATCGTTAACAAACAAAACCAATATAATCCAATAGAAAATATTTATTTCAATTATGCCAAGACATAATGGTAACAGAAAACCACTGGCAAAACCCAGTAGCTAACTGAGTTATAGAGGTAAATGCAGAGTCCGTTCCAACCCAAAATGGAGATAGAAAAATCCTGTTCTCTTGCAGTCAGGGCATGATGCTGGCTAAGGGCTCCTGCACATGACCATATGTATTTTGCGGTCCACAAAAAAAACAGATCCGCAAAAAATACAGATGACGTCTGTGTGCATTTCGTACTTTGCTGAATGGACAGCTGGCCCCTAATAGAACAGTCCTATCCTTGTTCGTAATTCGGACAATAATAGGGCATGTTCTATTTTTTTGCAGAACGGACATGCGCACATATGGAAATGGAATGCAAACGGAGCAACTTCCGTTTTTTGTGGACCCTTGAAAAGAATGGTTCCTTATACAGTCCGCAATAAAAAATGGAACAGACACAAAAAGATAATGCATTTGTGTGCATGAGCCTTAAGGCAAAATTCTCACTTCTCTCCCAACATAATACAACCCTGACCACCAGCCAGGTAGATACATTTTGAGTGAATTAGTGTCAATTACTATCAGATTTGAAATAAAAGTTTAGCAAAGGAAATTAACTTTTGTCATTAGCAAAGTATTACCTGTATGTTAGCTATAAGAACATTCACTATTTGAGGGAGACGAGACTGATGCTGGGGGGTTCCAATTAACAACTTTTATTCTGTACATAGGTGACAATAATCACTGGGTTCAAACCGCTAAAACCCCGAAGATCCCAAGAACAGGGGTCTTAAAGATCCCAGAGTGAGGTTTATTTTACACTGCCGTTTGTAGTTCCAGCAGGCTGTTCTCTGTGTATGCATGAACACATCTCTATTCACTTCTATGGGACTGCCAGAGATAGCTGGGTGCATAAGCACCAGCACTGCACAAACACAATGGACTCCAAGATCTCCATTCTCATAATAGGTGATAAATGTTGTTAATGGAAAACCGCTTGATGGAAAACCAAGATTTGCTAGACAGATAGATAAAAGCAAAAGCAGCACCATATATTCAACAATTTAGTGCAGACCTTAGGGCACTGACGTAGCATCACAGCAATACAAAGAATCAAACATAAGGCAGCCTTCCAAGGTATTACAGTGAAAAAGAGAGGTTTTTTTTAATTCAACCATATGTTAGCCTAAACTCACAGGCTTCAAAAAGGGACTATGAATTGAAGCTGAATTGTCATATATGGGAGAATAAAAATTCATATATAGGTGAATAAAAATTGCAGGGTGAATAGATATTTTGATGTTTTCTAGGGTTCCAAGTTAGGCTTGAATCCTATATTTCTCTTCTTCATTTTAAATTCTGTAGTACATTTATGCTTATTTTCACAATTGAGACTATCGTTGCTAATCAGTCAAAATCCCCCCCATTCTTAGTGCTTGTGCAGTGATACTTCTGCTGCTAATGTTCTGCATAGGTTGTGCCTAGTGACATCTTGTTTTGAAGGCCATTCAGGTTACCTGTGGAATATGATCCTTCAGTGAGAAGCTTCAGGGCTGGTGTGGCTTTCCAATGCAAAAACACATTTAGTACATTTGCCAAGTGTAGGAGAAAGAGGCATCTGATAAGTGTAGAAAGAGGCATTTTTGTTCTGTATTATATGTATAAAAATGTATAATGTTTGAATACACTCTTGATTAATGGAAAAATGGTTTGTATAGTGACTATGTAATGGCTTGAAAGTACGTTCACATGGGACAGATCCACTGCGTTTTTAGCACAGCATATCTGCTTGAATTCTGCAGCAGCCATTTTGAGGATTTTGTTGTGAAATCTGTAGTGTAAATGGTACCGGTTTGCCATAGATTTTACCCTGTGCATAGCATAGCTATTACAACGTCTGTTCATGTGGTCCTTGTATGCCGTGTGGGTTGTTTGCCGGATACTAGTGGTGTGTATCTAGGGCCATGTGTCAGTGTGGCAGTGCACATCTACCTTTGCCTTCTGCATACTGGCCACAGATACTTGTGGTCTCCCTTTGTATGCCATATGGGCTGGTTGCTGAATACTGGTGGGCTATGTGTCGGTGCAGGACTGCCTATTCACCTCTGTGTTTGTGGTGTGAACATGACCATTGGTATATCTCTCCTCTCTGTTCTGTTCAGCAAGGCAGGGGTTAATTGCCGTTGCTTGCTTTGTGTTCTGTGTTCCATGTGAAGGTTAATCCCTCTTTCTATTTGCGTGCACCTGTGGGTGCTGTGGGCTAATGAGCTCAGCTATTTGTTCTGTCTGTGTATCTCACCCCTTCTCAGCTGCCAAGTGCACCCGGACCATCTCAGGAGGTAGCGGTCTGGTTGCTAATCTGCAGCAAAGTCCACATCTCTGTATAGGGGTTAAAGGGTGAATGCTGGGAAGACACAAGAATAACGCCCTTAGGATTTGGCCCGACATCAAACCGGTTACTTGGCACAGGGCTTCCACATTACCACTGATCCATCTTGATCCGTAATCAGTGGATCCATAACAATAACATAGCTAGACATCTGCAATGGAAATCTGAAGCATAAATTGACATGCTCCACATTTAAAATCTCCAATGCAGGTCAAGTTAGTTATGTTGGGGAGATTTTCCATAGCCTGTATGGATGGCATGGGATTTTTTAAAAATTTCATCCATTTTGCTGCTACTATGAATGCTGCTGATTGCAGATTTTCATCATGTCGTTCCACAGTTTATCCCTCATGTGTGGCCATACCCTGCAGAGAGTGAAAAATTGTTCATGAGGGAATCTATGAAAATTATTTTCTAGAACACAAGAAAAGACTTCACCACACAATAGTATAATCTAAAGAGGGTGGAGAGACTGGTCAGAATCTAACATAGACATGTACAGAAAATAGGGCTGCTGCTATACCCCAGACTCCCTGCAGGCGATATTGAGGGTGAAAGCCAGTATGTATGAATATCAAAAAAAGCGTTGTGGTCCAAAAATAGGACCTGGAAACACTGGAATCCCTTTATTAAGGGATCTATAATATTCAGGGTAGGGTTAACTCCTTTAATAGGTCAACATTTTTTGACCTATCAAAAACTGTTATGTTAGGTATCAGGCATAATTTCAGTTTTGGAATGGTCAATTATTGTTTGCATCTATTGAATTTGTATGCCCTGTTATGAAAATTGTACTGTATATAGTAAGTTTTATTTCTTTTTCCAAAATCGTATCTTACAAGGGCCATTTTCATTAGAGCACTTAAGTTCTATTTGTCTGAACCACGCATTCAACTGTTCATTCATAATTATATGAATAATAAGTTCTGTCTGTGTGGGCTGTTGCAGAGAACAGTCTAGGCTGGTAATATAAATACACATGGAATTATTCAATTTCCATTAAGTTGATTTACGCTAACAGAGTAGGCTGGGCATATAGACCTGGCATAATTCTACAAAGCTAAAAAAAAAAAAGAAGCAAATTCTCAATGCACCTCTTTTAAGCCTCATTCACATGTCAGTGTTTTGGTCATTGATTTCTATCAGTGATTGTGAGCCAAAACCAGGTTTGGAGCCTCCACAGACATGGGGTATATGGGAAAGATCTGCTCCTGTTAGCTGGTTGTCTATGGAAAATGAGAAACCCTGGACATACATCTTTTTTTTTTTTTTTTACTGATGTTTTTGTTGATTAGTTGGTGCCTTTAGGTGTCTTGTCTTTTTTAATGTGTTTTGTTCTGTTGTTTTGACATTTCCTCTACAGGAAAAAAAGGGCAGAAAAAAAAATCTAGTTCATGCAGTTGTTTAAAAAAAATGCCACTCAAAAACAGGGTGGCTACAAACACAGTAGACTCAGGAAAAAAGTGGTTTTGTGGCAGTTCTCAATTCTGTCAGCCAAAGCCAGAACTGGATTCACCCCCTTAGACACATGGATTTGGCTGTTGCATTTTTTAAAAGTCACAATAAGCACTGCTGTTTTTTTTGGCCACCTGTTTTTTCTGCCATTTTTTTTCTGCCATTTTTTGTACACACTGTGTGTTAACACTTAGGGATGAGGCACACAACAATTGAATGTTTTGCGGTCCGAAAATTGCATCCGCAAAACACAGATTCTGGCCATATGCATTCCGTATTTTGTGGAACGGCCTAATAGAACAGTCCTATCATTGTCCATAATGCAGACAATAATAGGACATGTTCTATATTTTTGAGTAACAGCCATGAGGACATATGGACACGGAATGTGGCCGCGTTAAGGTGAACCTTAAAACCGAACCAGAGTTCGGGAAATGGTTTTTTACAGTACAAATTAATTTATGAAGTTATTATGCAAAGTCATATTTTTCGCTTTTTTCCCTCCAAAAGTGGTGGGAAAATCGCTGTGCATCTTATAAAGCGAATACTAGTGAGCGCTTCCATTATGGAAGCACTCACTAGTATGTAATAGGTGCCGGGAGCGGGGAAACATACTTACGCTTCTGCTCTGCAGCTCCGCTCCGGGTCCGGCGCTCCTCTGTCTTTTCCTGGTGGCGCTGCACTGTCCTGACCATGTACAGCGTCAGGACATAGTGCGTGCACTCTGACCTGACGCTGCACGCAGAGAAGATAGAGGAGCGCCAGACCTGGAGCGGAGCCGCGGCGCAGGAGAGGTAAGAGAGCTTTTTATTTTATTCTGATGGGGCTGATCTGAGATCTGATGGGGGCACAATGGGCTGACCTGGCGTCTGATGGGGGCACAGTGGGCTGATCTGAGGTCCGATGGGGGCACAATGGGCTGATCTGAGGGCTGATGGGGGCACAGTGGGCTGGTCTGAGGTCTGATGGGGGCACAGTGGGCTGATCTGAGGTCTGATGGGGGCACAGTGGGCTGATCTGAGGTCTGATGGGGGCACAGTGGGCTGATCTGAGGTCTGATGGGGGCACAGTGGGCTGATCTGAGGTCTGATGGGGGCACAGTGGGCTGATCCGAGGTCTGGCGGGTTGGCAGTTCACGGGCACAGACCGTTTGCACCCCGCATCAGGGATCGCGCACCCATTCACTTGAATGGGTCCGCAATCCCAGAGATGTGGTGCGGTGCGAAATGGAGGCATGGATCAGAACCCCACAGAAGCACTACGGAGTGCTTCCGTGGTGTTTCTGTCCGTGCCTCCACACTGCAAAATAGTAGGACTTGTTCTATTTTTTTGCAGTGTGGACAGTTGGATGCAGATCGCGGACCCCATTGAAGTGAAAGCAGAATTTGCGGACCGCAGTACAGGCATGGCCGGCACAAGTTCGTGTGAACGATCCCTAATACTGTATGGAGCACTCGCTCTGTACAGTATTGAAACAAAGTTTTATGCGAATTGACTTCGGATGTTTCATCCAAAGTTGATTCGCTCATCCCTACTTGTAATGAATGTGCACCACAGAGATCTGTAATACATGTATGGGCCATTATAATTAGTTTGCATAAGAATATTTCATCACGACCTCATTCGCTGCTAAACCTTACATAATAATTATTCTATGTCTTAACCGGCCGTAAGAATGAAATCTGCTCAAGTTTTAATCATGATTTGCTCAAACTCACAAAGTAATCTCTTTTTTCTTTATTGATTTCTGGAGCAGCTGATAGTATCGCTCCATTTTCTCCAGGTCTGCAACACATGGCCTAGAAGACACAGTGCTTAACGAAATGTTTTTCTTCGCTCAGATGTGAATGTGAAAGCGTCATCACATTTCTGCCACTTTTTTGCCCCAGCTGCTAAAACACTTTTTTTAAAATTTGATCTGAATCCTAAAAGTATAAAAAAAACAAACAGTAGACTTTTATAGCCCCGTGGAGGCACAACACAGTGCCAAGAAAAGTGCCTATGGCTGTCAATTACGGAGCTGTACCACTGTCATGCACATAGCTCTGCTGTTGAGACCTGTCATAGGATCTCAATAGCAGATTAAAACACTTCTGTTTTGTCCCCATTCATTGAACTGAATGAAACGGAATGCATCAAAATGCATTCCGTTCCATTTGGTTGCGCTCCCATCGCGGACAGAATAACGCTGCAAACTGCGTTTTTCTGTCCGCAATGTGGTGCGGAGCAAGATGAATCCATCTTGACACACAATGTAAGTCAATGGGGACGGATCCATTTTCTCTGACACAATAGAAAACTACTCCATCCCCCATTGACTTTCAGTGGAGTTCATGACGGATCCATCATGGCTATTTTAAAGATAATACAACCGGATCCGTTCATAATGCATGCAGTTGTATTATCAGTAACGGAAGCGTTTTTGCAGATCCATGATGTATCTGCAAAGAACGCTAAGTGGGAAAGTTGCCTACAATGAATCTTTTGCAGTACTTACATATTATAGACTCATGCACATGACCGTATTTTGCCTCTGTGTCCCATCCCCGTGTTTTGTGTTATTGTACACGAACCTATTCATTTCTATGGGTTCCCCAAACAAATGGACAGCACACACATCTGGTGCTGACCACATCCATATGTCCATTCCTCAAATTATAGAACATGTCCTATTCTCATCCGTATAGCAGACAAGATTAGTCATTTCTAGTGATGGAAGTGAGAAAAATGCAGATTGCACACAGAAAGCATCTGTATTTTGCGGGTCCATAGTTTTGCGGACCAAAATTCGGACACGATATTCAGCATGAGGCCTAACAGATTTTTTTCATATACTAGCTAATAATACATTTTTAACAAGCTTGATGCACACTAATCTACTGTTTGCACTAATGTACATTAATTTAATATTTCACAACTTTTTCATTACAATTAGGATGATAAACTTGGCCCCCAGATAGCAGAAATTATTGAGGAGGTAATGCTCATCCTTTAGTGATGTTATAAGGCTTCTTTCACACCTGAGGCCGGGTGTTCTATATTAACTATCCCTAGTCCATCTCTTTGGGGGATATATATGAATCAGATCTCTGTCGGGCCCCATTATAGTCAATGGGCTCTGACAGGAAGGCGTAGTATCTGGCAGTACTGGATCTGGAGAATTCCAGCATGCTGTTCTCTACTGTAACAGCCTGCCCGATTTCCCTGCCGCAGATGTGAAACAAGCCTTAAAGGACTGATGTGTAAATCTTGTAAATTTTACAGGGAGAGTTTCTCCCTATACCAGCCTGTTATTCGACCTAGTTTACAATGAATGACTAAATACCTGCACTATATAATACAATAGATTTGATTCAACTTTGTGCAAGTAAAAAATACAAAGCCAATTAAACACAGCATCCAACCAGACATGCAAGAGCAATATTATTTAGTAATAAAAATACCATACATAAATACATATACACCATGTTCGAAATGATTATGCAAATTGGATTTAAGTGTCATAAAGATTAAATTTTTTGTTTTTCAATGAAACTCATTGATGGTATTGTGTCTCAGGGCTCTTTGGATCACTGAAATCAATCTCAGATACCTGTGATAATTAGTTTGCCCGGTGAGCCCAATTAAAGGAAAACGGGATGTTCACAATATTAAGCAGGACACTGTTAAAGAAAGAATCTCTCTGCTGCCGAAAAGCATCAAATAGTGCAATGCCTTGGACAAGGGATGAAAACATTAGGTATTTCACGAAAACTTAAGCGTGATCGTCGTACTGTGAAGAGATTTGTGGCTGATTCAGAGCACAGATGTGTTCGTGCTGATGAAGGCAGAATGAGGAAGGTTTCTGCCAGGCAAGTTCATCGGATTAAGAGAGTAGCTGCTAAAAAGCCATTATAAACCAGCAAACAGATATTTGAAGCTGCTGGTGCCTCTGGAGTCCCTCGAACCTCAAGGTGTAGGATCCTTAAAAGGCTTGCTGTGGTGCATAAACCTACTATTTGGCCACCCCTAACCAGTGCTCACAAGCAGAAAGGGTTGCAGTGGGCCCAGACGTACATGAAGACTAATTTTCAAACAGTCTTGTTTACTGATGAGTTTCGTGCAACCCTGGATGGTCCAGATGGATGGAGTAGTGGATGGTTGGTGGATGGCCACCATGTCCCAACAAGGCTGCAACGTCAGCGAGGAGGTGGAGGAGTCATGTTTTGGGCTGGAATCATGGGGAGAGAGCTGGTAGACCCCTTTAGGGTTCCTGAAGGTGTGAAAATGACCTCTGCAAAGTATATAGAGTTTCTGACAGACAACTTTCTTCCATGGTACAAAAAGCAGAAACGTGCCTTCAGGAGCAAAATCATCTTCATGCATGACAATGCACCATCTCATGCTGCAATGAATACCTCTGTGTCATTGGCTGCTATGGGCATAAAAGGAGATAAACTCATGGTGTGGCCACCATCTTCCCCTGACCTCAACCCTATAGAGAATCTTTGGAGTATCATCAAGCAAAAGATCTATGAGGGTGGGAGGCAGTTCACATCAAAACAGCAGCTCTGGGAGGTTATTCTGACATCATGCAAAGAAATTCAAGCAGAAACTCTCCAAAAACTCACAAGTTCAATGGATGCAAGAATTGTGGAGGTGATATCAAAGAAGGGTTCCTATGTTAACATGTAACTTGGCCTGTTAGGATGTTTTGGATTTAAATAGCTTTTTATTTCAGTGACTGTGACCTCCTATTATTATATCCCATATTACAGCTCAGTAAAAAGTTACTCCTGTACCTCTGTATGCGTCTGATATCAAACGAAGGCATACACTGCATTGCCAAGCCATAAGCCCTTATACTTCTCACAGCTTAAAGTTTGCTAAAATTGTATCCAATCAAAGCAATTCTCATTATGCTAATACATCAGGAAAGCATTCTTGCAGGGGGACTAGAAAAGGCTGGGCCCCATAGCACACCTCTGAATTATGAGACCCAAGAGGAGATCCCTATATGATAGAACCTCAGACAAGAACTCGAAAAGGGGTTTTCTGGGATTTTAATATTGATGACCTATCCTGAGGATAGGCGGGGGTCCAATACCTGGCACCCCCACCAACAATTTGTTTAACTCAAGTGTATAGGAACGAGCCGTTCCATAGAAGTTAATGGGACAGCTTCTTATAATTACACTGCTCACTGCTGCGTTGTTGATGGCGAGCAGGTAAACAATGAAAGGAAGGCTGCACTCGCACGGAGCGCGGCCTTCACTTCAACCAGCTGATCGACAGGGGTACTGGTTGTCTTGTTTTACTAGTAGCTATGGTTAGGAAGATTTTTTATTTATTTACTGTTATATAACATTTTAATAAGCTGTAATTAAAGGGGGTGGCCACTTTCTGGCTACTGTTGACCAATGTGTATGTAAGATGACTATATGGCAGTTACTAATATAGCCTTTATTGATATTCTGTGCCATTTGCTATATTTTATAAGCCATATGCCTTGTTGGGGAAATCTTCTGTATAGTCATCATAGAGGTCCTGTCCATGAGATGGCCCCTAATTGGGTGTCATGCGACTAGGCACCTCCTCCATTAAAATACACTACATCTGCACTAAGCATCCAGCTCACCAAATGCAGGTGGATTGTAATTCAATAGAAGAGACGGAGTAACATATCTGGTCACATGACATTCATCAGGGGCCATTTTATGGACATGATCTCCATGCAGACAGCACAAAAGACTTGGCTTGGCAGGGGGAATAGCTTATGAATTATAGAAAATGGTGTAGCATATGAACAAAGGCTATATTAGTTAGAGGCATATAGTCATGTACACATTGCTTAACAATAGTCACCAAGTGGCCAACCTCTTTAGCTGAAATATGTCTGTATACCAGAATGTTATACTAATGTACAACATACATGGCTGTTAGCACCTAATTATACAGTGCCTTGAAAGGGTTGTCTCACTTCAGCAAATGGCATTTTTAATGTAGAGAAAGTTACTACAAGTTAATTCTAAGGTACTCTGATTGTCCATATTGCCTCCTTTGTTGGCTTGATTCATTTTATCATTTTTCCATCACATTATACACTGCTTGTTTCCATGGTTATGACCATGCTGCAATCCAGCAGCGGTGGTTGTGCTTGCATGTTACAGAAAAAGTGCACATAGGCAGGCGCTTCTTCTTATAGTGTGCAAGCATGGCCACCACTGATAGATTGTAGGATGGTTGTAACTCCTGGATATGAGCAGTTTATACTGTAATATGATCAAAAAATGAATCCAGCCAGCAAAGGAGACAATATGAACAATCACTATACATTAGTAAGTGCCTTGTATTACCTTTGTCTACATGATAAATGCCATTTGCTGACGTAAGACAACCCCTTTAACAGACATTAGTGTAGGACAACACTGTTGTTGGTTCAAAGGATCCAGCCTTTCTGTATGAAGATCCACTCCTGATTTTAGCTAACAATCACTGATGTAAAACACTGACCAAAAAACTGATGTGTAGATGAGGCCTATACAGTAAATCACCAGGATTGTCAGTGAATGAGCAAAGCAGGAAACCTCCTTTTTGTTCATCCTACAATAACTATTTATTATGGTCGATTAGATGTGTAAGATCAGAGCTGTCAATCACAGTTGTGCTTCTTTGATGACTGTGTAATTACAGTTGTGTTCCCCATGATAACACAAGGTGCAGGTGTGGGAACTGTCTTTATCTTATGTCACATATGTTCATCCTGATGTATAAATGGGTTAACAACATACATACTAAGCGCCAACAGGTAGTAGTGTCCATTTTACTGTATTTTTCCTATTTGGGAAACCATTGGTGTGTAAAGAGGTTATCCTATGACTAATGTAAAAAATTAAAATCAGACATCATATACTAACAAAACTAGAACCAGCCCTGTACCTCACATGGATCCAGAGATCTCCCCATTCATTGCTCTGCTAGATTTATAACAAGCTGATAGCTCCAGGGGAAGGTCCTTTCTGTTGCAGCTAATAGACATGTCCTGTCTGCTGCAGCTCTCTCCCTATCATGGCTCAGGATACAGTTGAAGGATGAAACTGAGCATGTGTGGCCATCTCAGTGAGCAGGACTAACAAATAAGAAAAAGAACAAACACCAGGTGGTGCTATACAGATACATTTTATTGAATAATTTATCGGCTATGCTACATTTTTAATTACTTGCAATTACAAACGTATTCAGATCCAGGTGCTGGTTTGAAAACAGTAGGACATTTTTTGTGGGACAAATCCTTTCAGAATGATCATTGCTCATAGCAAATGGATAGAATGGAGCCTGGGGGAAAGGGTTGTTCTGGTGCAAACTCAAGATTGCAGGTTCCAAGCCCTGCAGAAACATTGCACAAACCATAAAATAAGTTACAGTAATTATATTTATTAGAGACAGAAGTGATCAGAAGATGGTAATGGGTCACCAGTGTTTTGTTTCTTTCAATACTGGAGAGATATGGCATATTACTGAACTATAAATTGCTGTTTATGTATTAATATTGGTCCATTGAAGACTACTTTGCATCTCTGCCATCTGACTAACCTTATTATATTATATGCCTCAAAGACGTTTTATAGAGCTGGCATGCTTTTGATTAATTTTTACAGTCTAAATCATGTATAAGTGGAACATGGCAAATATTAGTAATCAACACTAATCAATCAATATTCATGTTGTGTAACTGTCATGTACATGTGGTATTGTGGTAGCTTTGGGTTATTTATTGATTTTCCTTTCAAAAACTTTGACATTTTACATCCGTATGTTAGGTTGTTGTTTTTTTTCAGTTAACTGAAGGCATAATTCAGACCTTGAATAAAAATTAGCTTTTTAGCAAAAAATCTTGAATTTTTGAAACTTCCATACACGTCTTAAAATTGCTTTTTAAAGGGTTTTTGCTTGTTCTGTATGTGTTACACAGTGGCTGTGGAACCACAGTGCCAACCAACAGATTTGATTTAGATCTAACCCTAAAGGCGCCCATGCGTAATCAATAGCTGTTGACCAAACGATCATTCAATAGACTATGAGTATTCCATAGGGAAAGTGGAAAAAGCCTCTCCCTAGAGAACAAAAAGGTGGGGTAAAAATATGCATTTCACCCAATCTTTCTCTACCCCCACAGCTCCCCACATACATTATAGTGTCAGACGAACCTGCCATTCTTGGCCGGTTCAGCCGACAAATGACCAATGTGTATGGCCAGTTTAGGGTAGTATCCTTGCAGTCCCCTGGTTTTCACTCTTTCACCTTTATACAGGGATCTAGACTTTGCTGCAGGAATGCACCAGTCCGCTATATCTTGGAATAGACTCCATGTGGTTGGCTGCTGACCCATGTTGGTCAAGAGACGCTAGTTCATAGCAGCAAAAGGATATGCAAAACATACAAATCTGTGAAACAGTAGAAAAGTCAGGGCAGGCAGTTCAGGGTCAGGCACAGTTCAGATCAGGCAGCAGAAGATCAAAATCTGGTCGGTGGTTGGTACACAGGCAGACAAGCAGAAATAATGCAACTTTCAGGATCTAGCAAGCTAGTAAACCTATTACTAATGCCCTGTCCCATATGCAAAAGTGCCTTAAGTACCCAAGGGTTGCCAGCCATTGACTGGCGAAGATTAGGGTGCGTGCACTGGCCCTTTAAGAGCCGGGGAGCGCAAGCTCCCTACCGGCAGACTGAAGAGCTGACAAGCACCTTCCGTGGCCTGCAATGGAAGACAGGACATTAAGTGAGTCAGTGGGGTAAGTGGAGTGGTGCTTGTGCCTGCCCAGAGATGCAGAACGGTGGTGGGCATGATCTGTGACATAACAATATGTTATTAACTTAATTATTTCCTCCTTGTTTTCAGTGGTGAAAACTGCTGCATTAAAGTGCTGACTATATAGAAGTATTTTTAATTAGAGAACATAGTTTGCAGCATCATTTTTCATAGCAGCCAGTAGCATTTTTCTTTAAAATGCAGCATGCTGAAGGTATGACATTTTTTAATGTTTTTCTCTATGGTTCTGAAAAAAAAGCTTATTCAAAATGAGGCTAAATGAAAATGCAAACCAAATGGCATTTTTTTTCACTTTGGTCACTTTTCTGATTTTTACTACAGAGCTAGAGGAAAACCCAGGCTAAGGTAGCAAAAGTGCCTCAGATTCATTTATCCAAAGAGATCAGTCCAGCAACATCAGGTGTATGCAGATTGCACTGATGGACAACACACCTTGCTTCAATGTGCATGTGCCCAATGTGCAGTGCATGCTCATTAACCCCTTAATGACCTATGACGTACTGTGTATGTCATAATAGGGTGTTAGTTACTGCATCATGACATACACAGTATGTCATAAAATCAAAGTGTCACCCCGAGTATACATGGTGAGCTGTCTGGGCACCTAGCGGGGGACCAATCAGAGCATTCCCTGCCTTTAGATCACTGTGATTGGTCAGTCAGATTTGACAGCATCACAGCACGAGCCTTCTTGGTGGCAGGCACAAATCCTACAGCACAGCTCCAATCTCCTCAACCTGCCAATGACTGTTGGGAAGATCAGGAGTGTGCTGCTGCGGAGTCCCCATTCCCCCCAATTCAGGATGGCCGAGCAACCCCCCCCGGCCCTCCCCTCCAATCATATTCAGGATGGCCGAGCAGCAGCAGAGTGTCAGCTGTAACATACAGCTGACACTCTGCTATAACGGCCGACATCGGTGTAGGGACCGTTGTATGGAAGGGGATAATAGGGTGGAAGCGCCCTCGGTCTCTGTTGGGCCACTGCGCTGCTGTGGCAGCAGCCTGATGGTTACCATGGCAACCAGACGCCTTACATAGGAATACAGGCTTGCCATGGTGTCTAAGCTTCACAGGGTCCTGCCAGAGGCAGGAGCCTGATCAGGCTTAGTGTAAAGTCATAATACATTGCAGTACACTATACAGTGAATTGCAGTGTATTATAGAGCAATCAGACCCACTGGATCTTCAAAAACCAAGTGGGTCTGGGTACAAAAAGTGTGTAAAAAAAAAGTGTAAAATTTTCCCCCATATCTGCACATTTATAATTGGTTAAAAATGAAAAAAAATAAAATAAAATACACTACACATGTTTAGTATCAAGTCCATAACTACCTGATCTATAAAAAGATCATGTTACTTTTCCTGCACAGTGAACGCCAGAAAAACTATAGTAGAATTGCAATTTTGCCCACCTCACTTCCCAAAAAATAGTATAAAAAGTTATCAAAAAAGTCGTATGTACCCCAAAATGGTGCCAATCAAACCGTCACATACATGAGACAATTGCCCCAAAAAAATAGAAAAAAATGGCTTTCAGAAAATGGAGACATAAAAACATGATTTTGTTTTTTCAAAAATGTTTTTATTGTGTAAAACCAAAATAAATGAAAAAATATAGACATATTTGGTACTGCTGCATCCACGAAGACCTGCTCTATAAAAATATCACATGACCTACCCCAAAGGTAAATTCTGTAAAAAAAAATGAACTGTGCAAAAAAAGCAATTTTTTGTTACTTTACATCACAAAAAGTGTAATACCAAGCGATCAAAAAGACCAATATAGACCAAAATAGTACCAATCAACCCATTGCCTCATCCTGCAAAAAATGAAAATGTCTTTTAGAAAATGGAGACACAAAAACATGATTTCTTTTCTCTTCTATAAATATAGCAACTGATCTAACCTGTCAGGTGAACCTTATAAAAAACAGAAAAAACTGTGCCAGAGGAGCCATTTTTTGTTACCTTGCATCACAAAAAATGTAAAATGGAGCAATCAAAAATCTTATGTATCCCAAAATAGTCCAAACAAAACTGTAACTTTATCCTGTAGTTTCCAAAATGTGTTTACTTTTTGGTAGTTTCTACTGTAGGGCGCATCAGGGGGGCTTCAAATGTGACATGGTATCTATCTAGTCCGGCAAAATATGCCCTCCAAAAACAATATGGTGCTCCTTTCCTTTTGAGCCCTACCATATGCCCATACACCAGTTTACGACCACATATGGGGTGTTTCTGTAAACTGTAGAATCAGGGTAATAGATATTTAGTTTAGTTTGGCTGTTACCTCTTGCTGTGTTACAGAATGGATTAAAATGGCAAATCTGCCAAAAAAGTGAAATTAAGAAATGTCATCTTAATTTTCCTTTAATTCTTGTCAAACACAAGGGTTAACAAAGTTTATAACGTCAGTTTTGAATAACTTGAGGGGTATAATTTCTAAAATGGGGTAATTTATGTGTGGTTTCTACTATGTAAGCCTCACAAAGTGACTTCATAACTGAACTGGTCCTTAAAAAAGTGGGTTTTGGAATTTTTTTTTTAAATGATAAGAATTGCTTCTAAAATTGTAAGCCTTCTAACGTCCAAAACGGCGTTTCGCGCCAAGCTTCGCTAACTTGTTCATGGGGGCCTTTGAGAATCTGTTTATCTGTAGATCCAGCCATTGGGCTAATATCAAGTTTTATCGCCGATATATAGACGATTTGATCTTCATCTGGGACGGAAATGTAACATCTATTGGGAATTTCATAAGGCACCTCAATACAAATGATTGGGGCATCACGCTCTCAGGTTCCCACAACAACACCACCGCAGAATATTTGGATTTGGAATTGGGCATCGCACAAGGAAAGATCGTCACGTGTACATTCTTCAAAAAGGTAGACTGTAACAGCTACCTTGACTTCACCAGTGAACATCATAAGAAGTGGAAAATAAATATTCCCTTCAGTCAATTTAAGCGGGTGAGGCGCAATTGTACGGAGGATGCAGATTTCATCACTCAGAGCGAAGTCATCCGGACAAGATTCATACAGAAGGGTTTCCCTCCAGCAGTGATAGAGGCAGCTTATAGCAGAGCCCGAGCCTTGTCTCAGGAGTCATGTCTCTTCTCCAAGAAAGGGGAAAATGTGTCTGCAGCGGATAGGCAGTACAATATAAGCTTTATTACCTCATATAATAATAATCATAGTGCCATCAGAAAGATCCTGATGAAGCACTGGCACATCCTGAGAAGCGATCCCTTCTTGAACAAGTCTCTACCAATAAGACCCCCGCTCATATATCGTAGAGC
Source organism: Rhinella marina (assembly GCA_900303285.1). Taxonomy (NCBI): domain Eukaryota; kingdom Metazoa; phylum Chordata; class Amphibia; order Anura; family Bufonidae; genus Rhinella; species Rhinella marina. Next base: position 368,022 of record ONZH01001596.1, read on the forward strand.
ACAGACGTTGAAGAACCTATTGGCACCCAGCAAGCTCAAATGAGGCCCCGATCACTGCTCCGATACAGGCATTAACGGACCCCCAGGAAGCTTCAAATGTGGCCAACCGAAGTGTCTTTGCTGTAGGTCCATAGGCGTGACTAACTTCTTCCAGGGATCGAATGGCGAGATCTTCACTATTAAGGGACATCTCAACTGCAGTTCCACCAATGTTATTTATCTGCTGATTTGCCCCTGTGGCCTTAAATATGTAGGAAGGACTATCCAGACCCTTTGGAACCTACTCAACAAACATAGGTCCAACGTTAAAAAGAAATTCATGCAGCATAGTGTGTCTAGGCACGTGGCTGAGAAACACGGAGGCTCTTTCTTTGGATTCTCCATCTTTCCAATCGAGCGGATCCACCCTATGGGTTATAATACCATCCATACCCTACGGAAAAGAGAAATGTTCTGGATCTATAAGCTGAACTGCTTGAACCCCCTGGGCCTTAACGAAGCCTTTGAGATTAATCTGTGACGACCTATATCATACCTATATGATATCTATTTCTTTTAATTCATACTCCTTCCAGTTAATCTGGTCCTCAAACTGTACCCCCTTTATCCATTATCACACCCTGTAACCACACTTTTATTTATTTACCATTTGTACATATACCTTCATACGTCAATATCCCTTCCTCCGTTTTTTCTGCCAATACTTTACTTATTCCCAATGTCAACTTCCTATCCAACTTCCATTCTTTTTTCATCCATTTCTATTATAACCATTCACCCCTCCTTGCCTCCCTCCCATCCCTCGTTCAATGCTGGCAGCCTCCATTCATTCAGTCTTTCAGCTCTTTTACTATCAGGATGGATCTCCTCCCGTCTTTTGGTACACTCTAGCAGCTAGTGTATTGTTGCTAGGTAACGCCCAATCACATGACTTCAACTCTATCACATGTTCACAGCAGCACTCCCCATGCTTATAGCCTTGTGGCATTAGAACAAAAGTCTGGCTTATTAGCGTCCTCATTTCTACTAAACCACCAACGGATGTTTTTAGTATTAATAAATCATTGCTTTTACTTATGATTTTGATTGGGTTTTAACAATTAGCGCATCTTAAATAGTGAGGCACCGTCCCCTTAAATAGTGAGGCACCGCGGGATTCTTCTGTTTCGTGTTTCCTGATTCTTCGCCACTGTTGGAGGGCTCCAGGCATCCTCACGTGGCCCATATCCCTTGGCTGCATCAACTACCGATTCTGGAAGACACCATTGTTCTTCAAAGTGCCTATACTAGTGTTGTGCCTACGTTTTGCACAACCTGTCAAGGTGAGCCTCCAATTGGAGTATCGTTTTATTTCTGAGTATCAACTATACTACCCTATGGTGCGCCTTTTCTGTTTCCTATAGCGAAATGACGCCTGCAAACTACGAAAAGAATTAAAATGACATTTTCAAAATGATGCCAGCATAAAGTAGACATATTGGAAATATAAAGTAATAACTATTTTATGAGTTATTACTATCTGCCTTAAAAGCAGAGAAATTCAAATTTTGTAAATTACCATTTTTTTTCAAATTTTCTGTAAATGGTTTTATAAATAAAGTTAGTTTATATCGACTCAAATTTACCACTAACATGAAGTACAATGTGACAAGAAAACTATCTCAGAATGGCTTGGAGAAGTAAAAGCTTTCAAAGTTATTACCACATAAAGTGACATTTGCAAAAATCAGTCTGGTCACGAAGTTGCAAAATGGCCCGGTGATTAAGAGGTTAAAACTACGTTTACTATTCTTTGCAGGGATAGATGGGTTTGCTGTGGACAGGTTTGGGACCCTAAATCTCAGCTGCATAAGGGCATGCTGGTGGTTTAGAGACCTCAAACCAGGTGACAGGTTCCATTTAATTACATGGAGTTTTGAAGAAAGTTGTACTTTTATTAAATGTTTTCATCATTGCAGGGCAGGCGCTATACATAAATTGTCATTTATATCAGTATTTTCCTTTATATTTTGTTGTAATTGTAAAGATATGCTTCCCTGAAGAATAAGCTATAACCCATTTGTTATACATTTTTGTGTCTTGGGTCAACTGCATCAGTCCAGAATTCCTACACTGATGTAACGCTGGAAAGTAGCCAGAGATCAGTAGGAGAGACATTATTTAGTGGTTTTGAATTATCAGTCTATAAAACCCATCCTGGGGGGCGTGGCCGGATGCCGTCGGGTTCGGACGTGTGACCGCTGAGCTCCGTTGCCCCAGGCTCCATTGTGCTTCACTAGCGAATACTCACCGCTAGTATGGGTAAGAAGAGACTCCTGAAGCCCTCCAGAAGCTCCTCTGCTGAACCAGAGCCGTCTCAAGCTGGGACCCTGGACGGATTCCTCCAGAGAAGCGCGTCTGCTGGATCCAAGATGGCGGCGCCGATTGCCCTGCAGGAGGATGAAGCGCCTCCCTCCCTCTCCCCACAGCACGAGCGGGTAAGCGCTCTCCTGCTCCATCATAGCCCGCAAGATGTAAGGGCCATACAGGGCACCCCAGCCTGGCAGCAGCCTTCAGATCCCTATGGGGGTGACCCCACTGACCCACACATGAGCCCCATGAGCAGGGGAGCGGGGGCCACTCCAGCTGGCCGACAGTCAGTAGTGTCCAGTGACATGGCTATGGGCACGGAGGATTTCCCAGTCCTGCCATCCCCCAGGGGAACGCTTATGGGATCTCTGTCCTCCACAGTAGGAGGTCAAACTGGCAATATGGGCCCCCAAAGGTCAGAATGGAAGAAGCCCGTCTCCACTTGCTGCTCCCCTTCACCTCCTTTACCCACTAGGAGGCTTCCTGAACCCCCTTTGAGAGCGGTCAACCCAGCAACACTCCATATCTCTCCTGGTTCACTTGGTGATTCCCCCATGGGCCCGCTGGAGGTGGGCACCCCACAATTATTGAGACCACGTCCTGCCTCACAGTGTGCCTCTTCCTCATCTCCTGGATCGGAAAACTCCAGACCCCTCTCTGATCCACCCCAAGACTGGTGGTCCTATATACAGCAACTTCCTACCAAACAGGACTTTCGGGCCCTAATTTCAGAAGTTAAGGACGCCTTTAGGGAGGAGATCTCCACAATCCGGCAGGACGTCCAAAATGTAGGTGTAAGGGTACACCAACTTGAAGAGGATCATAACGCCTCTCGCACAGTTATACGTTCGCTACAAGAACAAACGTCTTCACACTCCCTCCAACTGCGTGAACTGCATAACCATGTGGAGGATTTGGATAATAGAGGGCGCCGCCACAATATCAGGGTCCGGGGGGTCCCAGAAACCCAGGGAGACGAGGATGTTCGGGCTACTTTACTTGCCATCTTCAACTCCATGCTTGACAGACCATCTACGCAGCCTATTCTGATGGATCGGGCGCATCGGGCACTTAGACAGAAGACGCTCCAGGGCCCTCCCAGGGACATCATATGCTACGTCAATGATTTCGCTCTTAAAGAGGACATTATGACGAGAGCTCGTAAAGTACAGCATGTGGACTATGCGGGAGCAAATATTTCTCTGTTCCAAGACCTCTCATGGATAACCCTACAGAAGCGTAGGACCCTGAAACCTCTGCTGGATCTTCTTCGAAAGAACGCTATCCCGTATTGCTGGGGCTTCCCCTTTAGCTTGTCGGCACGTAAAAACGGTGCCACAGTGACCCTTAAAGAACCTGAGGATCTTCCGGATTTCTGCGCACGTCTGGATATCGTCGCCCCGCAATTGCCTGCTTGGAGTGTGCCTTCCACCTTGCCGCCTATTCCAGCGACCTGGACCACTGTTGGACCCCGGAAGCGGAGGACCCGGACTGATGCCTCGGAGACCGGGACTGGATCTCCTGCCTCATAGACCCCTCTCCTGGGGATGTAACTATGTACACTGTCCGTTTTTCTGATGTTTCTACCTCCTTTTTCTTATATGGGAGGCAACCTTTCAACCTTTTGCCCTTCTATAGTCCACTATTATGAGTATTATGTGAGTGTTCGGTTTTTTGATCCTATGCTATGTTTCTATGGAGTTCTGGGGTGGAGACTTTATTGGTGCTCTTCGCTACCGTTGGGTGTCCGCTGCTTCTCCCTGCAGGAGTTCAGTTGGTTTGTTGCAGCTGCAGTAGATTAGCTGCACTACTGCTTCTCATCTCCTGAACTCTATAGATATGTTGGTTCTGACCTTTCAGATCCCTTCAATGTCTATTCTCTTTTTGGTTATTTGTAGGACTGTCTTTATATGTCAGCTCTCTATGGTTATGTTGCTGATTGCCCTGTTGGTAGGTCCCGTACGTGATCTAGCATTGTTCTGTAGGGTAGGGGCAGCCTGGCACCGTTTACTTTTCCCTTCGCCTGTATTCTCCTCCTCCACTATACCATCCGCTTTGGGTTCTGGTTATCTCTACAATGGCTAGACTTATGTCTTTGAATGTAAAAGGCCTCAATTCTAACTTTAAAAGACGCATAGCCTTGAGGGAGTTCCGGAGGTCAAAAGCGGATATTATTCTTATTCAGGAAACACATCTTACAAGTGAGGGATCCTTTGCTTTTGTGAAGCACTGGTTTCCCCGGGTGTTTCTGGCCTCCTCTGACTCCAGGTCGGCAGGAGTGGCTATTTTTTTGTCTAGGTCATGTCCTTTTTAGGTAGACAAGGTCCACTCCGATCCGCTAGGGCGCTATGTGATCCTTCAGGGTGTTCTTTATGGTCAGAAGCTACAGCTTTGCTCTCTGTATGCCCCAAACTCTGGCCAGATCTCATTCTTCTCCTCTCTTTTTTCTATTCTTTCTTCTACTAGGGGGATGATACAGATTATAGGGGGGATTTCAATGTTCCGTTTTCAGAGAATATAGATAGATTAACGACTCCCCATTCAACCCCCAGCTCCCAGACCCAACGACTGTCCCGGGGATTTCGAAAAGTGATCCGACAGCATTCCCTCTATGACCTTTGGAGAGTGGATAATCCGACAGCTAGACAGTATACCTTCTATTCTACCCCACATCTTACTCACTCGAGACTTGACTATTTTTTTGGCAATATAATGGCCCTAAGGTCCCTGGCCAAGGCCACGATAGGTCCAATTTCCTGGTCAGACCACGCCCCTGTCTATGTGGAATTGCGAATCTCCTCTACTCCCCTGAGGCGCCCACACTGGAGGCTTAACGATACTCTTTTAACTAATCCCACCACTAGAGACTAACTGCGCTCCTCTTTGACTCAGTATTTTGTGGAGAATGGGCCCCCTGTGTCCTCTCGGGGGGTTCTCTGGGAGGCACACAAAGCGGTTCTGCGAGGGGTTTGTATATCTATCTCATCCCGTATGAAGAAAGACAGGGAGGCGCAGTATCGTCTTTGCGTAGGTGAACTTAGGTGTGCGGAACAATCGCTTACTTCCAACCCGTCTAGACGTACCCTACGGAGAATAGTAGAATTATGGGCTCGTCTTAAATTGTTGGCCTCCTCCTCTACGGACCAGCTGATCCGCTATACTAGGCAAAGATACTTTGCCTTTGGTAATAAGCCACACACTCTGCTTGCTAGGCAACTTAAAGACAACTTGGCTACTTCTACCCCTCATGCTATTAGGGATCAGCAGGGACATTTGCAACACCACCCTGACACTATAGCTGGGATATTCCATCGATATTACTCGACACTATACTCCCTCCCCTCCGCCCTGCCCGCTGACGAGACAAGCCGAAATGCCCTTCTGGATGACTTTCTGGCGGATTGTCATTTACCCTCCCTCTCTCCTGCTGCGTTAGCCCATTTGAATCAACCCATTTTGGCCGAAGAAATTATTGACACTATCTCCGAGCTGCCAAATGGAAAGTCCCCTGGACCTGACGGTCTTCCGTATGCATATTTTAAGACATACGGAGAGATCCTGGTTCCATACATGGTACAATTGTTCAATGGGTTTTTGCAGGGGGACAGGATCCCCGATACTATGTTGAGCTCCTATGTAACGGTAATCCCTAAGCAGGGGAAGGATCCGGCTGATTGTGCCAGTTATAGGCCTATTAGCCTCCTAAACTCTGACTTGAAGATATTCACTAAGCTATTAGCTAATAGACTTAATGTATGGCTGCATCATCTGATCCACAAAGACCAAGTGGGATTTGTTAAATTTTGTCAAGCTGGGGATAATACTAGGAGGGCAATCGACCTGGTGGATGTTGCAAATAGGGGTGGAGTGGAGGCCCTGTTGCTTAGTCTAGATGCCGAAAAGGCATTCAATCGCTTGAACTGGGATTTTATGTTCCGATCGCTACATCACTTTGGTTTTAAAGGGCCGTTCTTGAGTGCCCTAAGGGGCCTCTACTCCTCTCCCTCCACGGTGGTCAAGCTGCCTCATGCTCACTCTCCGCCCCTTCAAATTCTCAACGGTACGAGACAGGGCTGTCCGTTATCGCCCCTTCTGTATGTGCTCAGTATAGAACCGCTTGCGGCATTTATCCATAATTCTCCGGACATCCAGGGAATTTTAGTCAGGGATAAATCATTTTCAATTTCCCTTTTTGCGGACGATGTTCTACTAACGTTGACTAATCCTTTTATAACCCTCCCAAACCTTCATTTGGTCTTGGACCGATATAGTAGATTGTCCAACTATAAACTTAATACCTCTAAATCGGAAACCCTCCCCATAAACATTCCCCCCGATAGACTTGCTCTTTTACAAAAACGATTTCGCTATATCTGGAGATCCCAGTCTATAAAATATCTGGGAGTACAGATCACTTCACGATACTCTGACCTATATAAAGCCAATTTTCCGTCGCTCATAAGTGAGGTTCACTCTCTTTTGGCAAAGTGGAAATCACTCCCACTTTCATTACTTGGCCATATTGCGGCCATTAAAATGTCAATTCTTCCTAAGTTTCTCTACTATTTTGAGACACTCCTGGTGAAGGTCCTGGCCACGGTTCTCCGCTCTGTTCAATCCGGCTTTACGAAGTTCGTTTGGAACTACAAGCGACATAGGATCCCTGTTCGGACTATGATGGCTCCTGTCATGAGTGGAGGCCTTGCTCTCCCGAATATTGCTAGCTACTATCTGGCTGCCCACTTGCGACAGATCCCTTCCTGGTCGACGTTCCACTCCTAAAGTAGGTGGACTGAGATTGAGAGGCTGTGGCTGGCACCGACCCATATGATATGGGGGCTACCTGTATTTGTCCCTTCTACTCTTCTCGGCCCCATAAACTTCACTAGGGAACTCTGGTATAAAAATAGGATGAAGTATAATCTGGCCACGCTACAATCCCCTCTCTCTCTGTTTCTTTATACTCCTCTTCTGCCTGGGAGTTCTGAAGCAGGTATGGTGAGACCTTGGTCGGGGGCGGGGCTGTATCGTCTGATAGACCTGAAGGATCCATTTACAGGGCGTTTATACTCCTTTCAGGACCTTCAAACTAAACACTCACTACCCTCTTCTTCGATGTTTCAGTTCCGACAGGTTGAGGGCTACTGTAGGGAGGTACTGGGCTCTTTGACGTTTCCTTCCCTATCCCCGTTTGAGCGTCTATGCACTCATAGCCCCTCCTCTAAAGGCCTTATAACTGATATCTACCAAATTCTCATGGCTTTTGATTTCCCAGTGGGATTTAAACATCCCTACATGTTAAAGTGGGAGGAATGGTTGCAAAGGGAGCTTCCTTTATTTTAGCTCTGGAATGAGCGCATTGTACCTTGCCTTTATAAAATTAATAAAATATAAATGGGAAAAAAAAAAAAAAAAAAAACCATCCTGACATGTTTCCTACGTCAGTTGTAGGCATGCTTGAAAACCAAAGTGAAATCCCCTGGTTAGAAACTCAGACTAGCGTCATTTTACAGCTTTTTCATGTGTTTTGTATATATAGGTAAATAAAAAATATATACAGTACAGAGCAAAAGTTTGGACACACCTTCTCATTCAAAGAGTTTTCTGTATTTTCATGACTCTGAAAATTGTAGATTCACACTGAAGGCATCAAAACTATGAAATAACACGTGGAATTATATACTTAAAAAAGTGTGAAACAACTGTAAATATGTCTTATATTCTAGGTTCTTCAAAGTAGCCACCTTTTGCTTTGATTACTGCTTTGCACACTCTTGGCATTCTCTTGATGAGCTTCAAGAGGTAGTCACCTGAAATGGTTTTCACTTCACAGGTGTGCCCTGTCAGATTTAATAAGTGGGATTTCTTGCCTTATAAATGGGGTTGGGACCATGAGTTGTGTTGGGCAGAAGTCAGGTGGATACACAGCTGATAGTCCTACTGAATAGATTGTTAGAATTTGTATTATGGCAAGAAAAAGGCAGCTAAGTAAAGAAAAACGAGTGGCCATCATTACTTTAAGAAATGAAGGTCAGTCAGTCCGAAAAATTGGGAAAACTTTGAAAGTGTCCCCAAGTGCAGTTGCAAAAACCATCAAGCGCTACAAAGAAACTGGCTCACATGAGGACCCCCCAGGAAAGGAAGACCAAGAGTCACCTCTGCTGCGGAGGATAAGTTCATCCGAGTCACCAGCCTCAGAAATGGCAGGTTAACAGCAGCTCAGATTAGAGACCAGGTCAATGCCACACAGAGTTCTAGCAGCAGACACATCTCTACAACAACTGTTAAGAGGAGACTGTGTGCAGCAGGCCTTCATGGTAAAATAGCTGCTAGGAAACCACTGCTAAGGACAGGCAACAAGCAGAAGAGACTTGTTTGGGCTAAAGAACACAAGGAATGGACATTAGACCAGTGGAAATCTGTGCTTTGGTCTGATGAGTCCAAATTTGAGATCTTTGGTTCCAACCACCGCGTCTTTGTGCGACGCAGAAAAGGTGAACTGATGGACTCTAGTTTTGATGCCTTCAGTGTGAATCTACCATTTTCATAGTCATGAAAATACAGAAAACTCTTTGAATGAGAAGGTGTGTCCAAACTTTTTGTCTGTACTGTATATAAACAATCTCATAATCAAAGTTTTAAGATTTCTGTGTTGAAACAAAGACTGGAGAACACAATTGACAAAAGTATCAATATTAGATTGCTATTCTACTATGGAAGACCGAAATGTGTTATTTTTATTGCGATAGAAGCTTTTGCAATACACCCTGCTCTTTTACTAAAGTATGGAGCTCAGAATAGCTACATTTTTCTGATATGAGTCTACTTTTCAGTCTTTCTGGTAGCTGTTACGAGTTGTAGGTTAGCTGTGTTGAGTTTGGTGCATAAGAGGAAGGTGAGAATGACTGCAGTGAGGATCTGTCATATAACCTACAGTATGTACAGTACATGTATGTCTTGGAGCTCCTAAAAAGCGGATACAGAATTAAAGGAGTTGTCCCACAAAAAATATTCACAGTGTTCAAACAGCACCTGGATCTGAATACTATTTTAACTCCAAGTAATTAAAAGTTGATTATAGCCATGTAATTATTCAATAAAATGTATCTATATACACCTGCTGTTTGTTCTTTTTCTTATTTCTTTGTCTGTCTCACTGAGAAGGCTGCACATGTTTCATCCTTTAAATGCCTCCTGAGTAGAGATGAGCGAATCATTCAAAAAATTATTCGACGAACTTTTCCTAAAATTCGTATATTCGACGAATAGATTAGTTGTATTTGTGTAAAAAATATACGTTATTATGTGCTATTAGCGAACATTCGCTCACTAATAACGAACGTTCATTTACAAAATGTACGCAACTTCTTAGAAGACGTACGCATGAGCGTACAAATAGCTTACGAATCTCAGCGTACTATTGTCTAAGCGATTACGTAATACGCAGGCACGTACGAGGAGAGGCCGCGGCGTGCACTCCTCAGAGGCAGAGCGAATATTCGAGACATATATATGGTAAAGTGCAAATACATTATTATAAGTATAATATAAACATTTTAAATATCACCTACCTAGTATGCTCACTGACACGTTTAAGTCTCTTTTCTTCTGACGCTTGTCATAGAACTGGAGCAGAGTCCCAAACTCAGTCGCAATTTGTAATCCAAATGGGTAAAAAAAGCAGCAAAGGTTCCGTAACCCCTTCCCGACCGGCGCCGTACATGTACGGCGCTCGGGCGGTGCGGGGACATGACGCCCGCTCGCGGGTGCGGCGGGCGTCATGGCCGGCAAGTCTCTGCTGTTTCTAACAGCAGAGACTTGCTGCTTCTTACCTCCGTTGGCGGCATCTTCCTGGGCCTTCTGATCACGTGTGATCACGGCATCAGGATGCGTCTGAACCCGGAAGTGTACGCTTCCGGATGGTGTACAGGCGTCCCGAGTGGCCAATCGGGGTGTCTGTACACCATATGAAAACTGTAATCCTCGCTGGTGAGGATTACAGTTTTCAAACTGCAATTCTTATTCTGGCCACTAGATGGCAGGCCAGGATAAGAAATGAGCAATTTTAGGATTTAACTGCATCTAGTAAATCCATGATTGCTCATAAAGAAAAAAAGCAAAACACAATATATCAGCTCATATTTGAGCTTTAAAATAATCACGAAAAAATTTAAAAAAAAGTTAAAAAATATATAAAAAATAAAAAAGATATAAAAGTTCAAATCACCCCCCTTTCCGTATAAGTAAAAAATAAATACCTAAATAACAATAAATATAGACATCATGGGTATCACCGTGACCGAAAACGCCCATACTTTTAAAATATAAAAAAAAAAAATCCAATACGGCGAATTGTGTGGCGGAAAAAAGCGTCCAAATGGCGATTTGCCGTTTTTTGTCACTTTTTTTTTCTAAAAAAAATTAAATAAAAAGTGATCAAAAAGTCATACGCACCCCAGAATGGTATCAATAAAAACTTCAGACCGCCCCGCAAAAAATGAGCCCTGTACACATAAATACCAAAAAGTTATAGGGGTCAAGATATGACAATGAAAAAAAAAAAAGGGCAACTTTCTAATTATTTTATCACCATCTAAACGCAGGAAAAACTATACATATTAGGTATTGCCGGATTCGTACTGACCAGTAGAATGAAAGTAACCGGTCAGTTTTAATGCATATCGAACGCTGTAAATAAGAAACCCGTAGAACTGTAGCGGAATAGCGGTTTTCTTGCAATTTCACCCTATTTGGAATTTTTTTCCTGCTTCCCACTACACCATATGCAATATTAAATGGTGGCGTTGGAAAGTACAACTTGTCCCGCAAAAAACAAGCCCTCATACAGCTATGTGAACAGAAAAATAAAACAGTTATGGCTGTTTGAAGGCAGGGAGCGCAAAACGAAAATGCAGAACCAAAAAAACCTCTGGGGGTGAAAGGGTTAAAAAACCCTCTTTCAAGGGGCTCCCCAAATAACCTGAAAAGGGGGAAAAAGGGATGAGGCACACGAAAGCGCAACTTAATTTCCTGAGTTGCCTCGTCATCCTCACGCGCTGGAGAAAGGGGCGGAACTACCAGGGAGGATTCTGCATCGCTGAATTGAATTTGTACGCAACAGCGTATAGAGTAACTACCAGGGAAAAGTCTGCATCGCTGAATTGAATTCGTACGCGACAGTGTATAGAGTAACTAAATTATACGTAGAATAGCGTATAATTTAGCGGACAAACTACATAGCGAATGCGTACAAAAGCGAAGCGTATGACCTAATATTCGGATTCGCTTCGCAGCTGAAAAATCCCAAGATTCAATACGAATCTACAAAGCGGCGAATAGATTCGCTCATCTCTACTCCTGAGCTATGATAGGAAGAGAGCTCGGGCAGAAAGGACATGCCCCCTTAGCTGCAACAGAAAATGCACTCCCCTTGAGATGTCAGCATGATATAAATCTAGGAGAGCAATGAATGAGGAGATCTCTGGATCCATGTGAGGTACAGGGCTGGTTCTAGCTTTGTTACTATATGATGTCTGATTTTCATTTTTTACATTAGTCATGGGATAATCCCTTTAATAAATGAAATGGTTTCAAGGAAGGCATACAGTATAGTAGATTACCATTAGCTGTACCAGCTATACAGCGTAATTATAATTATGTTGCATCAAAATTGAGTCAATTACTTATATCAAATTTGAGAAAAGACAGACTTCCTTCATGCAATGTAAAACAGTATATGTGTGGCTTCATGTTTATTTCTTGTGACGTGGATTATGATTAATGGTCCTTGAACCAAAACCTTTAACTGCACATAATATTCTTTTGTTGAATGTAATATTTCATGGCTTTAAGTGTTTTACCATGACTAGAATCTCAGGGCTAGAGCGTAGATATTGGAATTGTATTAAAGCCCAGAATATTAGCTTTAGGATGATACCATGGTGCAATAATTGCAGTATTTGGGGTGCAGCTCTGGTCAGGCAGCAGCAGGGTCATTGTAACTTCTGGTTCTATGTGTATGTGTGTGTCTAATGGAGGGCTTGGAGGGGAAAAGCTGCAAATGACATCAGGATGAAAGATTATAGACCAATACTGTAACTTCTCCTTTGTAAAGCCATCAGTGACCATAAGGGCATAAATGAACTTTTCTTCATGTTATCATCCCTTTTAGCAGTAGCAATTATTTATAGTAAAAGATGGAGAGGATCAGTTGCACATTGTTGTCAGCTTTGTGACTAAAATGTTTACTTGTAGCAGAATCATAGTTTTTGTCTCTTCAGTTCAGTTCCGTAAGGTATCTTCCAGCAAATTTGGTCACAGATGTTACAGCTGGGCCTGTAGATCCTGCTCATTCTTACTTTGCCAAAGCTGGCACATAAATGGCCGACTGGCGATGAATCTGGTGACCAGGCAGACCCAGGAAGTGTTGCAATCTGGATAAGAAGTTCCTGTGAAGTCCTTGCTGTGTGTGGTTGAGCATTTTCTTGCTGAAAAATGCAAGTTAGAAGCCCTGCCACGAGATATAACACACAGCTGCAGGATGTCCACTTCGTAGATATGTGGTCCCTGGGAGTCCCCAATACCAGGGAGCTGGGTCTCTTTCCCTAATTGCCCCTACTTGGCCTGAGCTTTATGCCCAGGTAGCGGAGCACCCGCCCTGATAAGGGCGACCCCTCTGAGCTCTCCCTCACAACTCACTAGGGCTCCCTGCTTTGTCCTGTGAATCAAGTAGCTTCCCAGCTTGTTGCAGAAATCAATCAGGGTATACAGCAGATGGGCCCAGTGAGTGGAAAAATGTCCCAACATGTTTCCTTGGAGATAGTCGAAATCATCAGGGGACTGATAGGAAGGTCCAGATATGGTTGCTACCTAAACCTGAAAAAACACGTCCAACACCGGCTTAATATTGTTAGGTGCCAGTGAGAATTAGAGCACTAATGCATATGGCATCCGTATATTACCCCTTAGATGCCTTTTATCAAGTCTAAAAATTAATCATTTGAATCTTTCCTCATAACTAAAACCCTTCATCAGCTTAGTCACTCTTCTTTGTACTTTTTCCAGCTCCAGGGCATCCTTGTGGCCAATGCTTTATAAAATGGTAACATTACAACCCTGTGCTGTGAGTCAATGCCTCGTTTAATACATGACAATATCCTGCTTGCCTTAGAAGCTGTTGATTGACATTGCATGGTGTTATTTAGTCTATAATCTACAAGTATACCCAAATCCTTTTCTATGAGTGACTCTCCCAGTGTTACTCCCCCTAGGACGTATGATACATGCAAATTATTTGTACCTAGATGCATGACATTTATCCATATTGAATCTCATTTGCCAAGTGGATGCTCCACGATTCAGAGTGTCCAAGTAAGCTTGTAGTTTATGGACATCTTCCATAGATTGCACAGTGTTACATAGCTTGGTGTTATCTGTAAAAATAGAAACAGTGTTATTAATTCCATCCTCTATATCATTAATAAAAAAGAATCTTGGGGTACAGAACATATAACAGGGACCATTCTGAATAGTAATCTTTGACCATAACTCCCTGGACATGGTCCATCAGCCAATTTTCAATCCAATTACAAATATACAGAAATATACACCTATGAGGGGCAGCATCAAATGTTTTTGCAAAGTCCAAGAACACTATATCCATAGCCACCCCTCTGTCCAGGCTTCCACTCACCTCCTCGTAAAAACATATCAGGTTAGTCTGACAACTTTTGTCCTTGGTACACCTGTGCTAGCAATCACTTATGATATTATTATAGTCGCATAGTCCTGTATATAGTCCCTTAAAATAACTTCTAACATTTTTCGCACAACGGAAGTTAAGCTTACTGGTGTATAATTACTTGGAGAAGACCTAGAGACCTTTTGGGATATGGTCGCCATTCCTTGTGCCAGTTTTTTGTCACTGTGCCAGTCACTAGTGAATCTCTAAAAATTATGAAAAGGTGCGCAATAACTGAACCATGTTCTGTAAGAATTCTTGGGTGTAATCCATCTGGACCCAGGGCCTTATTCACATGTTTAACTTACATTGGACCATATCTACATTCAGCCAATTTAGTATATTACTGGATGAGTTAATAGCACTGGCATCACCTACATCAGCTCCCTTCTATTCATTTCATCACTATTTCCATTCACTTTTATGGGAGTTACAGAAATAGTCAAGCAGTGTGGGACAGGTGTGATCTGTATATATGAGACATTTATGGCATATCTTGTGGATATGCCATAAATTTAAAGGGGATGTTCTATGGCCAGCTACTCAAGCACAAGGGCAAATGTACCTTTCTTGCACAGGGGTCTTCAGATGTCTGTTCTCCAGTGCTTTCATAAAAATATAAGAAAAGATGAGGCTGTAATTGAATCATTTGGGAATACTTTTTATATGTAGAAATACTCAAATATTTTAGTATAACCATGTGTAGTCATATTTCTGGATATTCCTCTCTCTTCTTCATCTAACAATGCGTTTAGACTCTTCAGGACTGGATTTTACAGAAGGTGTCAAAAGTAGAGTGCTTAGAGAAGCACCTGCTCCCAGAAAAGCATTGCATAGTAATTACTACAGTACTCCTTTAGCCATATTACACCAACGTAGGCTTTTAATTAAATGAGGGTTTACAAGCCAATCCCAGTGGCTCATCCCAAAGATTTATCATATAATGAATGCTGTGTCAGCACTTTAGACTTTTAGTTGGACAACACCAACATCCCCACATTATGATCATAAGTATAAATACTAGATAGAAGGGAATTTTGAATGGTGTCCCAGCCCTGCTCGTAATATTGTGCTGCCGAAGCTGTGAAATAAATAAGCTGATAACAGTGATTCCTATTAAAACCTGATAAAATCTGTGAGATCATCTGATCTGACCAAGAGGCCTGCAGTGCAAGTACTCACTTTCGCAGCAGGAAAACATAGCTTTGCAGGGCTCCCTGGGTAACAAATCAATGGGTAACAACTGTTGGATGACAACTGCTTCCCCTCTATTACAGTTGCCTTTGGGAATTTGTCCTGCACTTATTCCTCTCTTACCGCTATGGCTGTGTGTCAGTCTGAACTATAGTTCTAGCATGTTTCATGTACTGGGAACAATAGGATACACAAGGCTATGGATCTTTCACATTAGTGTGTTTGATACTTTGTTGTATCGCATAAAAATCTGCAAGCACATGCAATAATTTACTTAGTTATCTAAGACATAAAAAATATTTGAAAAATAAAAGTGCTGCTACCATGGCTGTAATTTATGAGATCTCCTAAAGCAGGTCTTTGATCTTCCTCCTACAACGGCACCTTTTTCTTTTTTATTACGATAAAATAATTACCCACTATGCACCAGTTATTTTAAAAATGCAACATAAAGACAACAGGAAATCCCAAAGTTCTAGTTACATTGTTGCAAACCATGGGAATATAAAGCTTATAAAATTGAAGGTTTGTAATATGAGCATAGCTGCTCAAGCAATATCCGTAGTGTGATCATACTACAATAATATTTTTTCTCTAAATCCTTACTAGGGCTTGTGAGTCCTGCACTCACTGAATCCAACCTTCTTGCTTGTATTGCTTAACAGTCCATAAAAGATGCATCAGGAGCACAGGATAGCGGGACTCCTCCTTACAGAGACAGCATGATGGCTGTTTGACATTTCGTCAAGGTGCCTAACATGATTCGCAACAAATATCCTTTTAGATATCAGTACCTTAGTCTACGCTTCAATTTGACTGTGTAGACTCTACACAATCAAACTGAAGCATTCCAAACAAATGAATACAAAACTTACAAGCAGTAGCAATAGTGTAGAAAATCCAGTTTATTGTTAGAAACTCATTTAAGTCAGTCATTAAAATCAAGAGGTCCCAATGCTTCAGTATGGAAGATTAGAGAGGTTTCTCTCTGCAACAGAATAACATTTCTGCTGCTGTTTGGTTTAACTCTTAAGGGTATAGCCACAGTACGCAGTATCAAATATTATAGATTGAGGATTGAATTTTTCTAGAAGTAATTGAAAATCTGCAAATGGAGATGAGCAAGTTAATTTTACATGCATCAAATTTGTTACTATTTATCCAAAAGATTCAAATTTCAGGAAATCTGAAGCTTTTGTGATTGGTTATACACAAATTTTTCAAAATGGGAGCCACCATTTTACACACAGTATCTGCCACCAAAAAGGGATAATTATGGGCTGTTTTATTTTTATTTTTATTTTTTTAATTGGACAGTGCATTTTTAAATAGGCCGTTTGTTACCACTGGCTTACATTCGTTTACCCCTTAGCCATATATGACATAGTCACTTTGACATTACTTGGTGTTGAATAGCTTGAAAGGGATTGTATACTGTCCTAGGCGACCTCAGACTGTCATACAGGACTTTTCAGGGCAATTGGGGGACTTTTGATTCAGACCAAATTTAATAGGACCAAATTAAATCTGACATTCAATTCAGACTCAAAACAAATTTTGGGAAATCCGCTCATCTCTCATATATTTTGTATTCATCGACGATTGTCTAAAAAAGTAAATGCCAACTTTTTAAGTTGAAAATATAGAAATCTGTACATAAATAAGAAGTTTACATACATTTGAAGTAGAGATGAACCAGTCAAGATTCATTTCAGGTCCGGTTGGCCAAATTTTTTGAAAAGTTCGGTTCGAACCCAGATTGGTTGGGGCCAAACCGAAGTTGCTCCAATTGCTCTGAAAGTTGATATATAACCCCCTGTAGCCTCCTAGGACTCATAGGGGCTCATTTATGAAGACCGGTGTTTTAAATTGTTACCCTAGCCTATCTACTGGTGTACTGATCACCTAATGGTTTAATTAAATTCAAAGTCCCAAAAAATTTAAATTGCAACCATGTTGAGAACATAAACCAGTAGATTGCTGCCCTACCCTGTGTCTTAAACAGTAAACACACACACATGGAATTTATAATATATACAGTACAGACCAAAAGTTTGGACACACCTTCTCATTCAAAGAGTTTTCTATATTTTTATGACTATGAAAATTGTAGATTCACACTGAAGGCATCAAAACTATGAATTAACACATGTGGAATTATATACTTTTAAAAAAAAAGTGTGAAACAACTGAAAATATGTCTTATATTCTAGGTTCTTCAAAGTAGCCACCTTTTGCTTTGATTACTGCTTTGCACACTCTTGGCATTCTCTTGATGAGCTTCAAGGGGTAGTCACCTAAAATGGTTTTCACTTCACAGGTGTGCCCTGTCGGGTTTAATAAGTGGGATTTCTTGCCTTATAAATGGGGTTGGGACCATGAGTTGTGTTGGGCAGAAGTCAGGTGGATACACAGCTGATAGTCCTACTGAATAGACTGTTAGAATTTGTATTATGGCAAGAAAAAAGCAGCTAAGTAAAGAAAAATCAGTGTCCATCATTACTTTCAGAAATGAAGGTCAGTCAGTCCGAAAAATTGGGAAAACTTTGAAAGTGTCCCCAAGTGCAGTCGCACAAACCATCAAGCGCTACAAAGAAACTGGCTCACATGAGGACCGCCCCAGGAAAGGAAGACCAAGAGTCACCTCTGCTGCAGAGGATAAGTTCATCCGAGTCACCAGCCTCAGAAATCGCAGGTTAACAGCAGCTCAGATTAGAGACCAGGTCAATGCCACACAGAGTTCTAGCAGGAGACACATCTCTACAACAACTGTTAAGAGGAGACTGTGTGCAGCAGGCCTTCATGGTAAAATAGCTGCTAGGAAACCACTGCTAAGGACAGGCAACAAGCAGAAGAGACTTGTTTGGGCTAAAGAACACAAGGAATGGACATTAGACCAGTGGAAATCTGTGCTTTGGTCTGATGAGTCCAAATTTGAGATCTTTGGTTCCAACCACCGTGTCTTTGTGCGACGCAGAAAAGGTGAACGGATGGACTCTACATGCCTGGTTCCCACCGTGAAGCATGGATGAGGAGGTGTGATGGTGTAGGGGGGCTTTGCTGGTGACACTGTTGGGGATTTATTCAAAATTGAAGGCATACTGAACCAGCATGGCTACCACAGCATCTTGCAGCGGCATGCTATTCCATCCGGTTTGCGTTTAGTTGGACCATCATTTATTTATCAACAGGATAATGACCCCAAACACACCTCCAGGCTGTGTAAGGGCTATTTGACCAAGAAGGAGAGTGATGGGGTGCTACGCCAGATGACCTGGCCTCCACAGTCACCAGACCTGAACCCAATCGAGATGGTTTGGGGTGAGCTGGACCGCAGAGTGAAGGCAAAAGGGCCAACAAGTGCTAAGCATCTCTGGGAACTCCTTCAAGACTGTTGGAATAACATTTCAAGTGACCACCTCTTGAAGCTCATCAAGAGAATGCAATCAAAGCAAAAGGTGGCTACTTTGAAGAACCTAGAATATAACATATTTTCAGTTGTTTCACACTTTTTTGTTAAGTATATAATTCCACATGTGTTAATTCATAGTTTTGATGCCTTCAGTGTGAATCTACAATTTTCATAGTCATGAAAATACAGAAAACTCTTTGAATGAGAAGGTGTGTCCAAACTTTTGGTCTGTACTGTATATATGTATGGAAATGGAATTCATGGAAACAGACAATCGAGGCTTAGGCTACTTTCACACTTGCATTGTTAATTCAGGTACTGAGATCCGGCAGAGGATCTCTGTACCTGAATTAAACTGATCCGTTTTGATTTTGCACATCAGGATGCATCCGTTCCGTTAGGATGCAGTTGTGTGATATCAAAACTGAAAAAAACGGATCAGGAGCTAAATACATTGAAAGTCAATGGGTGACGGATCCGGTTTTTTAGTCTCCTAAAAAAACTGATCCGTCACCATTGACTTTCAATGTATTTAGTTCCTGATCAGTTTCTTTCAGTTTTTATGACCGGACACAAAACTACAGCTTGCTGCGGTTTTGTGTCCGCTCACAAAACTGAAAGCTGCCTGAACTAAAGACCTCCTGATGCATCCTGAACGGATCTCTTTCCATTCAGAATGCATGGGGACAAAACTGATCAGTTTTTTCTGGTATTGACATCCTCTGCCAGATCTCAATACCGGAAAACCACAACGCAAGTGTGAAAGTAGCCTTAATGCTTAAATTCACCTTAATACACACAAGTAGATTGCTGCCACACCTTAGGTATTACTGCAGTAATTATGTGATGCAGCCGAGCTAAACTTGATGGTTAATGTGATAAGTAAAACAATGGTAAGACAATGTAAACTAAATTTTTCAATAGAATTCAATGGCTTTTATAACAAGATAACACTGTGAATTGTTATCAGAGTCAATTTTAGCTTTGCTACATCCGTATGCAGCTTAATAAATTAGATTTTTTTTTTTAATTGCAACCATGTGGGAACTGAATACAGTGATCCCTCAAGATGCAATGGCCTCAGGATACAATATTTTCAACACACAATGGTCTTTCCTGGGACATCATAAGTTGAAACCAGACTCAACATACAATGTGTCAGACTCAGATCTAATCAATCAAGGCCACTTCTCTGGTAAAATAGCTGTATTAGTTGCTAGTTAGCAGCTATTCCTAACTGTTATATGTAAGGACTTGTTTTATCTGTCTTAGTTATCTGCTTATTTTTCTTAAATCTTCATTTTCTCTTATCTTGGATGACATATTGGAGCTTTGGAACCAATTACTCAAGTTACAATGGTTTCAACATACAATGGTCGTCCTGGAACCAATTAATAGTGAGGGACCACTGTATAGGTAAACGGACGATTGAGACTGGATGCTCAATACACACAGGTAGGTTGCTGTCCTACTCTGTGTCTTGTAGTAATCATCATATATATATATATATATATATATATATATATATATATATTAGTTTAATTAAATTTAACAGTCCCCAAAAAGATTTTTATTCCAACTATGTGGAAACTGAATATACGTAAATGGACGATTGAGGCTTGACACTAAATTTCACCTTAATACACACTGGTAGATTGCTGCCACACCTTGGGTATTGCTATATATATATATATATATATATATATATATATATATATACACTGCTTAATTAAATTTAACCCCACATTTCTGCCAAAATGGAAAAATGGGAAAAATGAAAGTATTTGCTTGCAGCTAGCTGCTTTTAAGTTCTGCACTTTTCACTCTCCCTGTCTCCCTAAGATCATTTCTCTGGCAGACACTGTAACACCTAACCACCCTCATTCACAGGCCAGCACAGAATTATGTTCTGTTTGTTATGCTAGGGCACCTCCCTGCCTGCCGCAGAACTGATTGGTTCATCCAGACTGTTAGCCTGGGAGCCAGCCAGGGCAAGCCCTCCCCCCCCCCACCTTCCTCTGAGCATCATGTAAGAACCCTTCTTCTACCTCCCTAGTGCTTTTTTCCCACCATGCGCACTAAAGTGACACTACTCACCATTTTAGTGGATTCATCTAAAACTAACTTGAAAATATTCAGGTTCATCTGCCATTCAAAAAATAGTAAAGTTCAGACTGGTTCGGTCCAAACTGGTTTTCTTATCTTTAATTTGAAGTGAAATTTATTAGTATGTACTAAATTGTATAGAGCCTTATTATCATTTCGTGCATGAGACCTAATAGTAACAAGCGAATAGTATTTTCCATTAATTTAAAATATGATTAGACACAAGGCAATTGTCTAGTTTATGCCTCCTAATTCAAACATAATAGGTCTATTTTATATAAGCCTGGGGCTAGACATCCCTCTGTTTCAAGTTGTGAGGATAAATTGCCAAATTCAGGGGTGTTTGGGAGACTCTGGAGCATTGCCTAGCTCCATTTTAGTTTTAGAAAATGAAAAATTAGGTTAAGCATTAGCCCAATTAATAGACTCTATTGTGCTAAACATCTCAATCTCTCTTTATTTGAAAGTTTTTAGATTAACAAAGAAAGACAGAAAGGGAAAAGGCAGATGCAGTCTTAAGCTAAGTTTCACGTGCAACATAGCAAGCTCTGCGTGTGCGTTTCCTGTGGTCCCGGCTGCAGATCCTTCTGCCTCTGGCTGATAAGATTATGCATTGTAAGGCTATTTTTGGTTGTGTTAGTGATTCTGTGCTGTGCTGTATCCTTGTCAGATCATTGCAGAGGATAAGAAACCTTCATTATCGGAAACCATTAACCCTTATTTTGCAGAGGGACGTGTGAAAGTGTCATAAAATGTATGCCTCTACAATTGGCAAAAACAAATTCAAAATTAATTTAGAATTTGTAAGAATTTAATGGGATCCCACAAAATCCCACTGTTTTAAGAAATCATATTACTTACTTAACTAATTCAACCCAACAAGACTGGGTTTGTTAAGGAAAGGTTGGAATTTAAAAATGTGAGAAAGATCCTGATTCCTGGCTCTACTAGACTGACCTAAGGTAAATATATAGACAATTGATCCAGCACTGTGGTCTGTAAAATTTGACTTTTAAATCATATTAAAAATAGCAAATACAGGAGAAGTACTGTGCTGACGTGTTTCTAGCCCACATGGGCCCTGGCTGTGCAGGCCAGAAACATGTCAGAAGAGTGTACTGCTTCTGTGTTTATTGATTACATGTTTTGCTATTTTTAATATTATTTAAAGTCAAGGTTTACTAATCACCACTGCCACAAGCGGCACATCACCATTGAAGCCAGTCAGTGGTTGCAGCAGTGCATCTGACCATGCCCATAGCCACCCAGATGTAAACAGTGTTGGGACCAGAAGATGGAGGCAGCGTGGATAACCGGAGTGGTGTGGAGCTTTTAAGTACAAATCTTCTGTTTTAGGGGCCATGCTGCAGGAACTTGTTAAAAAATAATTTTTACCGGAAGACCCCTTTAACGGAGAATAGTTTTAGGTCTGTTTCACACAAGTGAGTCCATTGCAGGAAATCACACTCCAAGTGTGAGCGTGATCCTCCTTTCTGGACTTGCAGGAGCTCATGGCATTATCATGATTTATAATGCTGTGTGCCTCTGTTTGACCTTATTTCTATAGAATCATACTGAGAGCTTTATGGTCAAGTAAGGTCAAGCAGAGGCACATAGCATTATAAACATATCCTTATCTAGATTTTTTTATTGCCACAATAACTCATTAAAAAAAAAAAAAACGTTTTAACAAAGTGTGTACCACATGCATATTACCTGTAAAGAGTCCTGCTGGCCAATCCTATCACATGCCCCCTCCTGTTTAATGGACATCTCCCTGGCCAGAGTATATCATTATCACGTTAGCACAGAGATATAAAATTAGACGATATATTAAAAGGGAGATTTGAATTCAGATCTCTTTGCTGGGAAAATATATGGAAGGGCCTAAAGCCAATAAATCAGATATGTTGAATAATGGATTGAAATTCAACTTGTTCTTATGAATCTTGTTTATTGTGTGCTCAGTTTTTTTCCCTGGAAAAGTACTGTAGATGATATAAACAAAAGTGCACCAAATGTAAAATCCTCAACGCTTACATGATGTACTGCTTTTTGATGATGCCTACAATAATCTTACTCTGGTAGAATGATAAAGAATTAGTTAGGAAGAAGAGAAACTGGAGAAAATAAACTGAACCTTTGGGCCTAGTTAACTTAACTTAAACAAATCACAATTTAATAAATTACCTATTTTAATTGTGCCATTTTGTGACCAGAAGAACCCACAATTTATATTAATTACAAATCAGTCATCATTTATATTAATTTGCACCCAGAGGACACCACAATTTGTATTCATTTACAAATCAGACATAATTTCTATTAATTGACACTCAGAAGAACCCACCATTTATATTAATTGCATATCATTCATTTTTCTGTTAACAGTACCACTTTGGACCCAGTTTAAATAAGCCATAATATGTTGTTCTTATGTCAGGTTATCATCCCATTCTCTGATCCTCGCTCCTCTCGTCAGTGTTCCATTCACTGCTGCTGCGCTCCTGCATGAACCTTGATAAGCTGTACTGTAATTGCAGATTTTTAAAGGGCCAGAAGGTACTTCTTAAAACTTCTTAAGGGACCCTCCCCTTCCACTGTGGTCCTAAGCAAAAAAGTCCCATAGATTTAGTTTATATTGTTTATTGACCACATCCTTTTGCCTGCCTGTATACTTTAGCTGAACATATGCTGTCTGCCACAACCCCTGCCTTCTGACTTGGTACCGCACCTCAGTGTCAACTCTGCTGTGTCAGGTTAGCTGTTGAGCAACTAAGTGGACATCACTTTTGGACTGCTGGACGTAGTCTAAAATTGATGCCCAACTAACTGAAAATGCAAAATAAGACATTTCCTTTCTTAAAGAGGTTCTTCAGGATTTTGATATTAATGGCCTTTCCTCAGGATAAGTAATCAATATTAGATCGGCAGGGGTCTGACTAAGCTGTATAAAAATGCTGTGGTGCTCTGTGAGTGCTTAGGCCTCTTTGTAGGCCATGTGATCTCACGTTTATCGGTCATATGGCCTAGATGGATCTCAGTCCCATTCAAATTAATGGGACTGATCTAAAATATCAAGCACAGACACTATCCAATGGATGGAGCTGTGCTTGGTAAGCTGTGAGGAGGCTCCGGGGCTCAACAGAGGTCAGGTGAGTGCAGTGGCCTCCTCAGATTGGCGGGGTGCTGGGAGTCGGACCCCTACCGATCTCATATTGATGACCTATTCTGAGGATAGACCATCAATATGAAAATCTCATAGAATGCATTCCCCATAATTCATCATAAAATCTAGTTGAATCCAACTTTGTGAACTTACATATGGAATGCAGAGTGATTAAGAGGGCCGTAGTGTGCTCATGTATACCCGTAAATCTACTGTACCATCTTTTTGTATGATCACTGCTGTTATAAAGATTTTTTTTTCTCTTTGATTCAAAGAGGAAAAAAAGCATTGTGTGGTGCCCTGGAGCAAGTGTACTTTAGACTATGGATGTGTGAGCACAGTTGCCCATATAGCTACTACAGAAAGCCATCAACTCACTACTTTAGTGCACTTGGGATGGTTAAGTTGCACTATGAATTATGCTTACACTTATACTGTTTCATATTGTTGAACTGCATATTATATGTTTATTGTAATATACCCTGTACATTTGCACTGTTATTTGCACTATGTCTGCACTTTACTGAGGAAAGGATTAATGCACAGCCAGCTAATACTGAGAGTCTTTGGAGCTTTTTAGCTGTGCACTGAGAAGTTAGACATCTTCCACAATTAATAAGAAAAAGTTTTAAAGGGGAAAAACAGACACATTAACCTTTTGACTGTCTGGTTTAGTTCAGTTTACATCTGAAGACTTGTTTATGTCTGGAAAAACTGCTTATTCATTTCCATAGACTTGTACTGAAAATGTATACAAGTCTATGACAGACTGAAATTGCAACATTGTTTCTTTTTAGGTTTTGCATCTCCATTTCAGCCCCCCCCCCCCCCCACTAGTAGGTTCTAGTTCAGTCGGAAACTGTATATAAGGAGAGTAGTTACACCTAGTTGCCTACAGAGAGGGACCAATGTTTAGTAGAAGAGACTCTGCCAGACTGCACAAGTGACCAGAAGACGCTGAGATGGGAATACTCTGCTACACACCCTGGTCCCCCAGCCCTTTGGTCAAAGTACATGCCTTCTGAGAGAGAAAGGGTGATAGCTAGCTTGGGCTTTTCCTCAGCACAGAACCTTCTTCTGCCAGGTAAAAGCCAGTTCAGTGCCTTGCCTATATTTTTGCACTTGAGTTCCTCCAGTAAAGAAGCATAATGGTTTACTGTAAACCCTGACTCTCTGGATTACTTTTCTAGTGAGGTACACCACACCATACCATCCTCTCCAGAGAATAGTAACAAATGATGACACCTCAACAGTGTCCGGTGGACCCTGGGGCCACCCCAAACCTGGCCACATGGTAAATACTGTGCACTAGTTCCTAAAAAAAAAAGCACAAACACAACACAAAAAAAATCATGCTAAAGAAAAAACACTTTGTAGTTACTTTCCTAGTTCACTATAGACTTAATAGTAACATGGCAAAAAAAAACTGCTAAACCAGCAAAAATGCCAAATAAAGATGATGCCTGAAATCAGCTTTAACCCCTTCATGACATAGCCATTTTTCACCTTAAGGACCAGGCCAAATTTTGGAAATATGACATGTGTCACTTTATGTGGTAATAGCTTTGAAACACTTTTACTTATCCAAGCCGTTCTGAGATTGTTTTCTTGTGACACATTGTACTCCACGACAATGGTAAATTTGAGTCAATATAAATCGCCTTTATTTATAAAAAAAATCCTAAATTTACAGAAAATTTGGAAAAATTTGTAATTTTCAAACTTTGAATTTCTATGCTTTTAAGGCAGATAGTGATCCCTCACAAAATAGTTATTACTTTACATTTCCCATATGTCTACTTTATGTTACCATCATTTTGTAGATGTAATTTTATTTTTTGGGGACGTTAGAAGGCTTAGAATTTTAGAAGTAATTCTTAAAATTTTTAAGAAATTTTCCAAAACCATTTTTTTGAAGCAACAGTTCAGTTCTGAAGTCACTTTGTGGGGCTATCATAATAGAAACCACCATAAATGACCCCATTTTAGAAACTACACCCCTCAAGGTTTTCAAAACGAATTTTACTAACTTTGTTAACCCTTTATGTATTCCACAAGATTTAAAGGAAAATGGAGATGACATTTCAAAATTTCACTTTTTTGGCAGATTTTCCATTTTAATCCATTTTTTTCCTGTAACACATCAAGGGTTAATAGCCAAACAAAACTCAAAAACTATTACCCTGATTCTGCGATTTACAGAAACACCCCACATGTGGTAGTAAACTGCTGTATGGGCACACAGCAGGGCGCAGAAGGAAAGGTGCGCCAGATGGTTTTTGGAGGGCAAATTTTGCTGGATTGGTTTTCAGACTCCATGTCCCATTTGAGGCCCCCCTGATGCACCCCTACAGTAGAAACAACCAAACAGTGCCTGTATTTTGGAAACTAAGGGATAAGGTGACAGTGTTATTGATACTATTTTGGGGTACATATGATTTTTGATCGCTTTATATTACACTTTTTGTTAGGCAAGGTATCCAAAAATGCCTGTTCTGGCTCAGTTTTTTTTTGTACAGTGTTCATCTGACAGGTTAGATCATGTGCTATTTTTATAGAACAGGTTTTTACAGACGTGGCGATACCTAACATGTATAGTTTTCTTTATTTATTTAAGTTTTACACAATAATATCATTTTTGAAACAAAAAAATCATGTTTTAGTCTGTCCCTTGTCTGAGAGCTGTAGTTTTTTTATTTTTTGGGCAATTGTCTCAGGTAGGGGCTCATTTTTTGCGGGAAGAAGTGACGGTTAGATTGGTACTATTTTGAGGGGCTAAAGGGTTAAAGGGTTAAAGGGTTAAAGGGTTTTCTGGGTTTCTGCAACATGTGAAGGCACCCTAAGGCAACCTGCACACTAATGCAAGTGAACGCACATAAGATCCGCATTAATTTTTGTGTGGATTTATGTGCATGTCTGCAGCATATCTGCATCAAAATCCACACTTTCTAATTGCAGATTTTGGTGCGGATTAGATGCGGCTTTGCTGCAGATCTTACTCTTCCATTGAAAAGGGTGAAATCTGCAGCTAAAACTGTAAATACATAATTGACATCCACAATACATGTAAATTTCCGCACAGAAACAATCTGCAAAGTGTACATGAGATTTGTGTAATCGCATACACTTTACATGTACTGTACTATGCTGCAGTTTTTCCACGCAGGAATCTGTGCAGAAAAACCGCATGTATTCCACAACGTGTGCAAGTGGCCTTAAAGGGGTTCTGCAGTTCTTTAAAACTGATGATCTATCCTCTGGATAGATCATCAGCATCTAATTGGCGGGGGTCCGACACCCGGGACCCCCGCGACCCCCGCCGATCAGCTGTTTGAGAAGGCAGCGGCGCTGCAGGAATACCGCGGCCTTCTCACTGTTTACCGCTGGCCCAGTGACGTCACGACTAGTATCGCTGGCCAGGGAGGGGCTAAGCTCTGTTCACTTGAATGGAGCGCCGCTGCCTGGAGCGCCGCTACCTTCTCAAACGGCTGATCGGCGGGGGTCCCAGGTGTCGGACCCCCACCAATCAGATGCTGATGATCTATCCAGAAGATCATCAGTTTTAAAGAACTACAGAACCCCTTTAATGTTACTTCCCAGAATATGGTTTTGCTAAAATTGTACTGATGTAGCATACTTCTTAAAATCTGTTATATTCAGTAATTGCGAAATTGTGTTTCATAGGTGAGTTGTCAGGGATTTAACAGAAATCAGCTTTTGCATATGTCATGAATTTATTTCCTGCTTTAGTGCTCATTGTGCACTAATTGTATTGTTTCACAGACGCAGCATATTCTAAACTGCTTGCTTGTAAATTGTAGCCTGTGCAGCCTGCTGATGTGGCTACCTAGTACTATAGAGAAATACTTCATCTTTGTTCACTATATGACGGCTCCTTCGCACACAGTTTTGCGCTCAAAAACCTCCTGACTATATCAGCAGTTTTTGTAGTGTTTTTTATAGGTGTTTTTAAAGTGTTTATGCCCATATAATGTGTTTTAAAACCTGGTCTTTTTAATGTTTTTTTTGCTTGCCTGGCATGTATATATTATATATATATATATATATATATATATATATATATATATATATATATATATATTACATCCCACCCATCCTCATAAAGTCACTTCATTTCTACAGCTGTATATGATAAAAGCATTGTCATGTAAAAACAGATTAGGCCGAGTTCACACTTCAGTTATCTGATCAGTTATTTCCAGCACACGACCGTATGTATTAAGGGGTGCGCAAAAATTACTGATGGTGTCCGTGTGCATTCCGTATTTTGCGGAACGGAACAGCTGGTCCCTAATAGAACAGTCCTATCCTTGTATGTGATGTGGAAAATAATAGGACATTTTCTATTTTTTTGTGGAATGGACATACAGACATGCGGAAATGGAATGCACACAGAGTAACGGACACAGAAAGAAAATACGTTCGTGTCCATGAGCCCTTATAATGAGCCCAAATCAGGTACGGGTCAAAAACACAGAACAGGTGCAGATCTTTCCATTATACCTTATCTCTATGTAGGCTTCACTACTTATTTTAGCTCACAACAACTGATGGAGATAACTGATAAAATAATTGAAGTGTGAACTCAGCCTTACAAACACATCACACACTTTTTTTAAGCTGCAGAAAAAAAACAATAAAGAAAACAACAATGGAAGAAACCAGACCCAGAGCATGCTGCGATTAGAAAAAAACGCTGTTGATGCACCTTGTGGTGAGAAACACTATTAGGGCTCATGCACATGAATGTAAGGGCTCAGTTCCAGTATTGAGGACCACAATATACAGGCACTGGCTGAGTGTACTCTGTGCTCCGCATTAGACTTCACCTATCTTTTGCAGAGCGGAGACACGGATCGGAAACCCACAGAAGCACTACAAACCGCTTCCGTGGGCTTTAGGGTCTGTGCCTCTGCACCGCAAAAAGATAGAACATGTTCTATCTTGGCCCGTATCTTGCATATTGCGGACCAATTCAATATGCTGCAGCACAGGCACTGAGCCATTACGCTCATGTGCATGAGCCCTTACAAAAAAAACACCTGTTTGTCTTGCCGCTAAGGATAGGACTACACGGCAACACTGGTCATGCAACACCTGTGGTGACCAGGATCGCTGGGTAGTAGTGATACCATAGAAATGAATTCGTATGGATTTTTTGCAAATGATGCGGTGATAGCATGCATTTCTGTATAATTGGCCCAAAAACACACCTTATATGAAAAAAGCTACTAAAAAATGCTGCAAAAACAATTAACACCAAAATCTTGTAAATGCTTATTAAATGAAAAAAACAAAAAAAATAACAAATCTGTGTGACACTAGCCAAAAAACTGACATAAGAACGGCAAGCATGGTTTAAGCCATAGACCTTGTTAACTTGGTCCAGGACAGCACTGAAACTAAAGTAAAAATATCCACTCACCTTCTCCCCACTGCTTCTTTGCAGCGCTGTACTCTTGCTCCTTCAGGCCCCCAGTGCCAGTCCCTTGCCACAGCAATGATGTGTCCACGTGTCCTGAAGAAGCATGGTACTGCTGGGTGACATGCCAGATTTAGAGTTTTACCATATTTTTTGCTTTATAAGATGCACTTTTTCGCTCAAAAGGGAAGAGAAAATGGTAGTGTGTCTCAAAAAGTGAACTCTAATGAGTGTTTCCACTCACTAGTACACTGGGGAGTGGTGAATACAGCACCCCTGGTGCTGGCTTTACTTGCTGCTCCCTGGTCCTTTGTCATTGCCACACTCTACTGTGGCCTGACTGCATACAGTGTCAGGATGCAGTGCACTTGACACTGTGCCACGTTAAGTCACAGTGCAGCGCTGCAGAAAGAGCGTGCTGGATCTCCAAAGTGGCACCGCTGTCTGGAACAGGAGAAGTTCTGTTATTTATTTTTTGTCTGATATGAGGTCCGATTAACATTATGGGGGTTTGATCTGAGGTCTGATTAACATTGGGGGGTCTGATCTGGGGTCTGATGAAGATTGGGGGTCTCATCTGAGGTCTGGTTAACACTGGGGGGTCTTTTTGGGGTCTGATGAAGATTGGGGGTCTCATCTGAGGTCTGGTTGACGTTGGGAGTCTGATCTGACATCTGGTTAACTTTGGGGGTCTGATGAAAACTGGGGGTCTGATCTGAGGTCTGATGAAAAATATTTTTTTATTTTCCTTCTAAAACCTTGGTATGTCTTATGGTCTTATGCGTATTATAAAGTGAAAAATATTGCATATATGAATATAACTCCCAAACTGGCATGTCACCATGCAGTGACATGCATGTGACGCAATTCATGTGGGTGTTGGATATGGATATGTGTACAGAATGGATATGTGTACATTTTGCACACAATGGTCAAAATGAACATCTTTTAAAAAATGACCATACACTGCTGCTCCATATTACAGGGAGAGCAGCAAATTAGCTTTGTAGGACTGAAAAACCAATCCAATAGACTAACTGGAGTTTACATTGATTGTTGGTTTGAATCATGCTTTAGATAATTGGAGCAAGGTCCTATTACCTTTGCCTGATTTCCTTGCCAGACCTGGTTTTGCCTTCAGTGAACACAGAAATAAATGTTTCACTGATCTCCTGCTATCTCTTCCACTCCGTGGGAAGAAATGACCTGCCAGCTTCTTGTTCCTAACTGCCAGACTGGAAAAGAGAAAAATGACTAGCTTGTCTTCTGTGTGTCATTTACGTTCCATACCTTCCTGCTTCTTATGAGACATTTCCCTTACATCTTAACCAGCAATACAATAATGGGGTATTTCTGCCCCTGTGTACTACCAGGACGGATGGAATTTGTAACATAGTAACATAGTTTATAAGGCCGAAAAAAGACATCTGTCCATCCAGTTCGGCCTGTTTTCCTACAAGTTGATCCAGAGGAAGGCAAAAAAACCCTGTGAGGTAAAAGCCAGTTTTCCCCACTTTAGGGAAAAAAATTCCTTCCCGACTCCAATCAGGCAATCAGAATTACTCCCTGGATCAACGACCCCTCTCTAGTAACTATAACCTGTAATATTATTACCCTCCAAAAATACATCCAGGCCCCTCTTGAACTCTTTTAGTGAACTTACCATCACCACCTCCTCAGGCAGAGCGTTCCATAGTCTCACTGCTCTTACCGTAAAGAATCCTCTTCTATGTTTGTATACAAACCTTCTTTCCTCCAGACGCAGAGGATGGCCCCTCGTCACAGTCACAGTCCTGGGGATAAATAGATCGTGGGAGAGATCTCTGTACTGACCTCTGATATATTTATACATAGTTATTAGATCTCCCCTCAGTCGTCTTTTTTCTAAAGTGAATAAGCCTAAATTTGATAATCTTTCTGGGTACTGTAGTCCACCCATTCCAGTTATTACTTTAGTTGCCCTCCTCTGAACCCTCTCCAGCTCTGCTATGTCTGCCTTGTTCACAGGAGCCCAGAACTGTACACAGTACTCCATGTGTGGTCTGACTAGTGATTTGTAAAGTGGCAGGACTATGTTCTCATCACGGGCATCTATGCCTCTTTTGATGCAGCCCATTATCTTATTG
The DNA here is from genome assembly GCA_900303285.1 of Rhinella marina. Taxonomy (NCBI): domain Eukaryota; kingdom Metazoa; phylum Chordata; class Amphibia; order Anura; family Bufonidae; genus Rhinella; species Rhinella marina. The sequence continues at coordinate 399,561 of ONZH01001596.1, forward strand.
GCCTTGGCAGCAGCTGTCTGACACTGGTTTCTGCAGCTTAGATTTCTGTTCACTAAAATTCCTAGGTCCTTTTCTATGTCAGAGTTACCCAATATTTTACCATTTAGTATGTACTGGTGACTTGCATTATTCCTTCCCATATGCATAACTTTACATTTGTCAGTGTTAAACCTCATCTGCCACTTCTCTGCCCAAGCCTCCAGTCTATCCAGATCCATCTGTAGCAGTGTACTGTCCTCTTCTATGTTAATTACTTTACACAGTTTAGTGTCATCTGCAAAAATTGATATTTTACTGTGCAAGCCTTCTACAAGATCATTAATAAATATATTGAAGAGAATAGGGCCCAATACTGACCCCTGTGGTACCCCACTAGTTACAGTGACCCAATCTGAGTATGTACCATTAATAACCACCCTCTGTTTTCTATCACTGAGCCAGTTATTTACCCACATACAGACATTTTCTCCCAGGCCAAGCATTCTCATCTTATATACTAACCTTTTATATGGTACAGTGTCAAATGCTTTGGAGAAGTCCAGATATACGACATCCATTGATTCGCTGCGGTCCAGTCTAGAACTTACCTCCTCATAGAAACTGATTAAATTAGTTTGACATGACCGATCCCTCATGAAGCCATGCTGATATGGAGTAATTTGCTTATTTCCATTGAGGTACTCCAAGATAGCATCTCTTAGAAAACCCTCAAACAGTTTACCCACGACAGATGTTAAACTTACCGGCCTATAGTTCCCGGGCTCTGTTTTTGGACCCTTTTTGAATATTGGCACCACATTTGCTATGCGCCAATCCTGTGGAACACTCCCTGTCAGTATAGAGTCCTTAAATATCAGAAATAAGGGTCTGGCGATGACATTACTTAATTCTCTTAGGATACGGGGGTGTATGCCATCCGGTCCTGGCGATTTGTCTATTTTAATCTTTTTAAGACGCAGCTCTACTTCTTCCTGGGTCAGACAGGGCACTTTTAATGGGGAATTTACTTTTATATTCTGCATTTCATCTGACAGTTTATTTTCCTCAGTGAATACAGTGGAGAAAAAGATATTTAGTAGCTTTGCTTTCTCCTCATCGCTCTCTGCAACTCCCCCCTCATTACTCTGTAAGGGGCCGACACCTTCAGGTTTATACTTTTTACCATTTATATAATTAAAGAACATTTTAGGGTTAGTTTTACTTTCTTTGGCGATTAATCTCTCGGTCTCTAGTTTGGCTGTTTTTATGTGCCTTTTACATATTCTATTTTTTTCCTTGTAGTTTTTCAATGCTTCCTCGCTCCCCTCCTGTTTTAGTGATTTAAATGCTTTCTGTTTGTCATTTATTGCTTTCTTTACAGTTCTGTTTATCCACATTGGTTTTTTTTTGTTCCTTAACCTTTTATTCCCATAAGGTATGTACCTCTCACAATTAGATATTAGGATGCTTTTAAAAATATCCCATTTTGTGGCTGTATTTTTATTTTTGAGGACTTTGTCCCAGTTAGTTAGGCCTATGGCCTCTCTTAGTTGGCTAAATTTAGCTTTTTTGAAGTTAGGTATTTTTGTTCCTCCCTGAAGAAACACTCTTTTGAATGACAATTGGAAGGTTATTATATTATGGTCACTATTTCCTAGGAGTCCCCCGACCTGCACATCTGTTGTTCTGTCAGGTCTATTGGTTAATACTAAGTCCAGTATGGCCGTCCCTCTAGTCGGGTCCTGAACCAGTTGGGAAAGGTAATTGTCTTTGGTTATTGCCAAGAACCTGTTTCCTTTATGAGATATACGGGTTTCAGTTTTCCAGTCTATATCTGGGTAGTTGAAATCCCCCATAATAACGACCTCATTATGATTTGCCACCTCGTCTATTTCGTTTAGAAGTAGATTTTCTATGGGCTCTGGTATACTAGGGGGTTTATAATAAACTCCTATTAGTATTTTATTATTGTTTTTGGCTCCATTTATTTCTACCCACAGTGACTCCACATCTTCATGTCCCTCACTTATATCTTCCCGCAGTGTGGGCTTTTAGACAGGACTTTACATAAAGGCAGACCCCTCCCCCTCTCCGGTTTTGGCGATCCTTTCTAAAAAGACTGTAACCCTGTACGTTAACTGCCCAGTCATAGGTATCATCCAGCCATGTCTCAGTTATTCCCACTATGTCATAGTCCTCCTCACACATCACTAATTCCAGTTCACCAATTTTATTAGTCAGGCTTCTGGCATTAGTGTACATACACTTAAGAGGTCTATGTATATTTTTTACCCCCCTTTTTAAATTACTATTACCTGTGAAGTGAATATCCAGGGTTTTTGGGTTACTTTGGTTGATGTTTTGCCCAATATTCTCCCTAAATTCCTCACTAATCCCAACCCCCACTAACCCCCCACTCTCCCCGACTATGACCCACTATCTATCTACACTATCTACCCCCTTATTAGTATTACCCCCACCCTCCCCCAGATCCTAGTTTAAAAGCTCCTCCAGCCGTCTAACCATTTTTTCCCCCAGGGCAGTTGCACCCTCCCCATTAAGGTGCAGCCCGTCCCTACTGTAGAGTCTGTAGCCGACAGAGAAGTCGGCCCAGTTCTCCATGAACCCAAACCCTTCCTTCCTGCACCAGCCTCTGAGCCACTTATTTAACTCCCTAATCTCCCGTTGTCTCTCTAGTGACGCTCGTGGCACTGGTAGTATTTCTGAAAACACTACCTTGGAGGTCCTGGACTTGAGCTTCTCTCCTAGTTCCCTAAAATCATTTTTAAGGATTTTTTTATTGCCATGACTGATAAATTATTCATTATATCTGAAAAACATTGGGAACGTCGTGGCTCAGCAAGGATTAAATCCTTCACGCTCAAGATTCATTTTGCTACAAATATTTTTTAAAAATGCCAAGGTATGCCAGAAAAAGTCCAATATGCCATTTATTGATGAACTGGTAGAGGTTTGTAGCATTTCAGCTGACAGTCCTATAAAAGGCATACATCATTTCCTTTGTACGATGGTGAAAGCGGGCATCTGAATTGGCTGCATTGGCTGATGGATGGGCTGGAATAACTGTTTCTTTCGAAGATCCGACATGATTTTAACAGACGGTAGAAGTTGGTTTCTTTTGATGATCTGCAAAGCCAGCTGGGTATTGCCATTCTGTAGCTCTAGGTCAGGGGTAGGGAACCTCCGGCTCTCCAGCTGTTGTGAAACTACAACTCCCAGCAAGCATACTCGCTCTGCTCTTCTAAGAACTCTCATAGAAATGAATGAAGCATGCTGGGAATTGTAGTTTCACAACAGCTGGAGAGCCGGAGGTTCCCTACCCCTGCTCTAGGTAGACTGCCAGCAGTATTGCCTCGGGTGGGATTTCCTTGGGATGGATCATGGATGCAGCCTGGTGAAGACACTTTCTTGCTTTATCATATTCGCTGCGTAAACAGTATGCGCTCCCGAGGTTGAACAGCATCATGGTCCTGGCTGAAGTGACTGAACTTGGGTAGCACTGGGGCATTTGCTTTCCCACAGATTCCATAGGTTCATTTTCTCCTTTATCGGATGCTTGCTCCTGTTCATTCGACGAAACCCCAAGGGACGCATCTGTGACATTCTCCGGGTTCAAATGAGTGATGGCATCCGAGATCCTGTCCAGAGAGATAAGTGCTTCAGCCGCGTACAAATGCCCCAAGAACGTCAAAGATCCAGACAATCTGGGCTGCTGAAGGAGCCTTTCTGCATGGTTCAGGGCCATAAGGTTATCGCCTAAAGCCAAGGCAACATAGGCACTACAGGCGAGTACAGAACACCTTAGATTTTCAAGTTCTTGCCGTTTCAGGGGTGAAGAAGGTGGAGCTGGCAGGAATTTATCGCTTTCATGGTTTTTACTGCACGCTTCAGTGCTCTCCCCACTGGAGTCTGTGTTGCCCAGCTGACTATTATTCTTTGCACCATTTTCTTTGCTGCCGTCTTGCTGGTCTTCCGGTAAAAGAAGCAAAGCATTTCTTAAGCAAATAGCTGCAAATTCCATACTGGCGACTGGAATGGCGGAAGATTCCCCATCATTGTACAAGAGATTCTGAACGGATTGTGAAGCTAGGACTATTTTCCGATGATAACCCTGGCCTACTACAGACTGTACTATGCCCTTCTTGCTTGGAAGACCTTTAGCTTCCTGTTCAGGTGTCCCTTTATTGGCAGCTATGCAACACTCTGCCAGTCTTAGCCAGAGCCGAGGGTTTGAATGATACACTTGAACGGCTTCTATCAAACATTCAAAAGCTGCCAGCGGTCTGCCAATGTGCAAAAGCTGTATCCCACAGTTGAATAGCAGCTCGTAGCGTTTGTTGGTCAATAGCGTGCACATCGGTCTACCGGAAAATTTCCTCCCTTGATCTGTGGTTGAGGACATTAACTGCGCACAATCGTTGTCATTTTCCTGGATGGCTTTTTTGAAGTAGAATAGTCCTAGATTGTGCTTTCCCATAGCGAAATGAATGCACCCAAGATTATTCCAGAACATGCAGCGAACACATTCACCAGTTTTCATGAATCCTGGGTGTTCTGAGATATTTGAAGAGTTGAGTAATTTCACAGCTTTCCGATAGTTGCCTCTGAGGTACTCAAAATCAAATTAATCACTAATAGAATAGAGACCTCTGATCGCCTATATACAGTATGTAAGGATACCTAGCCCATCCTACCTTGTTTTTTTTATGTCTTGTGTGGACTTGGACAAATGGGAAAAGGATCTTGAAAGGTTTGCTAAAATTTGGACTTCTATATTCAGATCTGTGTAAAAATGAGACGTAGCTTTAGTCCAAAAAGCTCATCTCCCTTTAAACCTTTGGAAGAGGCCCCACATAAATAATTCCTGGCCATGATATCTGGAGATCCTAGCCTTGTTATCAATGGATCTGCATAGATTCCTCCCTGACAGGGTTTTGCTAATGCTATTGCCAAACTTTAATCTGAAGGATTGCTTTTTGGTAAATTATAATCAGATCACTGCCTTCCAGTGTCTGTCCTGAGCTTTCCTCTGATGGATGTCCTAAGATCTATTTAGCCTTAAGTAAACAGATCAGGAAGGTTGAGAATTTATTACTTAATTTCCAGAAGGTACAAAGAGTTTAAGAGCTGCCATACCTAACCTGGGTAGATATTTTATGGTTGCCATTAGACTGGCTTTCTTTGTTCAGAACTCTGATCCACCTAATTTTGTTAAGAGCCACCTCTGCTAGAGCAGTGTCCATCTCTTGTGCTGATTAAAGTCTGATCCTGCTGCATCACATTTGGTATTCAGCTTAGAGCTCGCACTGTATGTTGAATTTCCGGTTCTCAGAGGAGACGGCGCCACAGAGGAGGACCCTCTATATAGGGATACTTCTTGTTAATTCCCCATTATTGTGCTGTTGGTAGGCCGTAAGAGAAGAGTTGATTTCTAATGTTAATATGTTATTTCTTTATAATAGACAAAGGGTAGGAGGGGCTAGGTATCCTTTTTTAGGCCCGGTGATCTAAATTTAATTAGTGATTAATTTGATTCATTAAAAATAACATCTGTCCTACTAGTACACAGGGGCAGAAATACCCGGTTATTATGCTGCTGGTTAGGGAAAACAGATTAACATTAGAAAACAATGTGTGGTAGTGTTTTATTTCGCCCTTCTTAGGTAAAGAAAATAAAGACAAATTGTATTAAATGTCAAAAAAGGTCATGTAAACTGAGGTTTGTATATATATTAAAGGGATTGTCTCAATTCAGCAAATATTTATTATTGAGAGAAATTTAATAGAAGCCACTTACTAATGTATTGTGTATCCATATTGCCTCCTTTGCTGGCTGGATTCATTTTTCCATCACATTATACACAACTCTTTCCATGGTTATGATCACCCTGCAATCCATCAGTGGTGGTCGTGTTTGCACACTATAGGAAAAAGCACTAGCCTATGTGAGCTCCAACAGTCCCTGCCACCAGAAAGGCTGGCACTTTGTCCTGTAGTGTGCAAACATGACCACCACTGATGCATTGCAGGGTGGTTGTAACCATGCAAATGAGCAGTGTATAATGCAATGGAAAAATTAAACCAGCCAGCAGGGGCATCGCCAGGTCAGAACATTCGGGGCTTGAGCCAGGGATGTTTTGACCTGGGCCCCGAATGTTATGGCTGGTGGGCTGCTGCCTTTGAAGGGGCAGCATCGGCGCTGCCTGTGACCGATGTTCCCCCTTGCCAGTAGCGCTGTAGTATGCAGGAGACGGGGGTGAAGCGCTGTAGTTAACCCTCCTCCTGAGGTCTGATAAGGGGGGTCTGAAGGGCTGATTGGGGGTCTGAAGGGATGATTGGAGGTCTGATAAGGGGGGTCTGAAGGGCTGATTGGGGGTCTGAGGTCTGATGGGCTGATTGGGGGTCTGGGGTCTGAGGTCTGATAGGGGGGGGGGTCCAAAGGTCTGATAAGGGGAGTCTGAGGTCTAATAAGAGGGGTCTGATGTCTGATAAGGAGGGGTCTGACGTCTGATAAAGGGGGTCTGGATGTCTGATTGGGGGTCTAAGGCCTGATATGGGACATCTGGAGTTCTGATATAGGGGGTTTGGCAGTCTGAGGTCTGATTAGGGAGGTCTGATTAAAGGAGTCTGAGGTCTGATTGAGGGTCTAAAGCCTGATATGGGGGGTCTGAAGGCCTGATTTGGGGTCTGAAGGTCTCATTTCATTTTTCGCCTCAGGCAGCAGAAAAGCTAGAATCGGCCCTGCTGGTAGTTATAGTTAAATTACTGTGGCCACATTTCTGTGTCGGGCTCACTCTGGAGCGCAGGCTGGGGACCGTAGGGCTGCAGCATTAAACGTCAGCAGGCAGGCTGTCCATGCAGCAAGTAAAATATGTCTTTAGTCCTAGGGCGAGCTTGTGTGTGTGTTTAGGGTGGATACTTTGAGAATATGGCACATATGTACTGGGGCTCAGGCAATATGGACAATCACAATTAGTAAGTATCTTGTAGTAACATTGTCTATATCAAGGATGCCCAACCTGCAGCCCTCCAACTGTTGCAAAACTACATCTCCTAGCATGCCTGGACAGACTACAGCTATTAGGGAATGCTGGGAGTTGTAGTTTTGCAACAGCTGGAGGGCCGCAGGTTGAGCATCCCTGGTCTCTATGATAAATGCCATTTGCTGAAGTGACACAACCCCTTTAAGTTTAAATGTGCAAGGACCATTTGGTGCATCATATCAGGGGCGTAGCTATAGGGGAAGCAGGGGAAGCGGCTGCTTTGGGGCCCAGACTCACAAGGGGCCCCCTCAGGAGGAATACTAAAAGATTTTATTGTCAGGGCCCCCTCAATAGTATTATACAATGACATTATATACAGTATATACATGTAGAAAACGGATGGAGCGGCTGCTGGGCCTCGTCTGAGAGAACAGTTTTGACCAGCCACAGGAGTAGGGGATGTGTGAGTTGGGGGTTGCGAAAAAGTTGCGAAGGGGGGGGCCCCCATCTAAAATTTGCTGTGGGGCCCGGTCAGTTGTAGTTACGCCACTGCATCATATTAAGGGTATAACCACATTTGGCGTGTCTGCTCCAGATTCTTCCACAGCAGAAAAATCTGCACCACATATTGCAGAATTTGTTATGAAAATAATCATGGAAATGCTGAAGGATATCAGCAAATTTCACACCTGAATTGCAAAGGTGAAATCAGCAACAGATAGTCGCAAAATAAACTACGCTGCAAATTTTAAATCTGCACTGCATGTCAATGCACTGCACCAATGACAAAGTTAGAGGTCCTTAGGAGTTAGCGTCCTTAAAAATGATTTTAGGGATTTAGGGCATAAGCTTAGGGCAAGGACCTCAAAGGTAGTGTTTTCCAAAATACTGCATGTACCATGAGCCACACAAGAAAGGCAGCGGGATATTAGGGAGGTAAACAAGTGGCTCAAGAACTGGTGTAGGAAGGAGGGGTTTGGGTTGCTGGAGAACTGGGCCGACTTCTCTCTCGGCTACAGGCTCTATCGTAGGGATGGGCTGCACCTCAATGGGGAAGGGGCAGTTGTTTTGGGGGAGAAGATGGCTAGAAGGCTGGAGGAGTGTTTAAACTAGGGACTGGGGGGGAGGGTAACTACATTATAGTAGGGAAAGATAGTGCAGATAGAGACCTGGGGAAAGGGAATGGAACTGGGGGAGGAATGGAAGGAGGAACTAGAACAGTTCAGAAGGAAAGGTGTAGGGGAAAAAATATACATCAACCTCTTAATTGTATGTACACTAATGCCAGAAGCCTAACTAATAAAACTGGTGAACTGGAATTAGTGATGTGTGAGGAGGACTATGACATAGTGGGAATAACTGAGACATGGCCTGATGATACCTATGACTGGGCAGTTAACGTACAGGGTTACAGTCTGTTTAGAAAGGATCGCCAAAACCGGAGAGGGGGAGGGGTCTACCTTTATGTAAAGTCCTGTCTAAAGCCCACACTCCGGGAAGATATAAGTGAGGGACATGAAGATGTGGAGTCACTGTGGGTAGAAATACATGGAACCAAAAACAATAATAAAATACTAATAGGAGTTTATTATAAACCACCTAATATACCAGAGTCCTCAGATAATCTACTTCTAAACGAAATAGACGAGGTGGCAAATCATAATGAGGTCGTTATTATTGGGGATTTCAACTACCCAGATATAGACTGGGAAACTGAAACCTGTATATCTCATAAAGGAAACAGGTTCTTGGCAATAACCAAAGACAATTACCTTTCCCAACTGGTTCAGGACCCGACTAGAGGGACGGCCATACTGGACTTAGTATTAACCAATAGACCTGACAGAACAACAGATGTGCAGGTTGGGGGATACCTGGGAAATAGTAACCAGAAAGATTATCAAAATTAGGCTTATTCACTTTAGAAAAAAGATGACTGACGGGAGATCTAATAACCATGTATAAATATATCAGAGGTCAGTACAGAGATCTCTCCCGTCATCTATTTATCCCCAGGACTGTGACTGTGACGAGGGGACATCCTCTGCGTCTGGAGGACAAAAGGTTTGTACACAAACATGGAAGAGGATTCTTTATGGTAAGAGCAGTGAGACTATGGAACTCTCTGCCTGAGAAGGTGGTGATGGTAAGTTCACTAAAAGAGTTTAAGAGGGGCCTGGATGTATTTCTGGATTGTAATAATATTATAGGTTATAGTTAGAGATGAGCGAACGTGCTCGAAACGAGCACTGTACCGCTCGGCTCCCCTGTGCTCGCATGGGCGCAGGCAGCCGCTTCCGTCCTCCTCCTCCTCCTACTACTAATGTATTATTGTTATCTATATTGCCTCCTTTACTGGCTTGAGCCATTTCTCCATCACATTATACACTGCTCATATCCAGGGGTTATGGCCACCAATGCAGCACAGATATGAGGTGGCCGGGAGCTGCTACACATTTGTGCCTATGTGCACTCAAACCACAATCCTGGCCACCAGAGAGGCCAATGCATTTTCCTATAGTGTAAAAGAACGGCCACCACTGCTGGATTGCAGGGTGGTCATAACCCCTGGATATGAGTAGTGTATAATGTGATGAAAAAATGAATCGAATCTGGCAAAGGAGGCAATATGGACAACCAAAATACATTAGTAAATGCCTTGTATTCACTTTGTCTACAGCCATTTGCTGAAGTGAGACAACCCCTTTAAAGAGGTAATCCCATAAACAACACCTCCCTATCCACAGGATATGGGGCAAGTGTTTTATCCCTGTGGGTTATGACAGCTGAGACCCCCAGCAATCACAAGGATGGGGATCCACAATTGCCACCAAGGTCTCCATTAGAAAGGAGCGGTGGTACCCATGTGTGACCACTGTACCATTTATATCTATGAGCCTGCCAAGTACAGAATACACAGCAGTCCCACAGAAGTGAATGGAGCGGTGGTCATGCAAGCATAACCCTGCTTAATTTTAGGGCAGTGCTTATGGTATTTCTGGATCTCAATTTTGTATTCACTGGGGAACCCAGCAGTTGGACCCCCAGCAATCAAACGATTATCCTGTATTCTGTGTTATTAGTGGGATAACTCCTTTAATTACAAAGTTGGCCTGCTTGTCTACATCTCCAGTAATTATTAAAGTGATTGATTCAGACTTCGTCGTTAGGCCCTCTAAGAGTACCCATATCTCTTCATGTTTTTATTACGTTTTGTATGGCGAAGGCCAAATCAGGCGGCACTGATAGGACTCACAGTTTTGCAAGTGAAACATCTATTTCCTGGCAAACTGAGGCATCCATTTAACATTCAATTTTAGAACCACAGTGGTTGCATTGAACTTGTGTCAGTTCCAAAACCAGGCATTTATCGTAAAGGGAAAAAATGTATATGAAAGATTCTTCTGCATCACACCTGAACAAAACCTGAACGTGTAACTGGCAGCCAGTGTAACGTACACTAGGTGGAAAAAGGGGGGAAAAAAAGGTAAAAAGAAAGTTATGTAAATAAATAAATTATTACAAAAATATAAAAGAAAAACATTTATAAACATAGAGAAAATAAAAAGCAAAAAATTAAAAACTTTAATCATTGCTTAGGTTTATAAAAACAATTTTGTAAAAAAATAATGGGATAAAAAATATATACTAGGTTTATGTCCTGTTGAAAGGTGCCGTTTTACTTTTTAGGCAATTTTACTGTTAAAGGAACACTGCATCTAGAAATTAATGCTTAAAGTTATATAGTTGCCCTCACTGTTGCAGTTTTGTGAAAATCCTGCAGGTAACAGAACTGTTATCTTCTGTTGATCTGCTCTATATGCAGCTGGAGAGCAACTACGTATAGTGGTAGGGGTAAGATGAGTCATTTGGCCTTGTTTCCATGTTGAAGGTATGTGTTTTTGGCTGTGATTCTTCCATGAGGACCTGTTCTGGACAGACAGTAGATGGGTGTAGTTGGGTCCTACTGGTTTCTGCCAGTTCAGAGCTGTTTGTACTGCTTTACATCTTACAATTTTGAAAGAAAGTAAGCATAATGGGGAACATTTACTAAGCATTTTTCACCAGAATTATGCTGTAAAATGCGCCAAAAAGAATGGTGTTTTGATTTGCTCCAAATATTTCAACTCTCGCATTTATTTTTATCTAATATGAATGAGCTAAACAGCAGGGTTTTGTCAGAAAATTGACATTTAACAAAACAATAACAAAAACGTCCCAAGTCTGAGACAAAAGTCGCAATTTACCATTGGAAATGTCACAAATATGTTTCAAAAGTAGCAAGTGCGATCTGGCAGGGTTGGCTGAAATGGCGCATTTCAGTTGCATTGTAGTGCTATTGACATTAAAATGACGCAAATCGAGCAAAATAGTTGATTAATCAAGTTTATATTTTAAAAAAAGTCACACTTTAAAAGTGGTGTGCGCCTTTTGACATATGAGGTAAAGCAAATCACCAATTTTGATTTGTAACTTTAGTATTTTTTTGGCGCATATTACGTCATTATTGCTAAATATCCCCCAATGTGTCTTTCATTGGCTGCTCTGTTTCCTTGGCCAACCACTGTGTCTACAGTCCTCAACATTGCTTGTTTCTTTATGTTTCTTCAATAGAGCCTGAACAGCACATTTTGAAACTCCGGAGAGAAACCTTGCTGATGCAGTATAACTACCTTGTTGCCGTGCTCAGTCTTGCCCTGATGTATAGCTTGCAACATGAAACTGTTTTCCATAACCTCACTTTTGCAGCAGAATGTGCTTGTTCCTCACCCTGTTTTAAGCCTCCTACACAGTTGTATCATTTAAAGAGGTTGGCCCATCTCACACGTTGGTGGCATCTCTATAGAACAGGGATGCCCAACCTGCAGCCCTCCAGCTGTTGCAAAACTCCCAGCATGCCTGGACAGCCTACTGCAATCAGCCTGCAGCAGGGCATGGTGGGAGTTGTAGTTTTACAACAACTGGAGGGCCGCAGGTTGTGCAGCCCTGTTCTAGGATATGCCACCAATGTCAAAAAGGTGCAGGTCCCCTAGCTATCTCTAGAACGGGGCCCCAAATTGAAGGAGAGCACACCGCACATCCGCAGCGTGTTCACGATCTGGCAGGGTTGGCTGAAATGGCGCATTTCAGTTGCATTGTAGTGCTATTGACATTAAAATGACGCAAATCGAGCAAAATAGTTGATTAATCAAGTTTATATTTTAAAAAAAGTCACACTTTAAAAGTGGTGTGCGCCTTTTGACATATGAGGTAAAGCAAATCACCAATTTTGATTTGTAACTTTAGTATTTTTTTGGCGCATATTACGTCATTATTGCTAAATATCCCCCAATGTGTCTTTCATTGGCTGCTCTGTTTCCTTGGCCAACCACTGTGTCTACAGTCCTCAACATTGCTTGTTTCTTTATGTTTCTTCAATAGAGCCTGAACAGCACATTTTGAAACTCCGGAGAGAAACCTTGCTGATGCAGTATAACTACCTTGTTGCCGTGCTCAGTCTTGCCCTGATCAGGGGCGGTCTTGGGCACCACGCATCCTATGCATTTGCGTAGGGCCCCCGGCGTCCAAGGGGGCCCCCACGCTCTTCTCTTGCGCCGGTGCCCAAGACCGCCCGCAGAGGGAGATGAGCGCTTCCATTGTGGAAGCGCTCATCTCCATAGTCATCTGTATCGCCGTCCTCAGGACGGCGATACAGATGCCTGTATTGTACTGGGGCAGGGGAGGGAGAGGCGTCTCCCCTGCCCGTTCCTCTGATAGGCTGCAGGCACTGGGCCTGCAGCCTATCAGAGGCCGGCTCAGGCGGCGCGATGACGTCATCGCGCCGCCTGAGCCGTACAGCGCGGGACACAGGCCGGAAGAGGCCTGCATCGCATCGCTGCCAGCACCATGGAGGTAAGTATAAGTGTTAATTTTTTTTTATTTTTTATTTTATTGTAGCAGTCACGGACCGGAGCTCAATTGGGGGCACTGGGGGCATTTTGGGGGCATTTTTACTGGCACATGGGGGGCACTGGGGGCATTTTACTGGCACATGGGGGCATTTTACTGGCACATGGGGGCATTTTTACTGGCACATGGGGGCACTGTGGGCATTTTACTGGCACATGGGGGCACTGTGGGCAATTTTACTGGCACATGGGGGCACTGTGGGCATTTTACTGGCACATGGGGGCACTGTGGGCATTTTTTCTGGCACATGGGGGCACTGGGGGCATTTTTACTGGCACATGGGGGCATTTTTACTGGCACATGGGGGCATTTTTACTGGCACATGGGGGCACTGGGGGCATTTTTACTGGCACATGGGGGCACTGGGGGCATTTTTACTGGCACATGGGGGCACTGAGGGCATTTTACTGGCACGGGGCATTTTTACTGGCACGGGGGGCATTTTTACTGGCACAAGGGGGCACTGGGGCATTTTTACTGGCACTGGGGGCACTTCTTACTGGCACTGGGGGCATTTCTTTATGGCATGGGAGCACTAGGGGCATTTTTACTGGCACTGGGGGCACTTCTTACTGGCACATGGGGGCACTGGGGCATTTCTTACTGGCACATGGGGCACTGGGGGCATTTCTTACTGGCACATGGGGGCACTGGGGGCATTTTTACTGGCACTGGGGGCACTTCTTACTGGCACATGGGGGCACTGGGGCATTTCTTACTGGCACATGGGGGCACTGGGGGCATTTCTTACTGGCACATGGGGCACTGGGGGCATTGTTACTGGCACATGGGGGCACTGGGGGCATTTTTACTGGCACAAGGGGGCACTGGGGCATTTTTACTGGCACTGGGGGCACTTCTTACTGGCACATGGGGGCACTGGGGGCATTTCTTTATGGCATGGGAGCACTAGGGGCATTTTTACTGGCACTGGGGGCACTTCTTACTGGCACATGGGGGCACTGGGGCATTTCTTACTGGCACATGGGGGCACTGGGGGCATTTCTTACTGGCACATGGGGGCACTGGGGGCATTTTTACTGGCACATGGGGGCACTGGGGGCATTTTTACTGGCACATGGGGCATTTTACTGGCACATGGGGGCATTTTTACTGGCACATGGGGGCATTTTTACTGGCACATGGGGGCATTTTTACTGGCACATGGGGGCACTGGGGGCATTTTTACTGGCACATGGGGGCACTGGGGGCATTTCTTACTGGCACATGGGGGCACTGGGGGCATTTTTACTGGCACATGGGGGCACTGGGGGCATTTTTACTGGTACTGGGGGCATTTTTACTGACACATGGGGGCACTGGGGGCATTTTTACTGGCACATGGGGGCATTTTTACTGGCACATTGGGGCACTGGGGGCATTTTTACTGGCACATGGGGGCACTGAGGGCATTTTACTGGCACAGGGCATTTTTACTGGCACATGGGGGCATTTTTACTGGCACATGGGGGCACTGGGGGCATTTTTACTGGCACATGGGGGCACTGGGGCATTTTTACTGGCACATGGGGGCACTGGGGCATTTCTTACTGGCACATGGGGGCACTGGGGGCATTTCTTACTGGCACATGATTTTGAGGGGGAATCAATGGGGGGAACTTCTGGCGCATTATTGGGGCATTTCTTACTGGCACATAATTTGGGGGGCATCTATGGGTGGGGAGCACTTCTTACTGGCACATTGGAAGCATTATTACTTCTGGGGCACAGTGGGGACATTAGTACTGTGGGGGGCACTATTACTGTGGGGGGCACCCTGGCACAGTATCAGCGCAGTTATTTCTGGGGGACGGTATGTTCACACTATTACGGGACAGTATTTGCTGGGCGCAGTTATTTTAGGACACTGTGCCAATAATTATTGAAGGGCACTATCTGTGTGGTACTAGTGGCACAGTACTGGGGTGGTAGGATGATTTGTCCAGAAGATGGGAGGATGATGGAAAAGTAGTAAATTAAGATTTTTTTCTGTCAAACTGCAGAGATAAGAAATGGCTGAAAAATGGCGTCTGGTCTGAAAGGAGAAGATGAGGAAAGAAAAGATCTACATCCGAGGAGACGTCACTGGATGTAAGAGGTATGAGGCGCTGGATTATACTGGATGTAAGAGGTATGAGGGGCTGTATTATACTGGATGTAAGAGGTATGGGGGCTGTATTATACTGGATGTAAGAGGTATGAGGGGCTGTATTATACTGGATGTAAGAGGTATGAGGGGCTGTATTATACTGGATGTAAGAGGTATGGGGGCTGTATTATACTGGATGTAAGAGGTATGGGGGCTGTATTATACTGGATGTAAGAGGTATGGGGGCTGTATTATACTGGATGTAAGAGGTATGAGGCGCTGTATTATACTGGATGTAAGAGGTATGGGGCGCTGTGTTATACTGGATGTAAGAGGTATGGGGCGCTGTATTACACTGGATGTACGGGGTATGGGGCGCTGTGTTATACTGGATGTAAGAGGTATGAGGCGCTGTATTATACTGGATGTACGAGGTATGGGGCGCTGTATTATACTGGATGTAAGAGGTATGAGGCGCTGTATTATACTGGATGTACGAGGTATGGGGCGCTGTATTATACTGGATGTAAGAGGTATGAGGCGCTGTATTATACTGGATGTAAGAGGTATGGGGCGCTGTGTTATACTGGATGTAAGAGGTATGAGGCGCTGTATTATACTGGATGTAAGAGGTATGAGGCGCTGTATTATACTGGATGTAAGAGGTATGAGGCGCTGTATTATACTGGATGTAAGAGGTATGAGGCGCTGTATTATACTGGATGTAAGAGGTATGAGGCGCTGTATTATACTGGATGTAAGAGGTATGGGGCGCTGTGTTATACTGGATGTAAGAGGTATGAGGCGCTGTATTATACTGGATGTACGAGGTATGGGGCGCTGTATTATACTGGATGTAAGAGGTATGAGGCGCTGTATTATACTGGATGTAAGAGGTATGAGGCGCTGTATTATACTGGATGTAAGAGGTATGAGGCGCTGTATTATACTGGATGTAAGAGGTATGGGGCGCTGTGTTATACTGGATGTAAGAGGTATGAGGCGCTGTATTATACTGGATGTACGAGGTATGGGGCGCTGTATTATACTGGATGTAAGAGGTATGGGGAGCTGTATTATACTGGATGTAAGAGGTATGAGGCGCTGTATTATACTGGATGTAAGAGGTATGGGGAGCTGTATTATACTGGATGTAAGAGGTATGAGGCGCTGTATTAGGCGGGGGGGCCCAAGCTGAACTCTTGCACCAGGGCCCGTGAGCCTTTAGCTACGCCCCTGCAGCCCAGCCAATAGAGAGCTGGGAGTCTGGGACACGCCATAGGCTGTGGGCAACCTTGACCCCCCCTCCAGTGAGGTATAGGGGGTGTGTCATTGGGGGGGGGGCGTGTCATCAGAGGCCGTGTCATCAGGGGTGTGAGGTGTCATTGGGGGGGGGGGGGCCCCCAGACATAACTTCGCTTAGGGCCCCAGAAATGCCAAGACCGCCCCTGGCCCTGATGTATAGCTTGCAACATGAAACTGTTTTCCATAACCTCACTTTTGCAGCAGAATGTGCTTGTTCCTCACCCTGTTTTAAGCCTCCTACACAGTTGTATCATTTAAAGAGGTTGGCCCATCTCACACGTTGGTGGCATCTCTATAGAACAGGGATGCCCAACCTGCAGCCCTCCAGCTGTTGCAAAACTCCCAGCATGCCTGGACAGCCTACTGCAATCAGCCTGCAGCAGGGCATGGTGGGAGTTGTAGTTTTACAACAACTGGAGGGCCGCAGGTTGTGCAGCCCTGTTCTAGGATATGCCACCAATGTCAAAAAGGTGCAGGTCCCCTAGCTATCTCTAGAACGGGGCCCCAAATTGAAGGAGAGCACACCGCACATCCGCAGCGTGTTCACTATTTACTTCTATGGAAGTTCTGAAAAGAGCCTAGCAAAAACACACAGCTATTTCCAGAACTTTCTTAGGAATTCAAAAGAGTGCGCACCATGTAACTGTAGCCACCTCACTATTTCCCTCTACGGGAATTCTGTAAGTAGCCGAGCCAGCAAGTGGCGATTTTCGACACTCTCATGCAAGTGAACGGATGGTGGCCACGCTTGTGTAGTGCACCTTTGTTCATTTTGGGGTCCCCATTCTAGATCATTAACACCTGTTTGGTGTTATTAATTAATCATACACTTGACTATAATCCTACAAAATCCCTGACTTTGTACAAGTCTAACTTGAAGAACTGATGCTGCTTTGGGTGGTCACACCAAATATTAATTTTATTTAGTTTTCTCTTTTGTTCATTTGTTATTTTATTAATTGATAAAACGAAACTTTTCAGCATTCTTTTTCAATACCCGCCCAAAACATTTGCACAGTACTATATGTATGTATACAGTGTATGTATATATAAAGAGAGATAGAGTGTATGTATGACATTGTAATTGGAAAGAGTAACAGTATATGTATTAAAGGGGTTCTCTGGGCTTTTAATATTGATGACCTATCCTGAGGATAGGTCATCAATATTGAAAGCCCGGAGAACCCCTTTAAAGGGAGTCTATCACCTAATTTTCACCAATATAACTAAGAGCACTGGCCCAAAGAAGATTGCAGACACATCCCAGACATACCTGTGTGCACTGTGTGTCTGTATTACATGTCCAGGAAAAGCACTTTTATTCTGCTGGAAAACAGCTCCCAAGTGGCCAGCTGAAAGTGAAAGTAAAAACAGCTTTCTCTCCCGATTCGATTTCTAACAGCTATATCTTCTGATATAGTTGATATAATGCTATCATTCTGGTATCGTTTGAAAGGCTGGAATGCCAGCTTTCAAACAAGGTCATATTTCTAGTGCCTACCACTAAAAGCAGCCCTCCCCTCTTCAGTCTGGTTTGCTTTGGGCGCTTGCAGTAGCAGAGCTAGGCACTTGGGAGCTATTTTCCAGCAGAATAAAAGTGCTTTTCCTGGACATGGAATAAAGGCAGAAAGTGCACATAGGTATGCTTGGGACTTTTCTGCAAACTTCTGTGGGGCAGTGCTCTTAGTTATATTGGTGAAAAACAGTTGACGGTCTCCCTTTAAGGTTATTAAAGGAGTTATCTCATGATTAATGTAAAAAATGAAAATCAGACATCATATAGTACCTGGCAATCTCTTTCTAAACTGGGAACCAGCCCTGTACCTTATGTAGATCCAGAGACTTGTCCATTCATTGCTGCAATTGCTCTGCTACATTTATTTCAAACTGGCAGCTCAGGCGGTGTGCACTTACTCATGGGGAATGTGTCCCTTCTGCTGCAACTGGTGGCATTTGAAGTATGAAACTGAGCATATATGTCAACCTCAGTTAGCTGGACAGATAATTTAGAGAAAGTACAAACAGCTGGTGGCGCTATACATGCAGATTTCAATGAAAAACTCAGGGGCTATGCTAAATTTTTAATTACATGCAATTACAAAAGTATTCAGATCTAGGTGCAGGTTTGAAAAATGTAGAATATTTTTCATGGGACAACCCCTTTAAGGTTTATTCATACAGAACTGGACTGAAGGGGCTGTTCCAAATATGAAAGTAATCATCTATATATGCATGTTCGAACTGTCATTGCATTAGGATAGGGGAATGTGCAGTATTATCAGCTACTGTATGTCTTTTTGAGGTCTACAACCCAATAGCCAAAAAAAAGGGGAAAGACATGCTGCCTCATGTTCACTGTGAAAAGATGCACTGAGGCATGGGTTTAGGCACAACTTATAATAGGGTATTTAGTGACAGTGGTACAGCTTGGCACCAGTGACTTCAGCCTGCCAAGATGTGGAGGATAAAAACTAACTGCATTAATGGGGTTATCCCATGATTAATGTAAAAAATGAAAATCAGACATCATATAGTACAATCTCTTTCTAACCAAACTGGAACCAGTCCTGTACTTCACATGGACCTCCCACCGTTACAATTGCTGTGCTAGATTTATTTCATGCTGGCAGCTTAGGGGGCATGTCTTGTGACTGTGCCAGCTTCTACTGAGCTTGTGCGAACACCTCAGTGAGGCAGAGAGATAAGGGAAAGAATAAACAGCAGGTGGCACTATACATGCAATTACATAAATATTTAGATCCAGGTGCTTGTTTGAAAAATGTAGAATATTTTTATGGGACAATCCCTTTAACTTTATTTTTGTTAGTGCTGGAAATTGGAAGCATCCCCTCCTCTAAAGTGGCATCCAGTGGGACAGGTGGGGTTCATCCTCCGTTTGTGGAAGGGACTATGCACTGGCAGTAGCAGTCTGATGTCACTGATGCGTCTCAGCTTTTTACATTGTGTTTAGCATTTGTATGTACACTAGTGGCATTACGTGTTTGGTATAGCAAATCTGTTTGAGTGGATGATATACATTGGTTACAATCTATTCTCAGTACACAGCTGCCTAATAAGTAAGCACAAATACATCTATTCATAATACATTTTTACATCAGGATTGAGCACAGTGAGCAAATTAAATGCACCCAAAGATTACTAACTACAAAACGATAATTTTATAATGAAATCCTTATATCCTGTCACTGTGGTAATTATATGATTAACACATAAAACACTGCCTAAGATTAACCTGGTATTGTTCTCTAGGGACGCTCTTCTAATACTGAGTATTCCCCTAGTGGTATTTCAGATTACTTTGCGATTCTGCTGCTGCTTGAGATTTTCCTGGTGACTCTGAGCTATGTCAGATTAATATTGTGTGGTTACAAGGTCATTCTAGCTCATGAACAATATTGAGCACATAATGATGGGTCTACACGAGTCTATATCATAGGATTTCCTATAAGGCATGTGTTAGGAGGGCAGTATATTAAGTTATAATATACTTCTAAAAGTAGACGGTATGCAATAGGTGAAAAAATGTTTGTAAGGCAATAACAAGGCATTAGATACCCCTTTCAGCAGATTCTGTCTGGATTTAGTTGCAGAATCCTCATTGTGACATTTGTCACTTTTAGGTCTGTGCTTGGTGTAGTGCCTGGCACACAGGTAATCACGGGATCAGTCACATTCACTGTCTGTATTGTACAGATAAGATTGAGTAGACACAAGCGGTATGATAGTCCTCATGTAGATGCCTTAAACCCTCACTGTACATGTGCCATGGAATAGGTGTAAAGACCAGAAAGGCAGACTGCATGTCGTTAGCAATGAAAATAATAGCAATAACAGCTGCTGCAGTCCATTTAACCCCATTCTACATTGCAATATATATTCCCATTGCTAAATGTCCAAATGACTGTTTGATAAACACAGATTTATCTGAATATAAAAGAATCATTGATTAAAGATGGACATATAAAATACTACAATAGTATCCTGAGGGGAGGGCGTCTGTCAGAACCATTATGTGTACCCGATGGGTAATGGGTCCTGAATATAATGCATTTATAATATCTGCTCATTTTGAGTTTGCGGCTTTAAAAAAAAACCAAAACATCAATTGGTCAGCACTGGGCGATGTGTGATGCGGACATGATGGCACACATATGTCCTGCATGTCATTGTCACCCACCAGTATTTCTCATCAAGCATTGTGTCAGCTGAAATGTAAGGGAGGGGTAACAGCTGGGCTCTGACAGGCACAGCTCACTGCAGAAGCAACTATGAGATATGACGGTCTGCCATCCTCAGAAGAATTGCTTTTACTGCAGATACCGTTGCATTTCTCTCCTAGACGACTGGATCCCAACCTGTTCACCAAACACTCCATACGTTTCAAGAATATTGCAGAATGGGGCAGACAGCTGAAAGCTTCCAGCATTAATCCTGTCCATAGCACCGAATGCATCCGAGTCCCTGTTGCATTCCAGAAATATCTATGACGTGGTTTTGCACCATTTTTTTTTTAAACTGCCTGTGCATATAATACAAACTGAGGTCTAATTTGCAACATACATTGTGATCCAGAAATTAAAAGTTCTTCATATTTCTACGAAAACTAAAATATAGAAGGTGACATGTTTACCTGCATGATATCTAGTGACATGAGATAGCGCTACTGCACATTTTATTCAATGCTGTGTGATAGATCTATAAATATCGTTCAGCTGTAACCTCTTGTTACACAACGCACCTTCAAACCCCTCTGAAAATCCTCATCCACAGCTCCCAATCTACTTCATATTTCCCATCCCCCAACCGCTCTATCTTATAAAGCTCCCCCTCCCCATTGACTGGAGGTATTTCACTATTGCTCTTTAACCCACTGCTTACCAATGGGATAGCTGCAGCTATGGTTCTCGCATTGGTATTCTTTGTTTCCACACATCTGTGCTTCATGGTTTCACCTTGCTCATTTTTGCGTAGTAAGATGAATCAATGTACCTTGTATCAATAGTGTTTTATTGAAACAAATTTCTAGGTAGGAATGAACAGCTGTGAGTCAGCTCGAAGGGGAAGTCACAATGACAAACATGATTCAGATCCTGTAAACTTGTGGCTTGGCTGCAAGATCGAAGGAGAGTATAGCAAATTAAATAATCTTATATCCTGTTTATGGTTTAGATAGTTTATTTCACCAGGAATTATGTTGCATCAACTTATTTTTTTTATTTCTTATTGCCATTATATAATATATATAATTCTTATAAGACATGAAATTCTATGCAATGTAGTTACACTACTAATTCTAAATAGCCATTTGTGATAATATCTTAGTTGCAACTGCAGTCAACATAAGAAGGTCCCTTAAACAGAGAGTTGTTAAACTGATTTGTATCCAGCCTTTGAAGGAAGGTCTGTGAGAAAGAACATACTATGTATATATGGAGCATTAATTACATTATATCTTCTGGTGTACATGAAGGGGAGTGGGGGATGAAAGGTAAGGGATGGAGAGCGAACAGGCCATGCAAGTAATTTTCCAGACTGTTAAAATAATTTTTAATTTAATTTTAAAACTTTAGCACACTCAGAACACTCATATAGACACTGAAGACCTGACAGTAGCAAGACATGTTTGATGAACATTGACTAATTAGTAATAAAATGGAACACATAGGATAATTTAGATTTAATTTAAACTTATTTTTAGTTTGATTTTACTGTATACATGATAAAAAACATTCTGCTATCTGGAGACCATGCCACTTTGGTCCCTGCCTGTAATGCATTGATGCAGGGGTGCACCTAGCCTTTCTGCTGCCTGAACTGAAACAGTGGTGCCCCCCTCCCCAATGCCAATTTCTTAACCTAACCCCTTCCCTTCAGCTGTCCCCCGCCAACCGCCCCCCCTCCCCCCGGTCACTACCTGGTGCTGCTTGAGACGATTGCCTCACCTGGCCTCATTGGTGGTGTACCCCTGCATGACATCATGTACAACATTCAAATGACCACTGCACTAGACTGTGATGATGTCTAATAGTAATAGCATCAGTAGACACCATGAAGTTGACATCTACTCTTACTTCTCCTATGTCTCTTAATTTAGAAGGAAATAAAATATATGGGTCACTTAAAAAAAAATAAAATTGAAAGGACACTTAAAGGAGTTGTCTTACAAAAATATTCTACATTTTTTAAACCAGCACTTGTACCTATATAGTATAGCCAATGAGTTATTCATTAAAATGTATCTCTATAGCGCCACCTGCTGTTTGTTCTTTTCTCAGTCTACCTCAGTAACATCGCTGAGGTGGTTGCTCATGCTCATTTTGAACCTTTAACTAACAGCTGTTTCTAGCTTATCTGAAACAGATTCTCATGTAATATATGATGTTCGATTTTCATTTTTTGCAATAATCATGAGATAACCCCTTTAATACTCCTTGCAGACCTGCTTAATAATTCACATACTACAAATTACTCTGTTTGAATGCTCATTTGTTAATAATCACTAAAACTGAATGTGTTAATGACCAAGGTTGTCTTTTGCAATAATTCAGGATACAATTATGCCGGATACAATTATACAGGTATGCCATAAAGATATAAATAAAAAAAGTACAAGAAGTAATAAATACACATTATTGTGACTACTTCCTACTTTCAACGTCTGCAGCACATAGCGCATAAAGGAATTCACCTGTCAGTTGGCTTGGTGGGTATATAAGGCATGAGATAGGCTGTCTTGGGTAAAAGGGGAGATTTATCAGAGTTGCAAAAAGGCATCTCCATTATCATGCACCCTCCAGCAGCTGTAGATTACACTGCAGTCAGCATGGCTCCAGATATCTGTGACAACCTACCAGGACCTTATAGAGTTACTCCCAGCCCGTCTAGCTGCTGCCTGTGCTGTACAAGGAGGTTACTCTGGATATTAGATGGTGGTCATAATAATGTGATTTGACTGTGTGTATCTCACAATTCTCACTCTAGGTGACAAACTTGGTGATCTCTAGTGTCGTTTTGTGCTTATTCCTGTTTCAAAGCACCCCATCTACCAATGAATTGTTAATAACATTGCTGTTATATCTTATTTGCTGTATGAATGCTACATTGTATGTTATTTATATATTAAAATACTATTATTTACAGTCCATAGCATAATGCACCTTGTATCCTTTTACTTTGTACAATGTGATGTGCAGAAAACTAGGTCATTCCATTCAATAAGGTTTATCAAATAGAATTCCATCTGATAAAACAGACTTTCAGCTGTGCTTTCTTGGGAGCAGTAGCGGATGCCTGAATTGTAATTGAAAACTAAGTGAGGCTTTTCTTCTGACATAGGAAATTCCACTGCCTGTCTGCAGTGACTAAATACACTAAAAACGGTATCTCTATCTTATTCCCAATTAAATCTTGTTATCCCAAGAACACTAATAAAACTGGTAATAAGAACTACAACTCTGATGTACATTTGGTACAACTAAAATGTTGGTTTAAAGTTTAAATAAACCTTAATATACATCTTATTAAAATCTGTTCTAATTGTGATGGAAATTATTTTTGTAGTGTACATTGTTTTTTTTTTCTCCTTTTACTAGCAGAATCGGTGCATCAGGTGCCCAATCAGGTGCTCATTGTGCTTGAGAATCCGTACATAACATCATACATTTCTGTGTGTGAGAATACAGATTACCCTCTGGCCACACTGTACAGGCCGGAGCATCGCCGCTACTGCTAAAAGTGTCTTCAGACCACCTAACATGTCTTTTGGTCTGTGACCAGAACCTCTGGAAGTATTTGACACCTCTGCCAGCTACTTGGTAAAATCCATAGTATTTGAGGCTTTAGTAGATTGGGCACAGGCAGAGCAGTGATGTTATTTGGGAGCTCCTGCCCCATTCTCTGATAACACCATCACTGTGTACAACTATCAGTGACTGATAGCTATCTCTGTACACACACTTTCACAGAGAATGCTATCAATCTCTGATAACACCTCCCCTGTGTACAACTATCAGTGACTGACAGTTATCTATATACACACTTACACAGAGAATGCTACCAATCACTGATAACACCTCCCCGTGTTCAACTGTCAGTGACTGATAGCTATCTCTGTATACACACTTTCACAGAGAATACTATCAATCACTGATAACACCTCCCTTGAGTACAGCTATCAGTGACTGACAGATATCTCTGTATACATACTTACACAGAGAATGCTACCAATCTCTAATAACACCTCCCCGTGTTCAACTGTCAGTGACTGACAGCTATCTATGTATACACACTTACACAGAGAATACTATCAATCACTGATAACATCTCCCCATGTACAGCTATCAGTGACTGACAGCTATCTATGTATACACACTTACACAGAGAATACTATCAATCACTGATAACACCTCCTGCGTGTAGTGCAAGCTGTTCTTGATGATTGTACTGTATTTTATGATAAAAGGTAATTTTTATAAAAAGAAAATCCATATTGAAAAAAAAAAAAACTTACACTAGAATCTGGGTCAGGGTTTTACTGGTTAACAAAAAATAAAGTCAGCCTATGTCTTTATGGGCACACTGGAGAACCCACAGATTGTAAGCAATAAATGTCTGTAGCTTACTAATATGAACATATCTAACAGGATGGCACTGGTGCTGCTGTAATGCAGCCAGAAACCAGAACATGATGGGGCTGCTGCAGTTAATATTAAATGTTGAGTGAATGGTTTGCCAATGAATTTGAAAACCACAGCAGTCGTGTTTTTTACTGCGGTTTTCAGTTGCATCACCACCATGTATGGTCTTACCGCCTTTTGGCCTTAAACTGTAAGGATACGAACATATGGTCAGGTTTCCTGATACAGATTTGGAAGCCAAAATAAGGAGTGGATCATATAAGGAGAGATTGTATACAGCAAACATACAACTGCTCTATTTTAATTCAGTTCTGGTTTTGGCTTCCAAAACGGCATCAGGGAACCTGACCATGTGGTCATGCCCTAACATGATGAACATATAGTTACAGTCACCGTCCAAGCTCCTCCAGCTTCAAAATAATCACAGACACATCTATTTTCTATTACACTTCATTGAGTCTCCTATTTTGACAAGCAGTCCTAGACTTTACAGCTAGTTGTCAACCATGGCGAGTAATTAATGTTTTATTTTCACTCATTTATACTGGATGTCTAGCATACAGACATAAATACACAACATACTGTCGAATACTTAGATAGTAAGAACATTAAGGACAGTAGTTCTAAAACAAATATATATTTTTTGAAAACATATAAAACAATATTTAATTTTGGTATTAAAGGCTATGTGCACCTTTGAGGGAATTGAAAAAAATGTTTTTTAACCCAAAATTGGTAAAATTCAATCATAAAAAAAAAATTTGACCCTAAAGGTGTACATAGCCTTCAAGCCTTGCAATTGTACCAAAAGCCCTAGGGAACCCAGGGAACGGATGATACAGCTAGTAAATAATGGGTAACCCCTTGAATGCTGAAGGGAATGTTCATAGAAGAGAATAGTATAAAACGTATGTAAAATTACAGCTGTCGATTAACTAGTCTATATTGAATGCTGTCATCTACAGAACTGCATCCAGTTCACATCAATGAGGGGGCCACAACACACAGACTCTTTTTTCCCAGACTCTTTTGTCCCAGAGCCAGTCACAATATGATGTTGTAGGAAACTAGAATACCTGAAGGGGAAAACAGGTAATCTCCATGCAGATATTATCTGTTCAGCAGGGGCATATACATATCTCATAGGGCCCCATAGCAAAACTTCTTATGAGCTCCCCCCTGCCCCACCTAGTATCCCATTACGTGTGAGCCAATCACTGCCATGCAATGCAGAATGCAAGGCAAAACACCCCGGATTTCTGATTAATTTAGTTTTTTTTATGAAGCAGAAGAATTTTAATAAAATAAATTGTAAATCTCTTGCTTCCCTCCTATTATAAAGCTGGCTGCTTGCAGCCACCACTCAGTGAATAGGAACGTGTACAGTTACTGTAATCATCTGTTTACACTGAGATCCCCCTAGTGGTGTTTTTTACATTGGGAAGAGTAAAAAGGAGTTTAGCTATGGGCTCCCCTGAGCCCCGTAGCAGTTTCATGGTTTGCATCCAGTCAGACATCTTATAGTACATAACAATCTGTTTCTAACATAGCTAGAACCTGCCCTGTACCTCACATGGATCTAGAGATCTCCCCATTCATTGTTCTGCTAAATTTATATCAAGCTGAAAGCCCAAGATGTGTGTCTTTTCTGCTGCAGCTGAGGGGGTGTGTCCATTCTACGGCAGCTCTCGGCTTGTCACACGCCCTTTAAGGTAATGGTTAAAAGGCAACAATTCTTACAACAAAGCTGCTGTCCTTTTCCATTTAATATTGTATTATACTATATATATATATATATATATATATATATATATATATATATATAATATGTATAATATTAACTCCTTCCGACATCTGCCGTGCATGTACTGTGGATGTTGGGTCTTTAAAGATGGCAGCCACTTTGGAGTGAGCACCATAGCTGCCAGGTGCCTGCTGTTTTGGTAATGCTGACTGCAGACATTAAAACCCTCTGATGTCATGGTCAAATGTGACCATGGCATCTGAGAGGGATAAAACCCGGAAGCACAAGCACTTTGTTCCTTCGGTGAATGGGGAAAGAGCCCTGTTCTAATAATGAGCCGGAGCCTGTACTAGTCTTACAGGTAATATTAGCAATATACGGGCACCGGCCGTGTGCAGAATAGGTCTGCAATCCAGAAGGAGCGGTGCGGAACTGACTTGGATTTCTCTCTGTGCCTCCGCACAGCAAAAAATAGAACATGTTCCATTTTTTGTGTGGTGCAGAGGCATCACGGACCCATTCAAGTTGAGTGGGTCTGGATCCGTCTGCGACGGTTCCCCATGCATGAAACGGCCGACACATGTTTCATTCTTCTGTACAAGTTGCAGTTTGATGCTTGCAAGCTGTTGTCCAATTGGGGACCCAAAAAAAAGTTTTTGAAAAAGTAATAAAAAGGTTTGAAAAATATAAAACAAATATATAAAAATTAAAACCACCCCCTTTCCACAAAATCAAAATAAACAATTAAAAAATAAAATCATGGGCATCGGAAAAATAAAAAAAGTTGTGGCTTCGGGAAGGCGGGGAGTGAAAAATGAAAACACAGAAACAGAAAATCGCTGCTTCAGGAAAGGGTTAAAGCCTGTATGGCTGTATGGCTATATTTCTTTATAAAGGATTTTTGTTTTCCAGTCTTAAACATCTGCAAGGTAGAATTGACACTAGCAATGTGAACATTATTGAACACATTGACTATCCTTGAGACTTGCATATTTTATTGATAGAACAAGTCAATATCAGTGACCTCATGAAAGTACAAGGCCACAACTCAGTAGTTTCCGATATGTAACATAAGGAAGGGGCTAATTATGACCTTACCATGCATTGTGTCCTTATCTGTGTAAATGTGAAAATTAACATATATAAAATCCTTCCTTCAGCCATTATTTTCTGATGGGGTTTTGTATATGCGAGAAAATAATCCTATGAACAGTTTTTCTAACCAAAGGTACAGTATAATAGTAGGTTTACACGTGACAATAGTTGTGCAGATTATCCTGACAATCTGCCCATCTAAAGGTGCAGCCGATCAAGTGATCGAGCGAGTGAAACGCTCGTTCATTGGGTGAAACTGTCGTTTGTGCAAGCAAATAACTGCAGCTGTATGAGGACTATCACTATTGCGATCGCTCATTTTCTTACTATGGAGGTGATTGCTACATGTAAATGCAGCGGCCTCCTTCACTGAACGAGCAGCCAGTTGCCCAGAAGGAACACTTCCTTCTTGATAATCACCTGCTCCTTGGCCAATGTAAATCCACCATAAGATTTGTCTTATCAGGCATATGAGTCTTCAGTGCTCTAATGAATGAGCACAAACCATGAAAGACATATAGAGGGAGATTTATGAAGACTGGCTTGATATCCCCACACACCTCGTCATAAATTAGGCGCATCCTCCCGCCTTCTGCGCGTCTAACCAGACATCTATGACAGCTCAAAGCTGCCGTAGATTTTTGGCTTCATTTATGCCAGAAAACTGATAAATTTGTTGCTGCAGCAGGCCAAGTTCCATTCCCTGCCCTGCCTTTTTAGAAAATTGGCGAGGATGGCGAAAAAGGGGAGAATTTTTTTTAATGCCACTTTTCAGGCGTAAAGGGAATGGTAAATCTCCCCCATAGAGTATATTAGTATAGCTACTGGTATTACTATCCATCTGATTATACGGTAGATGGTAAAAATAGAGTGGAGTAAAATCAAGAATGCAATGTGGTGCACCTAATACATTATTATAGCATTAATACTAGAGCCCAGTGGCTTACCTTCAATGTAAGCAGACCATGTAACCGTTAAGGGGCTGGGGGGACTCGACGCAAACAGCTTTGTAATAGAGGAGAAGCAGTTTTATATTCTATATATATATGTATATACTGTATATATATATATATATATATATGTATATGTGTATATATATATATATAGATATATATATATACACACATATCTGGTGCTCAGAATAAACGTTAAACATTAAACAGAATAAACGTTAAACGAATAAACATTAGTTGTGAAGCACCTGTTCCACTTTTTCCACCATAGAACTCGGATTAAGAAAGGCAATGTTTTTATTTACAATTTTTTAAATTAAAATGTAATTAAAAAATTAAAATTAAAGAAAAATGTATATTTGTCAAAGAAGCAAGGCATTGTGGCTTGCGTTCTGAGTTGCCTGGCAATGATTGACACATGCTTATTGAGAAACTGGGTGGGAAGGGGGTCGCTCATAGTAAATTTTGCTGTGGGGCCCTGTGATATCTCTGTACACTCCTGCTACAGCCATATGATCAACTAGAAATTCACTAAAGGGTGTTATGCACAACTCTAAAAGAAGCATGACCAAGAATCAGTTTCTTGTGGTTTCTTAGTGCTTCCCAAATGTGATGGTAAAGTGGGGAAATATTGACATAATTCTGGTCCATCTTTCAGCTATAAAAAGTTTGACCAGAAAGGAATTATTAGTTATGTGCCCAACAATTTTATGTCTCTTGTTTCCAATGGTTCAGTGCACCAGTCTCTGGTGCAAAAGTTTAGGCAGGTGTGGAAAAAATGTTGCAAAGAAAGAATGCTTTCAAAATGCATTTCCACAATTCATTTTCCCATCTCCAGTCTTTTAGCAAACAAACTGGCTTCTGTTACTTACTTCCTTTTGAAATCAGAAAATGTTCTGCAGTGCGATCGGCTCAGAACTGGCAGAAAGCAGTGGAAACCAGGTACACCCATCTACTGTTTGGAGAAGTGTGGACCAAAAACCTTTTGCCACATTTCAGGCTTCAAACAAAAAGATATAACATTTTAAATTTTTGGTCAAGAATAAACAACAAGTGGGTCACAATTGTGAAGTGGAACGAAATTTATTGGATCATTGAAATTTTTTTTGTAATAATAAAACTGAAAAGTTGGGCGTGCAAAATTATTCGGCCCATTTACTTTCAGTTCAGAAAACTCATTCCAGAAGTTCATTGAGGATCTCTGAATGATCCAATGTTGTCCTAAATGACTGATGAAGATAAATAGAATCCACCTGTGTGTAATCAAGTCTCCGTATAAATGTACCTGCTCTGTGATAGTCTCAGGGTTCTGTTTAAAGCATCATGAAGACCAAGGAACACACCAGGCAGGTCTGTGATACTGTTGTGGAGAAGTTTAAAGCTGGATTTGGATACCAAACATCCCAAGGAGCACTGTTCAAGCGATCATATTGAAATGGAAGGAGTATCAGGTCACTGCAAATCTACCAAGACCCGGCCGTCCCTCTAAACTTTCATCTCAAACAAGGAGAAGACTGATCAGAGATGTAGCCAAGAGGCCCATGATCACTCTGGATGAACTGCAGAGATCTACAGCTGAGGTGGGAGAGTCTGTCCATAGGACAACAATCAGTTGAACACTTCACAAATCTGGCCTTTATGGAAGAGTGGCAAGAAGAAAGCCATTTCTCAAAGATATCCATAAAAAGTCTTGTTTACAGTTTGCCACAAGCCACCTGGGAGACACACCAAACATGTGGAAGAAGGTGCTCTGGTCAGATGAAACCAAAATTGAACTTTTTGGAAACAATACAAAACGATATGTTTGGCGTAAAAGCAACACAGCTCATCACCCTGAACACACCATCCCCACTGTCAAACATGGTGGTGGCAGTATCATGGTTTGGGCCTGCTTTTCATCAGCAGGGACAGGGAAGATGGTTAAAATTGATGGGAAGATGGATGGAGACAAATACAGGACCATTCTGGATGAAAACCTGATGGAGTCTGCAAAAGACCTGAGACTAGGACGGAGATTTATCTTCCAACAAGACAATCATCCCAAACATAAAGCAAAATCTACAATGGAATGGTTCAAAAATAAACGTATCCAGGTCTTAGAATGGTCAAGTCAAAGTCCAGACCTGAATCCAATTGCGAATATGTGGAAAGAGCTGAAAACTGCTGTTCACAAACGCTCTCCATCCAACCTCAAAAAGCTGGAGCTGTTTTGCAAGGAAGAATGGGCAAGAATTTCAGTCTCTAGATGTGCAAAACTGATAGAGACATACCCCAAGTGACTTGCAGCTGTAATCGCAGCAAAAGGTGGCGAAACAAAGTATTAATGCAAGGGGGACGAATAATTTTGCACGCCCCACTTTTCAGTTTTATTATTACAAAAAAAGTTTTAATGATCCAATAAATTTTGTTCCACTTCACAATTGTGACCCACTTGTTGTTGATTCTTCACCAAAAATTTAAAATGTTATATCTTTTTGTTTAAAGCCTGAAATGTGGTAAAAGGTTGAAAAGTTCCAGGGGGCCGAATACTTTAGAAAGGCACTGTAGAAACATGTCCAAGCGACTAAACTATGCTTGAAAACATAGGAACTTGGGTGCAGAAAAATGGCAGCAGATGCTCTGGACTGATGAGTCAAAATTTGAAATATTTGGCAGTTTGTTTACTAAAGGGCTGGAGAGCAGTACAATAATTAGTGCCTGCAGGCAACAGTGAAGTATGGTGGAAGTTCCTTCCAAGTTTGGGGCAGTATTTCAGCAAATGGAGCTGGGGATTTAGTCAGGATTAATGGTGTCCGGAATGTAGAGAAGTACAAGCAGATATTAATCCATTATGCAGTACCATCTGGGAGGCATCTGATTGGCTCCAAATTTATTCTGAAGCAGGACAACAGCCCCAAACTTGCAGCCACAGACAACCACTATCCTCACTGTAAAGAAGAACAAGGAATTCTGGAATTAATAATATGGCCCCACAGAGACCTGATCTCAACATCATAGAGTCTGTCTGGGATTACATGAAGGGACAGAAGGATTTGAGCAAGCCTAGGTCCACAGATATGTGGTTAGTTCCCCAAGATCTTTAGAACAGCCTTCTGTCAAAAACTGTGTGCAAGTGCACCTAGAAGAACTGATGCTGTCTTAAAGAAAAAGGGTGGTTTGATTTAGATTTCTGTTTTGTTCATTCACTTTGCATTTTTTTAACTGATAAAAATAAAAGAACACGTCTGTTTTTGAAAGTCTTCTAACTTTGCAGCCTTTTTTTCCACACCTGCCTAAACTTTTGCACAGTATTGTACACTGTGTATTTGGTACCCAAAGACACTTCCTGCTGCCCTTGAATTGACCAACACTGCTCACTTGAACAGTGCTGGTCAATTCAAGAGTAGGGGTGGACACATGGAAACTGTCATCGTATAGTCTAAGAACCAGTGTGGCCATAATGGATGGCAGTGTAGGAAGCCTAGGTTTAGCGGATCTGCAAGTAAAAAGATAACATGGAGGTTATCGAGTAAAGTATTCTATCTGTTATCTAAATGATGTGAATTTTGTTGTATTTAACCAGAGGGTCACTTTAATACACAGATTTTATTATTTACTCCACCGAGGAGTTGCAAATTATGGCACATACCATATTTGCTGCAGAATTTGTGACTTCTCACCAATTTTCAAAAGTGGCAAGAAAAGGGATAGGGCTCAGGAGGAAGGTGGTGACAGCTGTACCCTGTCAGATTTACTACAGTTTATGCCAGCTACTGGAGTAAATTACAGTTGTAATCTACACCAGCTGATACCTGGCATAGATTTGAATTTCTTGTGTGCGGACTGCCAGAAGATGGGAGAGAGAGAGAAGGCGGAAGATAGAGGGAGAGGAAAAATGTCATAGGAGACCTCAGAGTGTTATACACAAATTTTCAGGCCAGTTGGAGCACTTTCAGTTTGGGTAGATTTGATTTGGCCCAAATTGAATCAGTCAATCGGCTTGGCCGATTCAAACCTAAATCAAATTTTGAGAAATTCACTCATCTATAATTATCATGTATAAGCATAAAAACAAGGACCATATGGGAGCACACGATGACCTGTATTGCCATGTAGTGCTAAACTTGTGTCATGCTAAAAAGGCAGTTTATGTGCTGTATAAACAATAGTCCTCATTTACACATACTGAAATCTGTCTACACTCAAGCTTCAGTCTTAATTAAAAATGTCTTAATTAAAGAAATCAACATTATCTGGCATCATGAGCCACCATGTTACTTGGGAATTGATGATTTCCCTTTCATTTTGTGTTTATTAGTTTAGTTTCTTTATATAAATGTCAACTGCTTGAGAATGTTATTTTAGGACCTGAATGTGTCATTATATGATCAGACAAGTGCTTTTTGTCTCAAAGCATAAAGAAAAAAAATCACTTATTCTTAGTGTGTCACATATACACAGGATTCTATATAGCATTTTGCTTGTTTATTGGGTGATCTGTGGCACCTTTACAAGGGCCAGTTATCTGGAATGGGCATTCATATGAACATTTGATCCCAATAATCAATGCAACAATTGAGCCACGTAAACCTGCCATTACAGTACTGTGCAAAAGTTTTAGACGTGTGGAAAAATGCTTTCAAAAACAAGTTAACCTATGCAAAGTGAATAAACAAGAGAGAAATGTAAATCAAGTCAATATTTGGTGGGACCATCCTTTGCTTTGAAAGCAGGATCAATTTTTCTAGGTACAGTACAGACCAAAAGTTTGGACACACCTTCTCATTCAAAGGGTTTTCTGTATTTTCAAGGCATCAAAACTATGAATTAACACATGTGGAATTATATACTTAACAAAAAAGTGTGAAACAACTGAAAATATGTCTTATATTCTAGATTCTTCAAAGTAGCCACCTTATGCTTTGATTACTGCTTTGCACACTCATGGCATTCTCTTGAAATGGTTTTCACTTCACAGGGGTGCCCTGTCGGGTTTAATAAGTGGGATTTCTTGCCTTATAAATGGGGT
Organism: Rhinella marina; assembly: GCA_900303285.1. NCBI lineage: Eukaryota > Metazoa > Chordata > Amphibia > Anura > Bufonidae > Rhinella > Rhinella marina. The sequence continues at coordinate 433,344 of ONZH01001596.1, forward strand.
TGGGACCATGAGTTGTGTTGGGCAGAAGTCAGGTGGATACACAGCTGATAGTCCTACTGAATAGACTGTTAGAATTTGTATTACGGCAAGAAAAAAGCAGTTAAGTAAAAAAAAGAATGGCCATCATTACTTTAAGAAATGAAGGTCAGTCAGTCCAAAAAATTGGGAAAACTTTGAAAGTGTCCCCAAGTGCAGTCGCAAAAACCATCAAGCGCTACAAAGAAACTGGCTCACATGAGGACTGCCCCAGGAAAGGAAGACCAAGAGTCACCTCTGCTGCAGAGGATAAGTTCATCCAAGTCACCAGCCTCAGAAATCGCAGGTTAACAGCAGCTCAGATTAGAGACCTGGTCAATGCCACACAGAGTTCTAGCAGGAGACACATCTCTACAACAAATGTTAAGAGGAGACTGTGTGCAGCAGGCCTTCATGGTAGGAAACCACTGCTAAGGACAGGCAACAAGCAGAAGAGACTTGTTTGGGCTAAAGAACACAAGGAATGGACATTAGACCAGTGGAAATCTGTGCTTTGGTCTGATGAGTCCAAATTTGAGATCTTTGGTTCCAACCACCGTGTCTTTGTGAGACGCAGAAAAGGTTAACGGATAGACTCTACATGCCTGGTTCCCACCGTGAAGCATGGAGGAGGAGGAGGTGTGATGGTGTGGGGGTGCTTTGCTGGTGACACTGTTGGGGATTTATTCAAAATTGAAGGCATACTGAACCAGCATGGCTACCACAGCATCTTGCAGCGGCATGCTATTCCATTTGGTTTCCGTTTAGTTGGACAATCATTTATTTATCAACAGAACAATGACCCCAAACACACCTCCAGGCTGTGTAAGGGCTATTTGACCAAGAAGGAGAGTCATGGGGTGCTATGCCTCCACAGTCACCAGACCTGAACCCAATCGAGATGGTTTGGGGTGAGCTGGACCGCAGAGTGAAGGCAAAAGGGCCAACAAGTGCTAAGCATCTCTGGGAACTCCTTCAAGACTGTTGGAATACCATTTCAGGTGACTACCTCTTAAAGCTCATCAAGAGAATGCCAAGAGTGTGCAAAGCAGTAATCAAAGCAAAAGGTAGCTACTTTGAAGAATCTAGAATATAAGACATATTTTCAGTTGTTTCACACTTTTTTGTTAAGTATATAATTCCACATGTGTTAATTCATAGTTTTGATGCCTTGAAAATACAGAAAACCCTTTGAATGAGAAGGTGTGTCCAAACTTTTGGTCTGTACTGTTTCACACTCAGTTGTTTCACACTTTTTTGTTAAGTATATAATTCCACATGTGTTAATTCATAGTTTTGATGCCTTCAGTGTGAATCTACAATTTTCATAGTCATGAAAATACAGAAAACTCTTTGAATGAGAAGGTGTGTCCAAACTTTTGGTCTGTACTGTACATTTCTAAACAGAAACTCGACAGGGAGGTTGTTCCAAAAATCCTGGAGAACTAACCACAGATTTTCTGTGGATGTAGGCTTGCTCAAATCCTTTGTCTCTTCATGTAATCCCAGACAGTCTCAATGATCTTCAGATTAGGGATCTGTGGTGACCATATCATCACTTCTGGTACTCCTTGTTCTTCTTTTCGCTGAAGATCTTAATTACATTGACTGTATCTTCCTGCTACAGCATAAGTTTGGAGCCAGTCAGATGCCCCCGATAAAGCTCAGATCTCAACATCATAGAGTTCTTCTGGTATTACATAAAGAGACAGAAGGATTTAGCAAGCCTACTTTTCACAGAAGACCTGTGGTTAGTTCTGCAAGATGTTTGGAATAGCCTCCCTACCAAGATCCTTCAAAAACTTTGTTCAAGTGTACCTAGAAGAATTGATGCCGTTTTGAAGGCAAAAGGTACTCACACCAAATATTGATTTGATTTACATTTCTCTTTTGTTCATTCACTTATATTTTGTTAATTGATACAAATAAAACTATAAACACGTCTAGTTTTGAAAGCATTCTTACTTTGCAGCATTTTTTCCACACCTGCATACAACGTTTGCACAATACTGTATATGATTTGCTTAGTTATGTATGTGGCCAGCAAGGTATAGTGCCCACCACTGGAAATGCTTTGTATGTATTCATTTGCAGTATCCATAAGTAATGCGTACCTGTTATTTCTTTTCCTTGATACTTGCTGCTTGGCTGTATTTTTGTTCATCTTCATTAATTTATGTCTGACTCTACAGCTTAACTGCAATGTTTGCACAGTCTGAGGTAGTCTTAGACATGCCTTCTGTCTCATCATTGGTCCATGTTGCTGCTCTGGTCCTCCTCTTCACAGCTCTGCCTCCTCAGATTGGCTGGCTGTGTATAAACCCAAGTCTATCACAGGCTCCCCTGGAAGTCAGTGTGTAGAGAGCTGACCTCTCCTGCAACATTATAAAGTACATATTACTAAACCACCAGTGAGAAAAAGATAAAGATTTGGGATTTGCCACTCTTATAATGAGGGGAATGAGCCTTACTAACGAAGGGTTGTAAAAGTCCATTGTGGAATCCACAAAGTTGCAATTAGCAATATTCAATGGCGCTAATCCCATACAGCTGTTTTATTTTTCTGCAACTCGAATTGAAAATAATAGGAGGCAGATTTTAAGTGGATTCCACAAGATTTTGGTCTGGAAAAACACTGCATATCCTTATGATTTTTAAAGCTAGCAAAATCCTATTTTTCTGGCTTGAAATAACCCCTCAGTACTATAAAGGCATACAGGCAATTATAAAAAATATTGACCTCACTTATTACTCCAGATGCTCTGATTTCGGTTTTCTTCAATGATTAATGATATGTTGCTCTCACACTTTTAAACTGATGTGTCCTTCACTTGTGTCTTTGCCTTGAAAGTGAAGGACACAGAGGAAAGGAATACCAAGGATGATCATCTGTGTCTACCACAACTCTCATGAGAATAAACATGGAAACTTGGTTATAAACTGTATGACATGCTCACAAAATTCATTATAACAGACTTTATAAAGTTGGTTTTACTAATCTAAAATATTACATTCTTTCATTTACAGGTTTTACTGGGACCTAACAATGTTACTGTTGATGGTAGGGAATCTCATTATCATTCCAGTGGGCATCACTTTCTTTAAGGAGGAGAATACCCCCGCATGGATTGTTTTTAATGTTGTCTCAGACACTTTCTTCCTTGTGGATCTGGTGCTGAATTTTCGCACAGGGATTGTTGTAGAGGACAATACAGAAATTATCCTAGAGCCACAACGTATCAAGATTCGCTATCTAAAAAGTTGGTTTCTTGTGGACTTTGTATCATCCATTCCTGTGGACTACATTTTTCTTATTGTTGAAACACGAATTGACTCAGAGGTTTATAAGACTGCCAGAGCCTTACGAATTGTACGCTTCACTAAAGTGCTCAGCTTGCTTCGACTCCTGAGACTTTCCAGGCTTATCCGTTATATTCACCAGTGGGAGGAAGTAAGTTCAAGTATTTCTATATTATCTCTTTATTTTTTAGTATTGTGTTGCTACAAAATTGGCTTTGGAGAATGTGTCCTAAAACAATTCAGTGGTGTTATAAATGTCTTGAATGTCTTTAAAAAGTTATAAAAATTGTACTGTTGAGATATTACCATGATTAATGCTATGATCCTGACTTGGTGTCCATTCTTTAACTCTTATCCTTTCCCTTTAGATCTTTCACATGACGTACGACCTGGCAAGTGCTGTGGTACGCATTGTAAATCTAATTGGCATGATGTTACTTCTTTGCCACTGGGATGGCTGCTTGCAGTTTTTGGTGCCCATGTTGCAGGAATTTCCTGATAATTGCTGGGTTTCTTTGAACCGCATGCAGGTGAGTATAATAGTAAAGTAATTGTTGACTTTTTGTTGACTTTTTTCTACATTTAGGCTACATGCACACGACAGTGAGAAAAAATGTCTGTTAAAAACGGACATTTTAAACGGATGTTTTTTTCACTGATGCCTTTCTGAGAGACGGACTTTAAAAATGGACCCATTTAATTGTATGGGGGCAGTCTATCAGTGAAAAACGGACAAGATAGAGCATGTTCTATTTTTTTACGTCCGTTTTTCACTGACAGTCAAAAAAACTGCCGTGTGAATAACCCCATAGATTACCATTGGTCTTAAAACAGACTTTTGATGGCTGTTAAAAAAATGTACATCACATGTCCGTTTTTCACTGTTGTGTGCATGTAGCCTTAGAGTTTTCTTGGCAGTAAAGCTGGGCATAGACATAAAGACTCTGACATGCATTCCAATATTTTAAAATGGGAAAGATTATATACAATAATTAATTGAAAACAATTTAAATATTTACCCAATTGAAAATGTTTTATATTGTGGAAAATATCATATTTTTACATTGTTTTATATAAATTTATATTGAATATTAGCAATCACTATCATTACCATACAGGATTAAGACAAGTTTAAAAGTGTTTCTAATCAAAGAGAAGATTTCCACTATCAGAAACCATATTTAGGCTGTGTTCACACTTCAATTATTTGAATAGCTATTTCCATCAGTTATTGTGAGCCAAACCCAGCAGTGCAGCCTACACAGAGATCAGGTATAATGGAATGATCTGCACCTGTTCTGTGGTTTTGACCCATACCTGGTTTTGGCTCACAATAACTGATGGAAAAAAACTGACCAAATAAGTGTGAACTTGGCCTTAGCAGCACAGACTTAACAAATATTGTTGATGCTAGGAACTGGATATTTAAGGCATTTCTAAGATAAAATATAACTATGGTAATTCTTGCACTAGCAAACAAAAAATGAAAGCCACCATGTATATTATGTTATGGAAATTGGGGGGAACAATTGTCATTTACCTAGTAGTGGTTTTAAATTGCACATGTGTAGCTAATTATGTCCATATAGCATGTTTGTCTCCATTGACAATAAGCTCAAACAATTATGCAAGCCCTAATCTTTCTCACTTGATGGGGCTTTCCCACTGGATAGGGAATTAGTATCTGATCAGTGGTGATCTTATCAATTGGACCCACACCAATCATGGAAATGGGGGTCCTATGTTCCTTCTATTGAACCCAGTGGATGACACACATTTCCGCTGACATTTCATTCAACTCTATGGGACTGCCAGAAGTAGCCGAGTGCCCGACAGGAATACTTCTGTGTCGGTCCTAAAATGCCTATGGTAAAAATGACAATATGGACAAATTGTAATGGCATAATGAGTCAGATCATCTCCAAAATGGCAGGCCTTGTGGGGTGTTCCCTATATATAGTAGTTAGCACCTACCAAACATGGTCCAAGGAAGGACAACTAGTGATTTAGCAGCATGGTCATGGGGACCTAAGGTTCACTGGTGTGGTGGGGATCATAAACTACCCTGTTTGGTCTGATCCCAGGGAGGAGCTACTGTATCACAAATTGCTGAAAAAAAATTAATGCTGGCTATGATATAAAGCTGTCAGAACACAGTGTATAGTAAATTGCTACATATTGGGCTTCATAGCTGCTGACCTGTGCATCACCAAAAGTACCTACAATGGGCACATGAGCATCAGAACTGGACCAAGCAGCAATAGTAGAAGGTGGCCTGATCTGATGGATCACATTTTCCTTTTCATCATGTGGATGAGCTGGTGTGATTCATTTACCTGGGTATGGAATTTCATCAAAATGTACTATGGGAATAACACAACTTGGAGGAGACAGTGTGATGCTTTGGGTAATGTTATCCTGTTTGATAAAAGAGTTCAAGATGTTGACTTGGCTTACAAATTCCCAAGATCTCAATCGAATCGAGCATCTGTGGGCTGGAAAACAAGTCCAATCCATGGAGGCCTCACCTCTCAATTTGCAGGACTGAAAGGATCTGCTGCAAACATTTTGGTAGCAGATACCCCAGGACACCTTAAGAGGTCTAGTGGAGTCCATGCCTTGACAGATCAGAACTGCTCTGGCAGCACTAGTGGGACTAAGGTAGATCGTTTTAATGTTATGACTGATCGGTGTATGTTTGAAGTTACTGTCCACCCTAGGGAACCATCTTGTTGTTTTTTTTTTTATTATTCTGCAAATAGAAAACTGTATGCTGATTATTGTCTTAATATACAGTACTTTGCAAAAGTTTTAGGCAGATGTGAAAATGCTGCAAAGTAAGAATGCTTTAAAAAAATAGAAGTGTTAATAGTTTATGTTGATCAGTGTGTGAATGAACAAAAGAGGAATCTAAATAAAAACAATATTTGCTGTGACCGCCCTTTGCCTTCAAAACAGCATCAATTTCTCTAGGTACATTTGCATGCGGTTTTTGAAGGAACTTGGCAGGTAGTTTGTTCCAAATATCTTGGAGACCTTACCAAAGATTTTATGTGGATGTAGGCTTGCTCAAATCCTTTTTTTCCCATGTAATCCCAGACAGACTCGATAATGTTGAGTTAAGGGCTCTGAAGACATTTCTTAATGACATTGGCTTTATTGGGGTTGTTGTTCTGCTGCAGAATAAATGCAAATTTAAACTATAAACTGTTCTGTTTTTGAAAGCATTCTTACCTTGTGTCATTTTTTCCACACCTGCCTAAAACTTTTGCATAATATTGTATGTTTATAGCGAAAAGGACCTGTGGGAGCTTATTGCAAAATGACTTGCATTCACATTCTGTTTAGGCCTTTTGCGGCTTTCCATCAGCAGTATACGTCCAAAAACTCAAAAATGGTATTCAAACATATAACCACAACAATTACATTGAGTCAAGCAAAGTTGCGTTCAAAGGATTCATCTTTGAATTACTGTTGATATGTTTTGTTGTTTTTTTTTGTTTTTGTTTTTTTTTTGCTATTTTTGACAGACAGATTAAGGTGGTAGACACTCCTATTCTGCCCGGTAAAAAGGCTAGAAAGGAACATCAAAAAGAGCCCAAACTTGAATCCTTTGAACTCGATTTAACCCATTAAATGTATCTGTTGTGGTGTATGGGTGAATACCATTTTATGGCTGTTCCAATGTATACGTCCAACAGAGAGCCCAGCAGAGGGCTGGAACACAATGTGAATGCAAGCTAACTTACTAATATAGAAAATAGCCCTGCATCTCAGAATCCATGAATCTTAGCTTTATAAAGAAAAACAAAAAACATACATAACACATGGTTGCAAAAAGATTCCTACGCATTTCGGACCTTTTACGTGTCCTTACTCATGGCAGTACAATGTTTCATGGCTTAAAATACCTAACAGAGGCTCCTCCCTATACTGCCAAGTGTAGTTAAAGGGGTTGTCTTACTTCAGTAAGTGGCATATATCATGCACAGAAAGTTAATACCAGACACTTATGATGTGATTGTCCATATTGCTTCCTTTGCTGGCTGGATTCATTTTTCCATCACATTATACACTGCTCGTTTCCATGGTTACAACCACCCTGCAATCCATCAGTGGGGGTCGTGCTTGCACACTATAAGAAAAAGCATCAGCCTTTCTGGTGGCCGGGACCATGGGAGCGCTCATATGCTAGTACTTTTTTCTATATTGTGCAAGCACGACCACCGCTGATGGATTGCAGGGTGGTCTGTAACCATGGAAACACGCAGTGTATAATGTGATGGAAATATGAATCCAGCGAGCAAAGGAAGCAATATGGACAATCACAGTAAGTGGCCTGTATTAACTTTCTCTACATGATAAATGCCAATTACTTAAGCAAGACAACCCCTTTAATTGCATATGTGATTGACCTGCATCAGTGTCTCATATGTTTATTCAATAACCTTTAGTGTGGAATATATATGGAGAACTTACAAATGGTACGGGAAGAGCTGTAGGCATTGTTTAGATCTTTTTGCAACCACATGTTATGTATGGATTTTCTTGAACAAAGCCACAATTTATGGATTCTAAGATGCTGGACTATTTTGTAATTTAGTTTTCCACATTTACAAGTATAGATCCTGGGAACACAAGTAAGTGTGAGCTGGCTAATTCACTAATATCACAGAGTACAGTAAGCTTCTGAGCTCCCTCTAGTGACTGTCACGCGAGGTCGGCGTCGCGCTCCCTCTGCACGACGTCGCCGGACCTCTCCGCCCCCCTAGAGACGAACAATAGGGAATTGAAGTGCTGGTCTTGTCAGCCAGCACTTCATGAGTTAATTCTCTGTTTGGGTTTAGCCATGTGGTGCTGATCACACCACATGGCTACTTTACATATTGTTTGGACAGCTTGCTCTGCCTCAGGTCATGTGATGCTGGCCACATCACATGATCCTGGGCGGGCTATTTAAAGATGGCAACTGCCTCACTCAGATGCCTGTGATTAGTTTTCTGAGATCAGTGCTGTGTGTTGGACCTTGCTGTTGGATTATTGGTATATTAGATTTTGGCTTTGGACTTAGACTACGCTTTTGCGATTCCCCTCGGTATTTGACGTGACCTCCTGTTCTTGACTTGGCTTGCTGACGATTCTGCTATTGTGTTTGTTCTGTCTGTGTTCGTCTTTCCCTGTGTTCCCTTCCCTACCCTGTGCACGTACTCAGCATAGGGACCGTCTCCAAGTTATGGTTTTGTCGCCTAGGGCATCTACTGTAAGTAGGCAGGGAAAGAGGTGGAGTTCAGACAGGGCACACTATCCCTTGTTTCCCTGTCGTGACAGAATCACAGGCCTTACCTAATGGAGCCGTTGCGAGTACTCACGGACCAGATGAGTAACATGGCTCAGATGATCCAAGATTTGGCCGAGAGACTCCAACATCAGGAGCAGCTGCGGACTGCACCCGCAGTCGTTCCCTCCATGCCAAACCCCAATATTGAACCCCATGTAAAATTGCCCGATCGGTTTTCTGGGGACCGAAGGACTTTCCGTTCCTTTAAGGAAAGTTGTAAATTATATTTCCGTTTACGCTCACACTCCTCGGGTTCTGAGCAGCAGCGGGTAGGAATCATTATTTCCTTGCTGCAAGGTGGTCCGCAGGAGTGGGCTTTCTCATTGCCACCTGACTCCCCTTGTCTATTGTCTGTGGAGGCTTTTTTCCAGGCCCTAGGTCTTTTATATGAAGAACCTGACTTGGCCGCTGTAGCTGAAACTCAGCTCAGAGACATTCGGCAGGGTAACCGTCCAGTTGAGGATTACTGTGCTGAGTTCAGAAAATGGTGTGTGTCCTCTAAATGGAATGACCCTGCTTTGAGAAGCCAGTTTAGGGTGGGACTGTCTGACCATCTGAAGGATTTACTAGTTAGTTATCCTACTCCTGACACCTTAGAGGCGACTATGACCTTAGTTATCAAACTTGACCGACGGTTTAGGGAGAGACAAAAGGAACGTTCTGTTGCCCCTCAAGTTGCCATGTTGTCCGAAGTTCCTCTTCAGAGCCCGTCTCCTATCAAGGTCCAGGAGGAGCCTATGCAGTTGGGAGTTACTATGAGGGATCAGAGACGCCTGAGAGGGGCCTGTTTTTACTGCGGTGAGATGAACCACTGGCTCCAGCAGTGTCCGAGACTTCTGCTCTCAAAAAGGTCTGTTCCTGGAAGTAAGGTACCCCCTGCGGTGGTAAGAAAGAAAATCTTGTTACCTATTTCCATTTCTTATAACCAGTTCAAGAGGTCCGGTGAAGCATTTGTGGATTCAGGTTCTGCTGCTAATTTTATTGATTATGATTTTGTGCAATCTGTGGGTGTGCCTATAATTCCTTTAAGGGAGGTAATTCAAATTATCGCACTGGATTCCACTCCATTGAATAATGGGAGAGTGGAGTTTTGTACTCCTGAGGTTGTATTAACTGTAGGAATTACCCATACCGAGACTTGTTCCTTCCTTGTATTAAAGGATTTACCTGCCGACCTTGTTTTAGGTCTGCCATGGTTACAGGACCACAACCCTGTGATCAACTGGTCGGTAGGTGAATTGGAAAAATGGGGAATGAATTGTGACAAATGTTGTAGATCAGTATTGCAGTTGGGAGGTACCACTGAGTCTCTTTCCTTGCCCAAGTATATTGGCGATTTTTCGGACGTGTTTTCCATGTCCGAGACTGAGTTGATCCCTCCTCACCGGCAATATGATTGCGCCATCGACCTTATTGAGGGATCCAAATATCCCAAAGGTCGCATTTATAATCTCTCTACTCCTGAACGTCAGTCCATGAGGGATTATCTCAAAGAGAGTCTGGCCAAGGGTCACATCCGGCCTTCAGTTTCTCCCATGGGGGCAGGTTTTTTCTTTGTTGGTAAAAAGGATGGAGGATTGAGGCCCTGTATCGATTACAGGGAGCTCAATAAAATCACTGTTAAAAACAGATACCCGTTGCCCCTTATTCCTGACTTGCTGAATCAGGTCCAGGGGGCCTGTTGGTTCACCAAGCTGGATTTGAAGGGGGCATACAACCTAATCAGGATTTGTGAGGGGGACGAATAGAAAACTGCGTTTAATACCCCGGAGGGTCATTATGAGTACTTGGTAATGCCTTTTGGGTTAAGTAACGCTCCGGCAATTTTCCAAAACTTTGTCAATGACATTTTTAGACCATTTATTGGGAAATTTGTAATTGTCTATATTGATGACATCCTGATTTTTTCTGCAAACTGGGAGAGTCACGTATCTCACACCAGGCAAGTGCTGGAGGTGTTGCGTGAAAACAAGTTGTTTGTTAAAGGGGAAAAGTGTACCTTTGGTGTTCAGGAAGTGGCCTTTTTGGGATACATTCTCACCCCTTTTTCTTTCAAAATGGACCCAGTTAAAGTACAGGCCATTGTGGATTGGGTGCGACCTTCCTCTTTGAAGGCGCTCCAGCGATTTCTGGGGTTTGCTAATTTTTATCGTAAATTTGTCAAAAATTTTTCAGTGGTAGCCAAACCCATTACGGATTTGACTCGCAAGGGGGCTGATCTGGTCAATTGGCCCCCTGCAGCAATTGAGGCCTTTGAAAGGTTAAAGCAGTGTTTTATTAATGCTCCTGTGTTGGTCCAGCCTGATCAAAGTAAGCCTTTTGTAGTTGAGGTGGATGCGTCTGAGGATGGTGTGGGGGCTGTACTGTCCCAGGGGTCTTCCACCTTAACTAATCTTATGCCATGCGCCTTCTTCTCCCGCAAGTTCTCTCCTGCCGAGAGGAATTATGATATTGGGAATAGGGAGTTACTTGCAATCAAGTGGGCATTTGAGGAATGGCGTCATTTTTTAGAAGGGGCATTTCACCGCATTACGGTCCTCACGGATCATAAGAATTTAATGTTTCTAGAATCGGCTAAGCGATTGAATCCTAGACAGGCGAGGTGGGCTTTGTTCTTTACTCGTTTTGATTTTTGTGTTACCTTCAGACCCGGGAGCAAGAACGTTAAGGCCGATGCCTTATCCCGAAGTTTCCAGGCCTCAGCCTCCTGACGTCGCTCCTGAGCCCATCCTGCCAGCTGATATCATCGTGGCCGCTACCTCATCTGACCTCGCTTCTAAAATCTCGGCAGGACAACATCTTGCTCCCATTGGTACCCCCAATGACAAATTGTTTGTGCCGGCTCATTTGCGGTTGCGACTGCTGGGTGAGTGCCATAATTCTGTTTTGTGTGGACATCCTGGCATCAATGCCACCAAGGAGTTGGTCTCTAGGCAGTATTGGTGGCCGTCAATCTCCAGAGATGTTCAGGCTTTTGTAACTGCGTGTAACACTTGTGCCAGGTCCAAGAATACCAAGACACGACCTATGGGTGAGTTACATCCTTTACCCATACCTAGTAGACCTTGGTCACATCTGTCCATGGACTTTATCACGGACTTGCCGTGCTCTGAGGGTAAAACCGTGATATTTGTGGTGGTTGACAGATTCAGCAAAATGTGTCATTTTATTCCTTTGTGTAAATTACCCTCTGCAAAGGTCTTGGCGTCCGTGTTCATTGATAATATTGTCAAACTACATGGTGTTCCTGAGAATATCGTTTCTGATAGGGGAGTACAGTTTGTGTCTAGGTTCTGGAGGGCGTTCTGTAATAAGATTGGTATCTCTTTGTCCTTTTCATCAGCCTTTCATCCGGAGACCAATGGTCAGACTGAACGACTTAACCAATCCGTTGAGCAATATCTCAGATGTTATGTTTCTGATAACCAACATGTGTGGGCCAGATTCCTGTCTCTGGCTGAATTTGCAATTAATAATCGTGTTAATTCATCCTCTGGGATGTCGCCGTTTTTCTGCAATATGGGTTTTCATCCACGCTTTAGCTCCTTTTCCCCATCTGCGTCGGTTGTCCCAGAGGTCAATGATTTTTCTCAAGAACTGTGCACAGTTTGGGCACAGGTTCAGTCGAACCTGGAAAAGGCCCAAGGAGTTCAAAAAGCTAAGGCTGATAGAAAACGTTCTAAGGGTGTGAATTTTAAGGTTGGGGATAAGGTACGGTTATCGACTAAAAATCTCAACATGAGGGTACCATCCTACAAGTTTGCACCTCGCTTTATTGGTCCTTACAGGATCACCAAGGTGATCAATCCGGTTTCTTTTAGGTTATGTTTACCCGACTCCCTTCGTGTTCATAATGTTTTTCATGTGTCTTTGCTCAAACGTTATGTTGCTCCCGTTGGTCCTGAGGAACAGTCTCCGCCTCCGGTTGAGGTAGCAGGACAAATGGAGCATGAGATTGCCAGAATTGTGGATGTGAGAAGGGTCCGGAATTCCTTCCAGTACCTTGTACATTGGAAGGGGTTCGGTCCTGAGGACAGGTCTTGGGTACCGTTGACCAGGATGCATGCAGACTCGCTCATCCGAAAGTTCCATCTGCAGCATCCTGATAAGCCTGCTCCCGCTGGTAAGGGTCCGGTGGCCCCTCGTGAAGGGGGGTACTGTCACGCGAGGTCGACGTCGCGCTCCCTCTGCACGACGTCGCCGGACCTCTCCGCCCCCCTAGAGACGAGCAATAGGGAATTGAAGTGCTGGTCTTGTCAGCCAGCACTTCATGAGTTAATTCTCTGTTTGGGTTTAGCCATGTGGTGCTGATCACACCACATGGCTACTTTACATATTGTTTGGACAGCTTGCTCCGCCTCAGGTCATGTGATGCTGGCCACATCACATGATCCTGGGCGGGCTATTTAAAGATGGCAACTGCCTCACTCAGATGCCTGTGATTAGTTTTCTGAGATCAGTGCTGTGTGTTGGACCTTGCTGTTGGATTATTGGTATATTAGATTTTGGCTTTGGACTTAGACTACGCTTTTGCGATTCCCCTCGGTATTTGACGTGACCTCCTGTTCTTGACTTGGCTTGCTGACGATTCTGCTATTGTGTTTGTTCTGTCTGTGTTCGTCTTTCCCTGTGTTCCCTTCCCTACCCTGTGCACGTACTCAGCATAGGGACCGTCTCCAAGTTACGGTTTTGTCGCCTAGGGCATCTACTGTAAGTAGGCAGGGAAAGAGGTGGGGTTCAGACAGGGCACACTATCCCTTGTTTCCCTGTCGTGACAGTGACAGTTTCAGACAGCCAGAATTTTAATATTTTACTATAGTATATGTCTATGAATTTGAAACTCTTTATCTTTACCACTTTAAAGATTAACTAAGCCGCAAGAAAATGACAAGGTGATATAAGATTGAAGAGTATGTTATTATGATTGTAATTTTGCTTGTATGTTTCACCCTCTTTGGAAACTGTTTTACTCCTCTGATGTGTGTGCACAATAGGAGCTACATACAAGAGTCCTTAGTGGGCTTATGAAATATTGAGATGTGGTTCTTATACTCTTCTAGTACCTCCTGACATAAAGACAATCTCCATTCATACTAATTGAAGTGCTGAACCAAATTTGTCACAAAATTGAAACCATGAATGTGTTTTCTCATCATATTTCAAGCTCAGCATAGTATGGGTAGTATTTGCAGATTTGCGTATTTACATATTGTAATAGGAGACATAGTTTTGAAGTTCTCAAGAAATTCTCATTTCCATTTCAGATATCTTCCATTCAGCCTGTCAAATTCTCCAAGGTTCTGTCAAAAGTCCTGCCAAATTAATTATAATATCTGTGTGAATCTCTTACTTTCCAAGCAACATTCAGTCTTGCAGTAGACAAAATTGTCATTATTTGCTACAGGCTTCAGTGATCAAGGAGTGACAAAAATATGCTTCCCTAGTAAATGCCTAAAAGGAGAGAGAAAAACATTGATCAGTCTCAAAGCATCATTTAAAAAGAGAGCAGTAGTGGTAACCACTTCACATAAAAGTTGTAAGGGTTTGATCAGATTCTGACATGTAACCAGATGGTAGTCAGGGTATATTTGCAGTATTTTTGGGAAGTTGTCAACTATGATTTCTACTATCTACAATACAACTTGAAGCAGAACTAATGTGCATCAAAAGTACTTTAAGAAATACATTCAATATGAATACATTCAAAATTTAATACCTGTGAGACTGGAGTCCAGTTATTGAATTTATCACGCAAAGCTTCCGAAGCTTCATTTGAAGGCAATACTTCCTTGAATATACAACTGCGTGTACTAGCAGTAGGTTTGATCAGGATTCTCTGTCGCAGTTTCCCTTTAACCTCTTAACAGTCACGTTAAAATTGTGAAAACCCTCCAAAAAATGTCACTTTTTTAATGTGTGTCTGCAGTAAATCTTGTTGGCACACAACTCAGGGGACACTATTGCATTTTTAACCCCTTAGTAACTTTCATTTTAGCCTTAAGGACCAATAATATTTTCCCCCTTTGTGTCCTAGCAGTCATAACTTTTTAATTTTTTCTTCTTAATGTTTTTTATTTTTTTATTTTGTGGGATTAGTTATAGTTTTTTATGGCATTCACTGTGTGGTAAAAATAATATAATTTTATTATCTGGGTCACTACAATGATGATAATGTCACATTTCCATATATTTTTACTATTTTTCTCTCCTCCTGCAGCCTGTCAGCTCTGCAGCTGCTCCCTCTCCTCCTCCAGACTGACAGGGAGGGGGGCGACTGCTTTAACTGCTCATATCTCTGGTTTGGTACTAGCTAGAGATATGGACTTTGTATCGTTTGAAAGCTGACATTCCAAGCTTTCAGAAAATGACATATAACTATGTTCAGTACAGTGGAAGATATCATTGATAGAAATCAGGAATGCCAGCTTTCAAACAAGACCAGTTGCATGTTTCTAGCTGCTACCATTCAGGAAAAAGCAGCATCTAAAGCAGCCCTCCCCTCCATTTTCTGCCTGAGCTGAACAGTTAAGTACTTTTCTCACAGCCCAAGCTGGACTTGGTCAAAACAGTTAGGTGGTTAATCACATAATGAGCAGGTTTGGTCCTTAATATCAGCTGTATGCTGATGATGCCATATTCCAGAAGTCCTCTGCGACAAACTTGAGTGTGATGTATTAGAGAAACTTTTCTATTTCCCTAGTGAGAGATATGTTTTCTGGAAATTAGATTCAGTTGCAATAAGGTGTCATTCATTAAAATAATGCATTCTGACCAATACCTGATATACTGCAACCAAGGAACGAGTGGCTTTCTTGAACCACTCTCCACAGCTAGCGGCCCACAACTAATCTGTGCCTCTATTGGTGGCCATACATGTTAGATCAATGTCAGCCAGGTCTGTGGATTTTGGCTGACCATATAATGTGTATAAGGTTGTTCAGACTCTGGCAGCTGATGCCAGGAGAAAGAAGGGTCGGACATGTTGGAGTTCAGTATGCCCAATCGTAAATTTAGTCACAATTGGCATTTCTACACTGTCTTTGCCAATTTCCAAAATAGTGGCTTGGTGAGGCAGATTTATCATCATTTATACCAGTTTCCAACTTGTTCTATTTCTCATCTAGCAAAGCATTTTACTGTAAATCTACAAATCATTTTTTCCATATTCTTCTGATATTCATCTTCCTCACTTAACATGTGTCTCACCTTTAATCATTTAACTCTTAAGAATTCCCTTAAAGATCTGAGGAACGTGAAAACTCTTGTCTAAGTAATTTTCTCCAGCGGTTTAGTATACAATGTAGTAGTTAGTTTCTGCCCTACTCTATTGATCTCAAAATCTAAATAATGCAATTTTACAGTATCTTTCATCAAAGCAAACTCCAATAATTCATGTTGTCCATTTAAGTACAGCATGGACAATTGTGTCTCAGAGCCCATCCAAAGCATGAAACTGTCCACATACCTCAACCACAAAGTTATGTGGGAGGCATGGGGACAAGCAGTCACGTGGATGGACTCAACAGAAGCTATAAAATATTTGCAAAACTTGGAGCTTCAGGGGACCCCCTCAAAGTCCCCTGCAGCTCGAAATAAAACTTAAAACTATATCGAAAGCAATGAAGGAATTAGACAACCCTGGATTTTCACTAGGTTTCTCATGCACAGCAGCCATTGCTTATTCCCAAGGAATATTAGTGTATAAACGTTTGATATCTAGAAAGCACATCCACGTAACTTTTGACAAATCAGTATCTATTTCCTAAGTAAAAGGTCACTTGTGTCCTTGATACAATTAGACACCTTTTTAGACAAAAAGACAACTTTTTAATGATAAATTAAATAACTATCCACAGAAATAGTCACGGGATGTAATAACAAATTAAACCCAGAGACAATAGGATGTCCTAGGGGATTCTCCAGACTTTTGTGCACCTCAGGTAATAGATACAACATGGGGACCAGAAGGAATTGATAAATCAGAGCCTTCCCTTGAGTGTCACTAATAATACTCCATGAATACATCATACAGAAGTTGATAAACCTCCTTTTTAAAAGCTCTTGTAGGGTCACTGTTCAATATATGATACACCCGCTGATCGGCTGAGCTTCAGCCTCTACTACATAATGACTCCTATCCATTATGACAGTATTCCATTTCCTCCCTGTGTCAGCTTTTTTTGTTATAATTGAGTCCTCATGATTTAGGCTCTTAAGCATCCCTTTCTCCTCGCGTCAGATTAGACAACCATGCAGCAATTTTTGTCTCATTTATAAGTAACTTTATTAATTACCAACTTTTGAAAAGATTGTAACATAGGTGAATCCATGTCGGGATCAAACCGACTGTGAGTTCATAACCTTACAGGGACATCTGTGGCCTTGTCACATCTCCATCTATTGACATAATAAAATGCATCCTAACTTGCAGATTTTGGCAAAATCTGTCCGCCAAGAAATCAAACAAGTCTTTTATCCAAAATTGCCAGCTCGTTCTCAGAAAGGGATCTGGAAGATATGTTTACTGATAGCCTGCTTAATTCCCTTTCAGGTTGCGAGACTTCCATTTTGCTCCTTTTGGTTTTTCTGTCTTGCTGAATAGCTGCTCGATGTGTTCATCTTCGTAGACAAAACTCCCTCTCGTAAAATTCCTTGGGTGTTACCCTTTTTAGTTGACAATCACAATGTCGTACGGTTGGATCTCCCAACCTCTCCTTCCATTGGAGAAGATTCAGCCAAAGTACAATAACTGTTACACAGCACTCTGTTCCTACTACGTTCTTCTGCCCACATATAAACTCTGTTATTTAAATAATGTTGGGTTTCTCTATTGAATTTCTTTATTATTTTTTTTTATAAAATAGTAGTTTTAAGCTTATCAATCTGTTCAGTTAATTGATTCTGAACACGTGTGTTCTTTCTGTAGATTCTTAATGGCCATTTGCAAATGTTGAATCATCATAAGATCAAACAAATGTCTGTTACATAATGTATAGCACTTTTCATGTGTTAAAAGCATAGGAGATAAAGGACTAAGCAACCTTCTCAGTAGTTGTTTAACTTTAGCTTATTCAGTCAACTTGGAGGCATATAGCATCAAACTAGCCTCTTTTTTTCTTCAGGTGTTCAACTTTACAAACATTATCAACTTTAATGCTCTCTTTAGCTTTGCTAAATGACTAGCAATCTCTGCTTCTTGTAGAATTCTGTTTTGTTCCACCTCTGCAAACAGATAAATCTCTGCAACATTTTCTGAAATTTTCACAATATCTTCAAAGGACATTTCATCCACTTTAAGGCTTCATTCACACGTCCGTTTCGGGTTTTTTTGCGGACCGTATGCAGAACCATTAATTTCAATGGGTCTGCAAAAAAAAACGGAAGCTACTCCGTGTGCATTCCATTTCCGTGTGTCCGTATTTCCGTTCCGCAAAAAATATAGAACATGTCCTATTCTTGTCCGTTTTGCTGACAAGGATAGGCATTGTTACAATGGATCCGCAAAAAAAAAAAATGGAAAAACGGATGCCATACTGAACGGCATCCGTTTTTTTTGTGGACCGCAAAAGAAATACGGTCGTGTGAATGAAGCCTTAAAATTCAAAGGTAACCAGGAATAAATCTGTCCAAAAATATAACTGTGGTCACAATTACTAATTCTGGTTTGCTGCCCACCAGCTAACATGATGAGACCATATGTTCCACATCCATGTCAATTCCTGGCCACCAAACATTCTCATGTACCTCGTTTGATACACACAACACCTTGATGTTTGTCATGGGCCAAATGCAGAGGGTTTTTTTTATAATTTCTGAGATATCAAGATTTGTTTTTTAATGTAGAATGAATTGCCCTGTAAGGCTCCATTCACACGTCCTGTTTTTCTTTCCTGATTCAATCCTGATCCTGATCTGGAGCCATTCATTTCAATGGGTCCTGAAAAAATCAGGATCGAATCAGGAAAGAAAAACAGGACGTGTGAATGGAGCCTAATACAAAGCTTTTGTTTAACTCTTTTATACCTTGGATTGCAATGACTCCATATCCCTTGCCTTATAAATGGTCAGAACTGTGAGATTTCTGCATCCGCTGATGAACATTCCTCATCCTCAGCTGGAGTCACTGCATGGGGAACAGCTGTAGCAGCAACAAAGTGATTATACTACTCTGATAGGTTATGAGATGGTGCTAAAGAATGGGCCAATCGTGAAAGTGCATCTGCTGTTCCTGTAGGCCAAGGTCTCTGTGGCTCAGGTGTCATCCACACTGGGACTACTCCAGGAGGTAGTGACCTGGTGGCTTTCCTGCAGCAAAGTCCCAATCCCTGTATAGGGGCTAAAGGGTGAATATCAGGGGACTGCCAGGACAACACCCTTAGAATCAGCCCAAATCCAGTTGCTTGAAACAGTAGTTTCACACCCACTGCCCTTAATATTAACCCAAGAAAACTATGCACTGATCTGTAAGAAAGCATGCATTGGTGTATTGGCTGTGTAAAATACATTACACATAGGCCAGCTAAAAATCCTTCAACTTTCCAAATCCAGAAAACTGTTTTAAACTTTTTTTTAATTTATTAAGTAAAGGAGTTAGCCTCTGAGGCAGTTCTGTGCATTGGTTACATCAGGTCTTAGTACTTCTTAGTACTATAGCAGTTTTTTAGCCAAGCTTACGAGATTCTTTCCCACAGAGAACAAGTTCCATGGCAGATTTTGTGGCAGAAAATTCAGGGACTAAAAATCTGCCCTTAAAATTAACATTGGAATGAGGCATCAAGCACATGGATTTCTACAAGACCCATTAAGGTGAATGGAACTGATTTTCAGACGTGGAACTTTCTGCCCCAAAATCTGCCTCATGTGAAGGCACCCTAAGAGTCACCCAGTTACCTTGGGTTTGGACAGAGGTTTAGAGTTTGCCCGGAGCTGTGTGTGTAAATCTGCTTGTTGGTGCTATACAATTTAAGGTGTTTTTCTCTGCTTTACTGAATGTCACAAAAAGCCAAATCCATAGCATAGCAAGTACTGTAGATGCATAATCAATCAGTATTTTAAAGTCTAGGTCACCAGTCTTAAAGGATAATGTCCCAGCCTCTAGTGAACACTTTGGGAATATAAATTTACAATCTGGTATTGTCTCTGCATCTGCAGACATAACTTTTGCATTCTTATCTTGTGCAATTACCTTGTTTTTTATTTCATTTTCTGAGGTTGAACGTTTGCATAAAGCTGCAAAATTAACCATTTTCCACAAACATAGCAAATTTAGTTCTGTACTTCAGTGTAGTCCTGTCTTATGTGTCTCTCGCTGCCACATTTATTGCAGTTTGCAGAGGTAGGTCTC